>WOXC01010903.1:0-22661 GCA_011680675.1 Gymnobelideus leadbeateri
TATGAGATTAGTTATAATCCTTTTGGCATAATTCCAGATTGTTCTTCAGAATGGTTGGATAAGTTCACAACTTCACCAGGAATGCATTAGTGTTCCAATTTGTCCACATCCTCTCCAGCATTTGTCACTTTCTTGTTTTGTGATCTTAGCCAATCTGACTGGAGGGATGTGGTATCTCAGAGTTGTTTTGATTTGCATTTCTCTAATTAATAGTGATTTAGAGCATTTCTTCATATGCTTATAGATATCTTTCATTTCTTTCTCTGAAAACTGCCTGTTCATATCCTTTGACCATTTATCAATTGGGGAATGACTTGTATTCATATAGATTTGACTCAATTCTCTATAAATTTTAGATATGAGTCCTTTATCATAAATAAGTTTTTAATTTAAATGTAATCAATTATCCATTTGCATTCTGTAATGCTCTTAGTTCTCTGTCCTGCTTAAATCTTCCCCTCTCCACAAGTCTGTCAGGTAAACTATTCCTTGCTTTCCCAAATTGTTTACAGTATCATCCTTTACACCTAGATCATGCACCCATTTAGACTTGATTTTGGTATATGGTGTTAGATAGTGATCTATGCCCACTTTCTGCCATACTGTATTCCAGTTTTCCCAGCAGCTTTTGTCAAACAGTGCATTCTTATCCCAAAAACTGGGATCTTTGGGTTTATCGAACAATAGATTACTATATTCATTAACTGCTGGGTCTCCTGTGCCTAATCTATTCCATTGATCCACTACTCTACACCTCTGCCAGTGCCAAGCAGTTTTGATGACTGCTGCTGTATAATACAGATTAAGATCTGGCATAGCTAGTCCACCTTCCCTAGCATTTCTTTTCATTAATTCCCTTGATATTCTAGACCATTTGTTTTTCCAAATAAATTTTGTTATTATTTTGTCTAACTCTACAAAGTAGTTTTTTGGTAAATTGATTGGTATGGCACTAAATATATAGTTTAGTTTGGGTAAAATTGTCATTTTTATTATATTAGCTCTACCCAGCCACGAGCAATTGATGTTTTTCCAACTACTTAGATTGTTAGTCTATTTTTTAAGGTGTTATTTTCCTCAGTCAGGCTATTGACTGTCATTTCATACTTTTCCTGCATCCTTCTCATTTCTCTTCCCAGTTTTTCCTCCACTTCTCTTAATTCGTTTTTGAAATCCTTCTTAAGGTCCTCTATGGCCTGTAACCCGCTCATATTTTCATTTGTGGCTTTTGGTGCAGGACTTCTGACCTCACAGACCTCCTTCTGTTCCATACTTCGATCCTCTTTGCCCCCAAAATAGGAGTCTATTGTTGAATTTTTCTGTTTATTTTGTTTTCTTTGCCTAGGCATGTTGCCACTTAATTACTTGACTTTTGGGCTTGTTTCCACAGTAGGACTCTGCCACCAGACATGGGAGCTTCCATCCCAAATGTTGGGGTCTTCACAACTTCCTGAGTTATTAGTTTGGTGGCCTCTGTGAAGGCTCCATACACTCTGGCAAGCTGGATACCCACCCCAAGACCACCCCAGACTGCAATCCAGATCCAGGGAGGTTAAAGCAAGATTGCTGGATCTCCCTACTGTTCACAGGCCAGGAGCTGAAGCTGCCACTGAAGCTGCAAAATGGCGTCTGTGCAGCAGCTCTTCAGCTGCTTCTTGCCCCCTGGGGAAGAAGCAGACACGTTCCCCAAATACTCATCCCAAAGTCCATAGGGCACTAATTTCTCACTTTGTCCTAGGCATGTCTGTGTTGATAATTCTGGAATCGCCACAGCTGCTTGGTGTTCTGGGGTCCCTCCAGCAGGTTGCTGGCCCGGCCGCCCTGGGGCTAAAACCACAACTCAGGCGGGCCTGGGTTCAGCTCCCAGAGCACTGTGCTGTAGGTTCCCCATGCACTGCGTTGGCTGAACCCTGCCAGGCTGCTGGGCTGTCCTCAGCGGGAGGTTAGCTTCTCTGTGTCATTCTGTGGGTGCTAGAGCTCCAGAAGTTGTTCAGAGTCCCCCTTTTACATGGTCTGGAAGTGCTGTGGGGGAGAGCACCTTGGAAGTGCTGTTTCTACTCCACAATCTTGGCTCTGCCCCCCGTGTTTTCTCTTCTTGATCTATTCTTGAGATAGGCTGTTTCTTTTAAGCTGCTTCACATTCTCTTCTATTTTTTCAGTCTAACATTTTGTTTTATTATTTCTTGGTCTCTTATAATTTTGCTATCTTCCCCCTGCCCAATTCTTTTTTTTTTATTTTTTTATTTTTTATTTTAAAGCAATTGGGGTTAAGTAACTTGCTCAAGGTTACATGGCTAGTCATTATTTATGTGTGGGTGCTCATTTTCTGAGGCCGGATTTGATCTCGGGTCATCCCAACTCCGAGGCCAGCGCCTTACTCACTGCACCACTGCCGCCTCTCAGGGCAATTGGGGTTAAGTAACTTGCCCAAGGTCACACGGCTAGGTTTTTGTTTGTGTGGGTTAAGTGTCTGAGGCCGGATCCGAACTCAGGTCCTTCTGACTCCAGGGCCGGTGCTCTACTCACTGTGCCACCTAGCCACCCCTCCCCTGCCCAATTCTAATTTTCAGGTACTCAGTTTCTTTCTTTCTCTCTTTCTTTTTCCTTTTTTTTTTTGAGAGTGTAAGTAGTTTGCTTCAATCTACATTCGAACTCCGTAGGTCTTTTCTCTGGTTGTGTATATACTTTCCATCATGGTCTTTTGGAGTTGTCTTATAACCTTGCATTCCTGAGAGAAGCCCAGTCTATCAAAGTTAGTCATCACACATATGATATGTCTGTAATTGTGTACAAAGTTCTCCCACTTCTGCTCTTCTCACTCAGCATCAGTTTATATAAGTGTCTCCAGGTTATTATGAAGTCCATCTGCTCCTCATTTCTTATAGCACAACAGTATTCTATTACATTCATAAACCACAACTTCTTTAGCCATTCCCCAATTGATGGATGTCCCCTTGATTTCCAATTCTTTGCCCCCACAAAAAGAGCTCCTATAAACATTTTTGTGCAAACAGGTCTTCCTTTTGCTTGTATGATTTCTTTGGATTACAGCCCTAGAAGTGGTATTGCTAGGTCAAAGCGTATGCACTTTTTTATAGCCCTTTGGGCATAGTTCCAAATTGTTCTCCAGAATGGTTGAATCAGTTCACAACTCCACCAACAATGAATTAGTGTTCCAATTACTCTTCAGCATTTATCATTTTCCTACTTTGTCATCTTAGCCAATCTGACTGGTGAGTTACTGAAGGAATTCATGGAGGAGGTCAGAGGAGTTACTGTTTTCACTCTGCCATCTTGGCTCTGCCCCCCTCCTTCCCCCATCAGTTTCTTTCTTAAGATTCTAGATCTCCTTTTCCAGTTGGTTGACTCTCTTTAGATTATCTTGTTTTTCTTGGATTGCTTATATTTAAAAAAAAATTTCCTCAATCTCTTTTTTTTTTATTTTTGAAGTCTATTTCGAGTTCTTCCATGAATTTTTTGGGGCAGGTGACCTTTTGACATTACTTTTTGGAGTAGGAGAAGCTTTTTTTTTTTTGCTTCAGTATCCTCCTCTGATCTCTATTCCCATACAAACTGTCCATAATTGGGTTCTTTCTCCTTTGTCTGCTCTTTTTTTTTTTAATTTTTAGCAGCTTATTATTATAATCACCTCTAATCTTGGGTATAGGGAGATGGTACTTCTGGCCTCAGGTCCTTCTTACTTTTATATTTTTAGTTTTGTCTTTGTCCCGACCTCTAAGTCCCTTCCCCCTCCAAGTCACAGCTAGGACCCCTGGCATCCTATGCTGTAAATGCCCTCGCTCCCTGAGAGCCCTCCAAGGGCTATCACCTTCAGTTCTCCCCTCTGTCCTGGAACTGAGTACAAGAGCTCAGCTCTCCTGTAAGTGCCCACAGCCAGCAGTGCCCCAGTCTCATTGCTCCTGTACTCATCAGACATGTGCTAGTTCCTTCTCACCCAAGACCACATCTCAGCAGCACAGCTAGGGCTGGTGTCCCTTGTGAGCAGAAGTTCCCTCAGTCTTCCCCTACTCAGATGCAGGACTCCTCACACTTTCTGGGAGGTGAAAATTCCTGTGGCTAAGGTCAAGGCTACCTCTCCACCCAGCTGCCCCCAGGGCTCACCACTTGCTGTTTCAGCAGAGCTAGCCTGGAGATGTTTACACTTCACTCAGGCTGAACCTCCATCCTGGGATATTTCTTCAGATCTTCTCTGGTTGACCCAGGAGGGCCACTTTCCTGCCCCAACTCTTGTTTATTTTTGCTGCTGTACACTGACACTGAGTGTTATTTTGTCTTGTTTGTGGAAGAAATCTGGAGAGACTGGAATATTCTGACCTACTCCACCATCTTCCCAGAATCCTTTCCAAAGCACTCAATGATTTCCTCCCTTCTCCACCATCCTATATGGGCCCTAAGCAGGAAACACTGGAGAAATATTAAGTTTGTGCCTGGGTCTTATTTCAAGATCCTCATTGTTTCAGACTATGTTTGAATACTTAAATACTTAATACTTAAGCATAAGAATACTTAAAGTGCCCTACTCTAACTTGCCCCCTGACACACACACACCCCTTCCTCAACCCTACCCCCTCTTCCCTGCCCCTTAAACATCAGCATTGATTCAGCTCCCCCAAATGAAGGAGGAGAGTAAAAGGAAGAACTGAGTGGGGTATCAGTGTAAGTGGCCATATTATGCTAAAAGTAACTGAAATCTAGCTGGGATTGGTCATGTTCCCCCCAAAATTATATAAGGCAAAGATTTAGGCTGAGGAATCACATATTCCCTAACCTGATTAGGCTGAGATCACCTTTTGTATTATAATATGAAGGAAAGTGAACCTATAATTCCTGATAAAAAGAAGAGAGCATGGACATAAAAATAGTTTAAAACATAGTAAGTTATAAGATAAGAAATTAACAATGATTATGGGTCAAAACTTAAAGTTCTCAGCACTATATTTTAGAGTATAGTTAGCTGATGAGGAACAATTGAATCCATTATGGTGCATCTCTCTGAAGAAGTAAAAGAGATTAACTAACTGAGTTATAAAACAAAAAAAAAATTGATGTGGAGGAGAATTTGACAGAGGAGAAACAAAAGGAAACAGTGCTAAAAGAATGCTCACTCCATGAGCAGCATCTCACCCCAGGAAAAGATGTGCAAGCCCAGGGGCAGTTGGAAGCCAAAACATCGAGTAAAGAGTGAGATGGGAGACATACAATCAAATAGGAGATGACACAGGGTTCCGGGAGACTGATAATGACAAGGGTAAGGGGGGTGGCTGAGCTATGTGATTTGGGACCCAGGGGAACTTCCACCATTGGTGTTCCTTCAATACTGGGGAAAGAGGACAGCTAGGGCAAATTCTGCAAAAATAATAAGCAGGAATTGCTTAGAAAAGGGCTGTCTATGGGCTTGTACTTTAAGATGACTATAAAAGGCCACAGAGGAGCAGGGCTCTCCTACATTACCCTAGAAAAGGTCTAAAATTAGCACCAGACTGAAAAATGATCAAGAAATTCAAAGTGAAGCTACAGTAAAGTGTGAGGTAAGGGGTTTGGGGGTTTGGAAAGGTAAGGGATGGGACTCAGCCACCTCTAAGATTCCCTTCTTGCTATATATCTGTGATTCTACAATCCTATTATAGTACATGATCTGGAGCTACTCCCACTTGCACTGGCAAATAGGGCCCTCCAATCCCCTTCCTGTATCCTCAGCACCCTAGGGATAGTCCTAAAAGTAGGACAGTGCCTTTCTAATGCTATAGTCATGAGCTATAGCAGCAAAACAAGCTTGAGTTCTGGTAATCAAGCCAGAGGCCTGTTGATGTTCAAACCAGAGATGCTCCAAACACAACCAAAGCCTGTAGTTCTTTGAACTAGGGGCCAAAAATCCAGTGTGAAGGGATAGGAAAGCCCCAGGGGCCTCAGAAATGTTGTAGAATTCTTACCACTCTGACCACAGATACAGGAAGTGCTCAGACCAGATTCCTGAGCCAGCCTGGGAGACTAAGGTATTCTATCCTGGGAGTCAGGTGGCTCAGATGCTTGAACATGACAGGGGTGGGAGTGGGAGGGAAGGGTTTGAAACCTATAATACTCTGACTAAGTACCTTATGCCAAGGAACTGGTAGTAATCTGATAGGGATTTACCCAAAGGGGATAAAAACCCACAACTAAACCTGAGATGCTCCTGAATAGAGGTATCAAACATGCAGCCCACTGGCCTCACAGAGCCTTACAATGAACCAAATGAAAACAACTGTGAAATATATAGCAAAATAAATAAAAATATAATTTATCATTGCTCAGTCATTTCCAACTCTTCATGACCCCAGTCGAGATTTTCTTGGCAAAGATACTGGAGAAGTTTGCCATGTCCTTTTCCAGCTCATTTTACAGATGAGGAAACTCAGGCAAACAGGGTTAAGTGACTTGCCCAGGGTCACATAGCTAGTAAGTGTCTGAGGCCAGATTTGACCTCAGGAACATGTATCTTCCCAATTTCAGGCTCACTAACCAGAGCTGTTACTCTATCCACCATACCATTTAACTGCCTAAGTCAATATGTCATAGCAGGAATCATTAAGTACAATTTAGTGACCCCCCCTTTCCTATTTAATCTTGACAACATTGCTCCATATTGGCCTTAAAAACCGAAGTATTCTGCTCTTTCCCGTCTCTCAAGATGGCAGACCAAAAGCCACCCAAGGAAAAGAAGGTCAAAAAGGAAAAAAAAGAGAAAAAAAGGAAGATGTCGCTGAAAAGGCCAAAAAGTCTCAAAAGCATTGCAGTTGGAACCCCGTCCTGGCCCGAGGGATCGGTAGATACTCCAGGTCTGCCATGTATTCCCGGAGAGCCATGTACAAGCGGAAATATGCTGCCCCCAAAACCCGGATCGAAAGGAAGAAGAAAGACAAAGTGCCTGCTACTATCTCAAAGCCTGTTGGTGGTGATAAGAATGGAGGAACTTGAGTGGTAAAGATTCGCAAAATGCCTAGGTATTACCCTACTGAGGATGTGCCTAGAAAGCTGCTAAGTCATGGCAAAAAGCCCTTTAGCCAGCATGTGAGGAGACTTCGAGCTAGCATCAAGCCCGATACGGTTCTGATCATGCTCACTGGCCACCACAGAGGCAAGCGTGTGGTTTTCCTAAAGCAACTGGCTAGTGGCTTGCTACTGGTGACTGGACCTCTGACCATCAACCGTGTTCCTCTGAGAAGGACCCATCAGAAATTTGTCATTGCCACTTCTACCCGAGTTAACCTTTCAGGTGTGAAAATTCCAAATCATCTTACTGATGCTTACTTCAAGAAGAAGAGGCTCCGTAAACCTAGACACCAAGAAGGAGAGATTTTTGACACAGAAAAAGAGAAATACAAGATTACAGAGCAGCGCAAGGCTGATCAGAAAACAGTAGACTCTCAGATCCTACCCCAAATCAAGAAAATTCCTCAGCTCCGTGGCTACCTGCGTTCTGTCTTCTCTCTCTCCAATGGAGTTTATCCTCACAAACTGGTGTTTTAAATGCCTTGCAGAGAACACTTATTAAAATATTTGCAATAGTTAAAAAAAAAAAAACCGCAGTATTCTAACCCTAGGCAATCCACGGGAGCATGAAGCCCCCAATACTCTGAGTGTAGACACACCAGAAAGAAGAAAGTCAGTGGCAGGAGTCCAGGTGCTCTAGGTCAAGACCAAATAGGCCTTTGGAAGCAGGTGGAATCTGGATCTGGAAAGAAGTTTCAAATCAGAAACTGAGTTTAGAGATATGAAAAACAAAGCGAAACAAAAAGATATCTAACACTATGAAAAAATATGAATTAAGAGACATCCAACAAATACCCTCAGAAGAGAACAACTCCACTTCAAGCTTGAAAGATGCTAAAGAGGCCACCACAGTTACCAATTCACTTCAGTCATAAAGAGACATATCTATATCATTTAAAATTTTATATTACAAGATTATACTATAGAAGAAGCCTGCTCTCTCTGGGCATGATGAAAAAAGACCAATACGGCACTGCCGCTTTTTTCCACAATAATATACCTGGGTTGTTGTTGTTGTTGTTGTTGTTTTTAATTCAGTTTGTAGCCACAGTTGACGTTGGTTGCCCCACTATTTGTTATTGTGATGTTTTTACTGGAAAACAACAATCTTCCCTATAGTACCAGATCACTATATGATACAGGAAAAATTACTAGTTTGTAGTCAAAAGACCCATGTCTAATCCTACCTCTGTCACTTCCTATCTGTGTGACCTCTGACAATGACCTCTCTGACCCTCAGTTTTTTCAACTGTAAAACGAGGAGGTTGGCTTCAATGACCTCTAAAGCCCCTTCTGGCTGTTAATCTGTTATGACCTCATGCTCTTCTGCCATATTCTGCTGGCTTACAGTATCTATTGCTCAATTATTCAGTGGAGGGAAGCAGAATTTGCAATTGCCCCAAGTCATCCTGAAATTTATTTCTCCCTGAAACAGCTGAAACAGATAAGAAGAAATGCCTGGTGTTTTTAATTCTTTGCTTGTCCCACAGATTTCCAAAAGAGATATCAGGCTCTCACTTTTTCAGAGGCAGCTCAAAGAGATGCCTAAGTGGTGGACATTAAGTGTAACCTGCTTGGTTGGGTACAAATATCCTCCACTCAAAAGAACTACACATGCAATTCAGAACCTGCTGCCTTACACCTTTACTTGTCACCAGACTAGAGTGCTAAAGTTTCTCAGCTGGTCAGAGGGAGTCATTACCACCTGGAAGTCAGGCTGAGTGAGAATATGTCTGTGGTGTTAATATCTTCTACTCTTTTTCCATTTGTTTCTAACTTAATATTCTAAATCGAGTCTAGATCTCCAAGCTGTCAGTAAGACTGACTACTTTTGAATATTGGGTTTCAATGACAGCTTTTGGAAGAATAAGACAGTTAACAAGTTGATTACTAAAGTCCTAATCTTATGCCTCATTGAAGCATAATAGTGAACCTGGGGTCTCAAAGACTAAACCAGTGGAGCCCAAGCTTGGTTTTACCAAGCTGAGAATGGTTCATGTAGTCTGGGAAGTGGGCTACCCTGCCTGGGAAGTCCTGACGCTACCTGGGCAGTCCAGTGATCCCCACAAATGTGTTTCTCACAAGTTCTTCAGGCAGAAGTTGAAAGACCGATTCTCAGAGATATTGTAGAGGGGATTCAGCTTCAGGCCTAGGTCGAACTAGATGGTCTCTGAGAGTCTGTGATTCTCAAAGGTGTAGAAGGGTTCTATTCTGCTGGAGGAGAGAGCTCCCATACCTTACTTACACCATCCACCCCGTGTGGGAGATAGAGAAGTTTAAAGGCATTATAAGAGCTTATAGTCTAGTTCCAGAGCAAAGCACACAAACATAGGTCAGAAATGCTAACACCTCAAAGCACTGAGTGTGAAATTATACCTGTCAGTCAATATTTAGTCAATAAGCATTTGTTTAGAGTTTAGCTGGGAATACAAATACATAGAGAAAAGAAGACAGTCCCTCACCCTTGCCCTCAAGGAGCTTTCCTTCTACTATATAAAAAGGAGCTTAAAAGATTTGGGGGTGGGGGGAGATAAGCTCCTTGGGAGAGGAAGTGGTAGAGAAAGTCCTGTAGAGATGAGACCTGGAAAGGAATGAAGACATCTTTGACTTGGGCTTCCTCTTTAAACTAGGGGTTCTTGGAGGAAACAACCAGTCAGCAGGTCAGGGTTGTGAGAAACATGCTTTTGGGGATCACAGGACTTCAGGTAGGGTCAGGGAGTTAGCCCGGGACAAGCTTTCACTTCCCACCCTTTTGGGGACCCTCAGGAAGATCCACATGATGCACCCCTTAAAATAGTGAACCCCTTCTCACTGAAAGAACTCAGAATCAAAGAGTGCAGAGGATAGTGTTTATTATGCTTCTTCTAGAAGCAGGTGTGGTGATCACTAGGAACACACCTACACTGATACAGGAAACGGAGTGGAGCTCTACAAGTTCTGTCCTTGATAGGGTTAGTTAAATTCCTCATATTCTTTCCCTCTCTATATTCCACATTCTCTCTCTCCCTCCCTCTCTCTCTCTCTCTCTCTGTCTCTGTCTCTCTGTCTCTCTCTCTGTCTCTGTCTCTCTGTCTCTGTCTCTCTCCGTCTCTCTCTCTCTCTCTCTCTCTCTCTCTCTCTCTCTCTCTCTCTCTCGTTATATATATGTGTGTGTCAAATTCCTCAAAGGTCAATCAGATTCCTCAAACTCCTCACTCTATTGCCATCTATATATTTTTACATTCCCTTAACATATGCAGATTACATGTAGATTACAGAGGTTAGTAGTGAAGATACTTGAGACCTGACCAGGACCTGACCTCTTCTTAAGTCAGAGCTATGTGCCCCACCCCCAGCCACCTTTCCAGTTCCCTCTGGCCATTGTCATAGTCTCAGGAAGGCAAGGGTTTTAGTAAGATAAATGAGAGCTCCCCAATAGCTATTGATTATCTTCCAATAACTTTTGTGGGAGCAAAACAAGATACCATTACTTCACCTCTTACAGTGCCAAGGGTACTTCCAGTGTGAAGAGTCCAAGAGTGGAATGAGATTTTAGGGTGAAGGAATTTATATGGCTTGATAGAGAAAGTCCTTTGGAGATAAATCAATCCTGCATTTTGGAGACCAATTAAAAGCAAGAGTGGGCAGGGGAGATCTCCTAGGAAGTTTGGAACTGGACAAAGAAAGGATTAAGATAAGTAAGGAGCAGGGTGGCTAGGAGGCACAGTGAGTAAGAGCGCCGGCCTCGGAGTTGGGATGACCCGAGATCGAATCCGGCCTCAGAAAATTAGCACCCACGCATAAATAATGACTAGCCGTGTAACCTTGAGCAAGTTACCTAACCCCAATTGCTTTAAAAAAAAAAAAAGATAAGTAAGGAGGAGGCAGAAGGAAAGTGGTAAATATAGCTCCAAAGGCAAGAATTGGGAATGTGCTTTCATTGTCTTGAAGTATGCCACCCAGATCTGCTTTCTGATGAGGTACAGGCTCTGGGAACCCCCTTGAACTCTCCTCTGCTGCCACTAGGTCTCTGTTGTTAAAGACTCCAAAGGCTGTCTCCAGTAACTGGGCCTGAGGTGTTTGGGGTCTCAACACCAATTTCTGCAGTTTCCTCCTAATATCTGGGGCAGACTGATCAATAGAATACATGTTAAGGATTGCTGCCCCTTCTGTAGAGTCAGGATCTAAATTTATATACCTTTTAATAGCTTCTACCAGTTGGTCTTGGAAAACAGCATGGGTATTCCTTTCTTTCTGAGTAATTTCCCCAATCTTCTGATAATTTACTTGCTTTCAAAATGCAGTTATTAGGCCTTCTAACAGGCAAAGTACCATATGGCCTCTTTTTCCCATCCTAATGCATTTGGTAATCCCATCCTGGGTCACTAGTGGAAACAGCAGCTGTTTCTGGGGGGGCGTTTTCTGGGGTCATTGCTACCCAAACTATCCCCAAATTTTTGGGCTTGTTCCCAGATTCTCCTCTTCTCCTCAGTGGAACAACAGGTAGAGAAGAGGATATGCAAATCACCCCAAGAAAGCTCAAATTATAGAGATATGTCTCTAAAACCATCAGTAAACTTTATGGGATCTTAAGAGAATGTCCCCAATTTTCCTTTAACTTGACTGAGATCCAAAATGGAGAATGGAACATGCACTCTAGTTGTCCCACTAGACAAGATAGGCACTTCCCTTAGGGGAGAAAGCTCTGAAGGTGCAGTAAGAACAGGGCTTGGGAAGGGAGATAGGAAGTCCCACTTCCTGTGGGACTGGGGAGTACTGGCTGAACTGGATCAGACTGTAGGACGAGAGGATCTAGCTGGCAAGGGGGAAGGTCAGCTGGCACTTGAGGAAGGCAAGGGGTCAGAAGGGAAGATACCCCAAAGACTGCTGTGGGGGTGGGGCCTGAGGCTTGAGTGGGTGTCACATCAGGGGGAGAGGCCACAGAGGGAGGTACCTCAGCAAGACCAATGTCTGGGACCTGAGCAAGGGTCACCTAAGCAGGGAGGGTCCATGGTGGGAGACACAGAGTAGGAGATATGGATGGTGAAGGAGGCAGGAAACAAGGGGTGTTGGGCTAGAGGAAAAGGGAAGGGAAACCAAGGGGGAAAGGGTCAGAGCAGCAGGAGGGGCTGAGGAGCTGCCTTGGTGAGACCTGTGAATGGGACCTGAGCAGGAGTCACCAAGGGGAGAGGGGCTGGGGCTGAAGCCCTGGGGGCCATGGGAAAGGGGTCATTTTATTGGTCCTCATTGCCCCTTTGTGGAGGGGCTCTAGCTTCAAGTATCTCACAATCTTTCCTGAGAACTGTGTTCCAAGAAAGTTTAACAAAGGCCATTATATAGGCAACTTCTATCAATCTTCCCTCTCTGAAACAGTATAATTCTAACTGCAAGAGAGTATTATCTTTTAAAGTTCCAAAAACAGGCCATGCTTCATGGTCCTCTAGGTGATACAGGCCAAACAGTGTTGCAAAAGAATACTAACTTTTTCTTTTTAAGTTCTTTAGAGAAACTACATTTTTCCCAATGTTGTAAAAGACAACCCAAAGGTGAACTTTTGGGAACTAAAAAGGATCAACCCAATACAGGTGTAGGGGCTGGAAGATCTGGGAGTAAGTCTCAAAAAACAAACAAACAAGACAAAAAAAAAAACCCCACAACAAGGTACCTGAAGTTTTTCCAATTCCCTAGTGCTGAGAGAATTGAAAGAATCTGGCTTACACTTCTGGATGAGGCATCTGGCCTTGCCCTCCATTCTTCAGAAGTTGTGCCCAGGTCCATGTTCTCCAAAATAGCCAAACTGGACCGAGAACCTGAGAATGTCAGGCTGAGTACAAGACATCTTCCAGCTTTCTGACCTAATGGGACCTGAGAGGTCAGCCCCCCCACTCATCCCCCTCACCAAAACACCTCCAAGGTACTTAGAGAACAGGAAGGGAATAGGGAAAGAGAGAGGCTTACATACCTTCCAGTCCTGGCTGGAGAAGAACTTGAGATTAGCAGTGTTTCCTGGTCAGGGAACCATAAAATGTAGATGTCAGGGAGCCATAAAATGTTGAGGTTTAAGGTTTAGGGGTGCTCAAGACCCCAAAATACCAACACACTGGGTCCTGCCAAATGAATTTGACTCAAGCCTTCTCTCAGCCAAAGAAAAACAAAGCTTATTAAAGAGTCGCCATGATGGGTAGACTCTTAAGGAGACTCGGTATCTGTGATGCTTGCATTGGACAAGCAGGCCAGAGCAAGTCTGTGCTAGATCACTCTATGGCACTCTCACATACATGGGGGCAAGATAGGGTCTTATGTACAGAAGAGTTATGGGAGGAATCTAGGGGTGGTCTAGAGGAGGAGTTTGGGGAGGGTCTTCAGGAGGAGTCAAATGAGGTCATACTTCAGTAATGAGATTAAGGGTGGGAAGTAGCTGGAGTCTACCTGGAAATGACAGACTGTGGAGGGCTAGGCTAGTCTAAGGGTAACAAGATTTGGGTATAGATATTTTGGAAGGATCAAGGATGTAGGCTAGCTGTACAATGGAGGGCTAGGCTAGTAACAGAGATCTGGGCAGAGCCATAATGAAAGGCTTATGGCCTCAGGCAAATGCCTCATCAAATTCAAGGAGAGTTCAAGGGGGTTCCCAGAGTCTGTACCTCATCACTTTCCTTAAATGGTGCCCCCAATTTGAAATTTACCCTTCACTCTTCCCTTTAAATTGAATTCTGTTTCTTTCAGTGCCCTGCTTTGAGAAGGCCTTCAGGGAGGGAAATAGCTAACAAATGACCTCATACAAAGGTGTTTTGACAAATGCTAGGTTACTGTCCTGAAAAAGTTGGCATCCAAGGGTTAATACAAAAGAACTTTCAAATGAATGAACGAACAACTGAAAAACCATTTATGGCTAGGTGCCAAGCACTGTGCTTTCTCCTGGAAATACAAATGCAAAAGTAAAAACAGTCCCTTTCCTGCAGGGAGCTTATACACAAAGGGGGGCACAACACAGAGAGGGGAATTGTCATGAGGGAGGAATACATTATTTGGTAAAAAGTTGTGGGAGGATGAGTAGAATTGAGGAGAATGGATTCAGATGCCCTTTTCCAGGAGGAATTAAGAATTGCTTTGATGACAATTCTCCAGGGGATGTTTAGGTTAAGGTCTAGGGAAATGGGTGAAGGATGTGAAATGGCCAGTGAGTGAAGTATGGCTGGAATTGTACCTAAATGTGGTGGGAAACCAAGGCTTCACCCATCAGCACCAGCAATTTCTCACCCAGCAGAGATCCAGACATGAAAGGGCTGCCAAATAACTCCTGGAGTCTATCCCTAGTAGAAATTATCCTTCCTTTCTCAAATCTTGAATAGCATTTTTGGTAGTACTTTTAGCAAGATCTGTGTGTGTGTGTGTGTGTGTGTGTGTGTGTGTGTGTGTGTGTGTGTATGAGTGCACACACAAATGTGTAACCTCTACATTCTGAATTATAAACTCCATGAGAACAAGAGCTATATAGTTTATTTTGTTTCCCTCTAGTGAACAACATAGTGCTTTGGAAAGAGTAGGTACTTAAATGATTGTTGAATTAAATGAAGTGGTAACATTTTAAGAATTATGGCAGATGCATGAGGAGGTGGGGAGATAACTCTGGATAGGGAAACATCTTCAAATTGCATCATATGCTAAGCACTGCCCTTCTCTCAGTGTACCTCAGTTTCTAAACCTATAAGAGAACTAATAGAGAAACTAAGAATTAAATGAAAACAATGTTTTCCTGGTCAAGTTTGAAGTAGACAGTGTTAACATTTCTGGGGAAATGTTTTTAACAGGATCTCCCCACCTGGGAGTTTTTGGGCTGCTATGTCCTTCCCCAGCAGGAAACTGGCTCACGCCACAAAGTCAGATCCTAGCCCTGGAGGTTGCCCTTGCTATGGGCTTCTCCATGCACCCCTGGCAGGATGCCCAAACTGAGCAAATGGTTAATTGAATCCTTCACTTCTCAGACAGAGCAGAAGATGGTGTTGCCCCTTTGGTCATTTCTGTCCCCGAGATGGCCCAGCAGGGAAGGCCGTGTCTGGAATTCCTGTGGCGTGGAAAGGTTTATGTTGGAGACTATACTGAGGCTCTGCTGTGAGCAGTCAGGGCCAAATAAAACAAAAGGCAGAAGTGATTCTAATGATTTGATGCATTAAGTGTGGCAGCAGTTCCAGAACAAATATGAGAGAGGCAAAGATTTTCTTCCCTCCTTCCTTGGTCAAAACATTCAGTTTGCTTTGACATGAAGTATTCCCTAAAATACTTGTGATCCTACTACATAAAAAAAGAAAAGAGGAGGGAGGAGGGAAAAGAAAAGGAAGAAAGGAGGAGAAAATGGATAGGGAAAGGAGGAGGAGGAAGAAGAGGGGAAGGAAGAAAAAGAAAAAGGAGAAAAATAGAGAAAGAGGAGAGGGTGAATGAGGAGAGAGAGGTGGAAGAGGAAGGAAAGTAGGAGAAAACAGCAAGAAGAGGAGACGAGGGCAAGGTGGAGAAAGAGGAGAGGAATAAGGAAAAGGGAAGTGTGAAGGAGGAGGAAGAGAAGGAAAGTGAGGAGAAGTAAAGAGTAGAAAGAGAGGAAAGAGTGAAACAAAGAAAGGGAAGGAGGAAAAAGAAGAAAAGTTGGAAAAGGAAGAGAGGAAGGAGGAGGAGAAAGAGAAGACTGAGGAAGGAATGGAAAGAGGATTTGGGATAAAGATGGAGAAACAGGAAAAAGGAAAAGAGAAGGAAATAAAAGCAAAAGGAGGAGGCAGATGGGTCAGGAAAAAAAGTTGAAGATGGAAAGGGATGGGAAGAAGAAGGAGAAAAGGCAAGTAAATTGAAAATAGGAAGAGGAAGGAAGAAGAGTAGAAAGAAGAAAAAGAAAAAAAAGGAAGGGGACTAAGAAAGAGAAAGGAAAAAGGATTAATAAAGGAGCAATGCTGAGAGAAATGGCTAAGGAGAAGGATTAAAGAAAGAGCAGCAAAAAAAAGGAGGAGAAAGAAGGGGAAGGAAGACTAGAAGGTAGATTGGACTACTGGTTAATACAGAGTATAATTAGTTCTTAATGAATCTGGGCTATTGGAATTGGGGCTGAGATGTGACTGATTCTTCTGACTGCATAAGACCAACACTTAGAAATAGCAATTTTCACCCTTTATGGCAGAAGATAATCATGGTCAACGTCTGAATTCCAAAAATGGAAGACAGACAAAAGCCCTAGGCAAAGGATTAGAGCTCTGCCTGGACCCACTTACAAAGAGACTTAAAGAAAGGGGGGGAAAGGTCTCCAGATGTTTAGTCCAGTGCTCTTTTTAATAATTCTGTGTCTTCAATTCATTCCCCAAAGAACTACCCTCCCATATTTTATTGCTTCTCTAGTAGGGAGGAATGATTTCAGCAGATAAAATGGTCCTTTTGTCAGAGATCCCAAAGATTCTGTGGATGTGTCATGTTTCTCCAGGTCAGTAAAACCCTCCAGTAATTGACTAGGTCAACTAGAACCAGTTGGCCATTATCCATCTGACTATGGGATAGAAAAATGAATTAGCTAGGCTCTGCTGGCAGGCTAATGGGCAGGTTCATTGCAATAGTATTCCTTTATAGTTCATTACATATTCTGTTAACATAGTCTGTGCCTTGAGACAGAAATAGCTTCTGTCTCCAACAGTCACCTCAGTAACTACAATGACGAGTGGCTCATCACCTCTTGCTCATCACTTAAACAACTTGCCTCCCCATGCAGAAAAAAAAGACTGGCAAAGACAGAAAGGATCTGTTTTTGGGGTGGGAGAAGACATAATAAAGATCAATTCATGCTAAAGAAAAAAAATAAGATTGACTAAGCTTTTCCAAGCATGAATAATTAAAAGGAAGTAGTGCTAAGAGAACATATAGGATCATTGAAAAGAAACTAATATAAATAATCCCAATGCACTCTGAATTGGATCCACCATATCTGGAATATTGCTTAGAGTTCTGGGTACCATGCCTTAAGATGGAAATTAATAAATTAAGGACTGTACAAAATGGACAAATAATAAAGATGAAAAGTATTACACTCCTACCAGATGA
The DNA here is from genome assembly GCA_011680675.1 of Gymnobelideus leadbeateri. Classification (NCBI taxonomy): domain Eukaryota; kingdom Metazoa; phylum Chordata; class Mammalia; order Diprotodontia; family Petauridae; genus Gymnobelideus; species Gymnobelideus leadbeateri. The sequence goes on from WOXC01010903.1 coordinate 17,098, forward strand.
GGCAAAATTTTTGAAGGAATTGAGGGTACTTGGCCTATAGAAGACTTAAAGTAGATAAAAGTCACAACTAGGATGGGGCAATCAGTGGCTCCAGGGTGCCAAACCTTAGAAGGTGGTCATAGCACTTGCAGGTTTTTGGCAAATAGGAACAATTGACATTAACTGATAATTAGCATAATTAATTAAAATAAGAAACTTCCAGACAGCCTCTTTCTCTCCCATTCCATCAACTTTGTCCCAGGTGAGTTATATCCTAGCACAGTCCTATCTTGTACTTCCTCAGTAGCATCTTCATGGGATCCTATAGTTCTTTCCCACAATGAGATATTGTATCTTCACTTCTAAGACCCTCTTCCTACCACCCCCTCTGAATTTAGTTGTTTGTTTGTTTTTTTTATTACACTGGGCATGTTTTTGTAATATTTGTCCTAGGGCACCAGAACTGCTAGTTGGACTCTTACAGTGAGCCATACACGTATATAAAGGACTCTCTCATGACTCCTTAAACATAGCTTAAAAGGTCAAACATTCAATAACAAACACTCATTAAGCACTTCCTATATTTAAGGCACTGTGCTTGATACTTTCAGTACAGAACCAAAAAACTTGACACATTTCCTGAAAGAAAAAAAATCACATTGTCTTAATGAATTTAAATTCTGCTAGAACCAAGGAATAGAAGTTTTAAGGAGGATGACTTTGATTTGACAGAAGGGAGAGTTTCCTAATGATTAAAACTGTCCAACAATGGGACAAACTGCCTTGTGAGGTAATGATCTCCTTGTCACTGGATGTCCATTCAGAAACCATATGGCCATCTGTCATGAGTGGTGTAGAGTAGTTCTCACTCTGCATGGGGTTGGAGACTGAATGATTTCTATACTCCTCTCCAATCCTCAAAATCTATGATTACGATTCTAAATGGATATATGTAGCATGACATAGGATACGAGTTACATAAGAATTCAGTTGGACAAACATTTATTAAGCATTGGGGTGCAGAAGGAAAGATATTGACCCTGTAGTCAGTCAGCAAATCAATAAACACTGACTATATGCCAGGCATTATGAGTCAAAGAATTGAAGTTTACTATTAGTACGGCCTTGATCAGGCACTTAGCTCCCTGACCCTCTGTATTCTCAGCAAAAAATGAAGGGGAAGGGGATTTAGTTGACATTTTCTGAGGTCTCTTCCAGCTTTAGATCTCTGATCTTGTGATCTACCATGTGCAGGATATTTCAATGTGCTGGGACAGAGGCAATATTGAGATAGGGCACAGCCCCCACCTTTATGTCGCTTACGGACTAATGGGGAGATAAAACACAAAAAAGCATACATGGTTACATATAAAATGCTACTTGAAAAAGTGCATTAGGGTAGGACAAACCAACCTGTTATGTGAGCATTTTGTACCTTGCTCATGGTGGCAGAGAGCTGCTATTAATTCAGTAGCCCAAAGACTGGAACTCCTGCCAGAACCTGTCTAGTGATTCTGTGTACCTATTCAGGAAAAGTCATATAATGAAGTCCATCTAAAGGTCATTTCACATTACTCCTTTCACCAGGTCAGTTGCCCTTTGCAAAGAAGTCAAAATTCCTCACATAGTACAGCAACTGTGGACTGCCTCATTAATGCAAGTATTACTCAATGATTTTTTTTTTCCCCGCTTTCTACAGAATGGAATGGAAAATATACCTGGCATGTTGGAGGAGGGGGAGGGGTCATGTCAAGCTGCTATGGAGAGAAGACATATCCAAAATCAACAGAGAGGGTTGATCTTATGCCCCAACTGGGATTCATACTCTGGTTCAGGGTTGACTTGATGACCTCCGAGGGTCCTTCCTACTCTGGGTTTCTGTGATTCTATACAAGCAGAGTAGAGAAAGATTGTCAGAACTGAAAGGGATCTTGGATATAATCTAATCAGTCATTTTATTTTGGAGATGAAAAACCTGAAACCTAGAAAGGGAAAAAGAGTTTGCCCACAGTCACACAGTTATTTTATGTTAGAGCAGGGACTAGATCCCAGATCTACTTAGTCCCAGGCTAGAACTTCTCTCCATGACACTGTATGGTGGTTGACTACATGGGATGATTTGAAAGGGAAGGCCCTGATTCAAATATTCATGCACAAAGACAAGAAAAAAGACAATCATTGATGTCTGATCTTCATTTGAGATCCATTTTTTTTTTTATTAGAAGGCAGAAAGGTGGCACAGTGAATACGGCATCTGACCTGGAGTATGAAAAGCCTGAGTTCAAATCTTGCCTTAGACACTTACTAGCTGTACAACCCTGGGCAGCTCACTTAGCTCTGCTTGCTTTGGTTTCCACATTTGTAAAATGAACTAGAGAAGGAAATGGCAAACCACTTCAGTATCTTTGCCAAGAAAACCGTAAATGGGATCACAAGGAGTCAGACATGACACCACCACCCAACAACAGAATTTCTTTCATTAAGATATTGCCTTCTTGGCTTCTTTTTTAAATGTGGATTTCCCTGAGGAAGAATCATTCACCAAACGCCTAACATATTCTGTTAGCATAGTCTGTGCCTTAAGTGCCAGAAAATGACTTCTGTCTCCTCCAGTCACCTCAGTAACTACAAGGAAGAGTGGCTCTTCAATGAAGAGTGGAGGGGGGAAAGAAGAATTATACTGAACTCACAGAAGTATCACTCAAAGAGGAAAGAAAGGGGAGGGACGTATGGAACAAACATTTATTTACTGCCTACTATGTACCAAGTACTTTGCTAAGAGGTTTACAAATATCATCTCATTTGATTCTCACAACACCCCTGTGAAGGAGGTACTATTATTATCCCCACAGAGGCAACAGCAGATAGGTGATTTGCCTAGGGTCACACAGATAGCCACATGACAACTTGGGTCTTCCTGACCACTGGGCCTAGTGCTCTATCCATTGCACCACCCAGCTGAGGGAGAGAAGGAGAGAAAGATAAGATGTGTGCCCCTGGAAGGAAAATTCAGTGGTTTCATAAATTTGTTAAGGTCCATCTTGTCAAAAGACACCAAACTTAAACCAGTTCAATCCAATCAATAAACACTTACTAAGCATCTACTATGTACCAGGCTGCGCTATTAGGGATGCAATTAATAAAAAGAAAGACAGTCCCTGCCCTTAAGGAGCTTAAAATCTCAGTGGGGGACACAACACACAAAAGGAGGCAGGAAGGTGGAGGGAGATCAGGGGATGCCCAAGGTGGCCTCATCTTGTTGAAACCACATAGAGCAGTTGAGTGAGCTGATAGTACAGCCTCAGCCCTCTATAAAGGAAAGCATTGTGAGAAGTTTGGTACTCCACCCTCCAGACCTCCAATCAGAGGCTGAGGGAGATGGTGTCAATCAAGGTCTGAGTTGGCCAGCATGGTGGTGAGTTTAAAGTGATGAGCTTATCCTGGGAAGGGCATCTTGTTCCGTGGAGCTGAAACCAGGCAAAGCAGCAGATGCAAAGTGGATCTTTGCCAGTAGAAATCATGAGTGTTGGGGATTTCATTCTCCTTGGTCACCTGATATGTATAAAGATGGGGAAAGGATGAGGCTTCTTGATCTTAGCTACAGTTACAAGTCACAGTTGTACCCATTACCCACAGGATTTCAAGTCTGGGAGAGCCCATAAAATATAAAAATGAATCATGAAAAAAAATCTGTTTTAAATTCAATCAGAAAATGATATGAACCCTCCTTTTCATGGTTTGCTAGTTTTTTTCCTGAATGTTCTCCAGCTTCTCCACCCTCTTTTTAATTAAAGCATGGAGGCCAGAGATGGACAAAGAACTCTATTAGATGATCTCTTCAGTGCCCCCAGAGGATTCTGGGAAAAGTCTGAAATCTGTTTCTCGATGAATATACAACTTTGGGAGCCAGGAAACCCTCATGCTGAGCACAGTCAGATTCATTAATTCTCTGCATGATATTAGGGCTTAAAATCCAGTCTCTTCCAAAAGTCTAAATATTGCACCTGTACCTATGCCATGTGCCAAACCTCTGGAGGGCTTTCTAAACCAGTATGAAACAGCATTTTTCCTTGCAACAAAAGTAGGAATTATTTCTAAAGCTGTTGGTATTTTGTGCAGTTTGTGATAACGATAGTACAAGGAACATTGAACTGGGGGCAGGTGATTTCAGTTATAGTCCTGGTTCTAATCATTATGTACCTTTAGAAACATTACCACCTCCCTAGGATTCAGATCCTTAGCAATCAACTTTCTTCAAAGCATAGCTCAGATGTCAGCTACTGCATGAAGGTTTTCCAGATCTCCTCACCTTCCCCACCTGATAACCTATTTTGTATTACTTTGTATAAGTATAATATAGCCTACTTTGTATTTAAATATTTTGCATTCAAATACTTTGTATTTCTTATTTTTGTACACATTGTGTCTCTGCAGTAGAAAGCAAGCACCTGGAGGGCAGAGACTCTTTTTTTCCTGGCACTTAACACAATTACATATTAAGCACTACTAAATATTTGTTGATTTGAATTAAACTAATACAGATACTATCTATATTATGCTGACATTTTTATATTACTTTTTTTTTGCTTTTTGGAGGGGGAAGGTAGGACAATTGGGGTTAAGTGATTGCCCAAGGTCACAGGGCTAACTTTATGTTGAGTGTCTGAGGCTGGATTTGAACTCAGTCCTCCTGACTTCAGGGCCGGTTCTCTATTCACTGCACCACCTAGCCACCCCATATTACATTATTATTATACTAATTATAGTTGTATATTGTCTTACCATTTTTAAAGTTTTACAGCGTGAGCTATCTTATTTGATCTTCAAACTAGACAGATAAGGTAGATGGGACAGGTATTAACTAAGGTCATTTTTTAAGAGGAGGAAATGAAATCCTACAGAATGAAAATAATTTGTACAAGATCATACAATTAGTGGTAGAAGTAGGACAACAATCCAGATTGCCAACTTCTCCATAAGTGTCTTTCCCCTACTCCAGGCTGAGATGCACCCCCCCCCCACCCCATGTCATCTGTTAACAATCAGTAATCAAACCCTGAGAACAGTAACACTTTCCAACTCAGGAAAGCAGGTTGATTACAACTGGATGGAGTTTTTTATTTTATTTTTTAATTATAAGAGACCTTATAAATAATCTAGGCAGTGGATAGAGCACCAGGCCTGGAGTCTGGAAGATCTTAATTCAGATATGGCGTCAGAGACTTAACTAGCTGTGCCACCCTGAGCAAGTCACTTAACCTCTGTTTGTCTCAGTACCTCATATTTAAAATAGGGATGATAATAATAGCTCCTACTACCCAGGGTTGTTGTACAAATCAAATGACATAACAGTTGTAAAGCACTTAACCTAGTGCCTGGCACATAATAAGCAATATATAAATGTTAACTATTATTATTAATCCAAGCCCCTCATTTTACAAATAAGAAAGCCAAGGCTCAGAAGGGGTAAGTGTCTTCTTCAACTAGATAACTAAATTAAATTGTTATATGAACTAGGTCTTTTAACTCCAAATCTCCAAAGCCAAATCAAGCCCTGTTTTATAGAATTTGCCAATTTCCAAGGT
>WOXC01010904.1:0-312532 GCA_011680675.1 Gymnobelideus leadbeateri
GACACAGTAGTCAACAACTATTATAATCTACCGTTTGATAAATCCAAAGATTCCAGCTTCTGGGATAAGAGCTCACTATTTGAAAAAAAAACTCCTGGGAAAACTGGAAAATACTATGGAAGAAACTAGGCATAGACCAACATCTTACCGTAAAAATGAAGAGGTTACCCATAACGAGGGTTAGGGTTGCTCTGGAGACCCTAAAATACCCACACACTGGGTGCTGTCGAATGAATTTGAATCAAGTCTTCTCAACCAAACAAAAGTAAAGTTCATTAAAAGTTCACTTGTATTGGACACAGAGGTAAGGTCAAAATGGGTACATGATTTAAACATAAAGGGTGTAACCATAAGCAAATTAGAAGAACAAGAAATAATATACCTGTCAGATTGATGGTAAAGGGAAGAATTTATGATCAAACAATAGAGAGAAAACATTATAAAATGCAAAATGGATACTTTTAATTACATTAAATGAAAAAAATTTTGTACAAACAAAGCCAATTCAACCAAGATTAGAAAAGAAGCAGAAAGCTGGGAAACAAGCTTCATTTCTAAAATATATAGAGAACTGAGTCAAATTTATTGGGGTTTCTTTGGGGAGAGGGCAATTGGGGTTAAGTGACTTGCCCAAGGTCAGACGGCTAGTTTTTGTGTTAAGTGTCTGAGGCCGGATTTGAACTCAGGTCCTACTGAATCCAGGGCTGGTGCTCTACTCACTGCACCACCCTGAGTCAAATTTATAAGAATATAAGTCATTCCCAAATTGATAAATGGTCAAAGGATAAGAACAAGCAGTTTTCAGTTGAAGAAATTAAAGCTATCTATGGTCATATGAAAAAATGCTTTAAATCACTACAGATAGAGAAATGCAAAACAAAACAACTCTGAGGTACCACATGATGCATATCAGATTGACTAACAGGACAAAACAGAAAATAAATGTTGGAGATGATATGGGAAAATTGAAACATTAATGCATTGTTGGTGGAGTTGTGAGCTGATCCAGACATTCTGGAAGGTAATTTGAAACTATGCTCAAAAGGGTATCAAACTGTGCATACCCTTTAATCCAGCAATACCACTTATAAATCGGTATCCCAAAGAGATCATAAGAAAAGGGAAAAGGACCACAAGTACAAAAATATTAATAGCAGCTCTTTTGTGGTGGCAAGGAATTGGCAATTCAGGAGATATCCATCTTCTATGACAATACCAGGAGTCTCATGGTGGAATGCTGTCCCCATACACTGAAAGAACTATGGAGTCTGAATACTGAAGCATTCTAATTTCTCTTTTTTTTATTGTTTTTTCTTTCTCATGATTCTTTCCCTTTTGTTCTGATTCTTCTTTTCAAAACATGAATAATATATAAATATTTTAGTACAATTATATATGTATAGCCTATATCAGATTATATGCCATCTTGGGGAGAAGGCAGGGGAGAGAGGGGGGAAATTGGAACCAAAATCTCATAGAGTTGAATATTGAAAACTAAAAATAAATTAATTAGTTCTTTTAAAAAGAGAGAGAAAAAATATCTCTGATGAAGATCTCATTTCTCAAATATATAGAAAACTGAGTCAAATTTATAAAAATACAAGTCATTCCCTAACTGATAAATGATCAAAGGATATGAACAGGCAGTTTTCAGACAAAGAAATAAAAGCCATCTACAGTCATATGAAAAATGCTCTAATTACTATTGATTAGAGAAATGCAAATTAAAACTCTGAGATAACACCTCACACTTATCAGAGTGGCTAATATGACAAAAAAAGGAAAATATTCAGTGAATTGCCTTTTGCCTCAAGTCTTTACCAGAAACCAAGTGAGAGAACCTGGGGTTCAAATCTTGTCTCATGCACTTGCTAGCTTTGCGACCCTTTAGGCAAGTCACTTTATCTCTCTGAGTCTCAGTTTCCTAATGTGTAAAATTAGTGAGTTGGACTTGATGCTCTCTGAGGTCCCTTCTAGCTTTTAGTCTATGAATTCCCTGAAGAGGAGCAATTTCTGGTATCACAGTCATCAAGTGTTTCTGGGAGCAACTATTAGGTGGCATGAGGAAGGGAAGTAGGTAGGAGTAACTACTTTTTTAATAAAATCTGCTAAGATTCAGTCTTCTCAAATACTGCATTGGAAGATCCCTGCCAAGTTTCTTTTGAATTCCGTTAGCATGTCTCCAACCATTTTAATTTAAATGAATCATCCAAAATCTATGGCATTTAATACACCCACTTCTCAGGGATATGAAATTCTGCTTTTCTTTTTGCAGTTTATTCTATGGTGCCAGATATTGTCAAATTTGGACTGATTAATAGCTGTTACTGTTTTGGTAGGGACAGCTAAAATAAAAACCAGCCCTCATTTGAAGAAAAACCTTCAGTGGAAAAGAGAATTATACTTTAATATAAATGTATTGGGTCTTCTTAGAATACATGTACAGGGAGGTAAATAGGGGAGGGGTCATCAGGGGTTTGCTCCTGGACACTGACAACATTGTCTAGGATATATTCCTCTAAATACAGATCTTTTTTTTTTCCTGGTCAGATTCCTGGTAGCAGCCTCTACCCAGAGCAACCAAGAAATACAAGATACAACCCCTTCTCCCTAGTAACTGGTCCTTCAATAGCAGAGAAACCTCAATGTGCTCTACCTAGTAGTCACATCCCAAGTAAACCTGTACCCCACCCCTCACCTGCTCCTTCCAGCCTTCATCCCCACTATCATTTTCTATCTCTTCTGCCCTGTGTGGCTAAATCCCTTTGAAAGGTTGGCTACAGTATATGCTTCCACTTTCTCTCCTCTCCTCCGCTTGTTATAATCTAGCTTCCAATGTTATCATTCCACTGAAAGTGATCACTCCTAAATTACTAGTGGCCTCTTAACTGCCAAGTCCAATGGCCTCTTCTCAATCCTCACTTTTTTTCATTTCTCTGCACTCTTTAATCCTGTTGATAACCCTTTTCTCCTTGATAATCTCTTGTCTCTAGGTTTTGGGGACCCCACTCTCTCCTAGTTCTTTTCTTATATGACCACACTTTCTCTGTCTCCTTTACTGGATTCTCACCCAGATCATACCTTCTAATCATAGCTGTCCCATGAGTTCTGTCCCAGGCCCTCTTCTTTTCTCCCTTTATCCTTTACTTCACTTGATGATCTCAGATCCCATTGATTTAAGTACCTTCTTTATGCTGACAATTTTAAATTCCACCTATCCTGCCCTAACATCTCTGCTGACCTTTGATCTTGCACTCCTAACTGCCTTTCAGTTATCTCAGACTAGATGTCCAGCAAATATCTTAAACTCAACATATTCAAAAGCAAACTCGTTGTCTTTCCCCCAGTACCTACTCTTTACCTTCTCTATTACTGTAGAGGGCAAAATCATTCTTCCAGTCCCTCGGGCTAACAACCTAGGTGTCATCCTTTACTCCTTACTGTCTCTTACCTCCCATATCCAATCTGTTGCCAAGGCCAGTTGATTTAACGTTTCCAACATCTCTTAAATACTGCTACCACCCTGGTGCAGGTCTTCATCAACTCATGTCTAGACTATTGCAATAGCTTGCTGGTGACTCTGCCTCCCTCATCTCTCCCCACCCTAATTCATCCTTCAGTTAGCCACCAAAGTGGTTTCCCTAAAGTGTAGGTCCAAAGAGGTGAACTCTGTCCCCTCCATTCAATAAACTCTACACTTTTAACAGTCTAAGCCCTTTATAACCTAGCATTCTACCTATCTATTCTTCTTATGCCTTACTACCCACTCTGTACTCTTTGATATAGTGACACTGGCCTCTTTGACATTACATGAACATATTATTCCATCTCTTGGCTCAAGACATTTTCTCTGGTGATATCTTGCATACCTGGAATACTCTACTCTCCCTCCTCATTTCTGCCTACTGACTTCGCTTGGCTTCATTCAAGTCCCAACTAGAATCTCTTCTTCTATGGGAAGCCTTGCTCAACCCCTTTCAATTTCAGTGCCTTCTCTCTCCTAATTATATTCTATTCAGCCTGTATATATTTGTGTGTTGTCTTTCCCATTTTTTTAACTCCTTGAGGACAGGAACCATCTTTTGCCTCTTTTGGTATCCCCAGCACTTAGCACAGTGCACTCAGCACAGTGCCTGACATAATAAATATTTATTGACTAACTGGATGACACCTCCACATAGAAAAATTGCTAATTATTTCTTTTTATCAATAGCTTTCAAAGACTATAAACTGTTCTTTGGAGTCATTTGTAAAACTACATTCTTAACAAGGAGGACCTGGAAGTCAGGAATTCTCCTCATTCAAGCCCTGCCCCACAATCTTAACCCTCTTAGAACCTGAAACTTTGCATTCTCCCCCTCCTACCTAAGTAGGCAATAATCCAGTCAGCGTCTGAGCAGATAAAGTGCCCTTTCTGGCCAAGTAGTTGAACTATAACAACACTTGGTTTGGGTCCTAGATAAAATATACACATACATATAAAAGGGGTCCTCAAGTGAAAGACCCTAGGTTTAATAACAATATTGGTCCCAGAAATGATGATGATGATGACAATTTCTATACAGTTTCAATAGTTTCTCTTACTTGTAGAGGAAATTATTTCCATTTATATGCTCTCTCTTCTATGGGAGGAGAGGGGGATCAAGGGTACTATGCAACCCCTACCTTACCTCTGTTTCCACTGAGAGTTTTTTAAAGGCAAAAACTCTTTCCAAATGTCTTTCCTAAGAAACTGTCATTAAGTCACAATTATCCAGAACTTGGATGATCAACAGCTTTTTGAGAGAGATGTGTGGGTGCACACACATGTGTGTGTCTGTCTGTGCCCTGTGTTTGTGTATGTAATAATATATATTATATAATATATATATAATATGAAGAAAATTGAATTTGCATTGAATTGAGAGGTTACATTCAAGAAAAGTGAGAAGGGGAGAAAGAAGTAGAGAAAGAAGGAGAGAGGCAGAAAGAGAGAGAGAGAGAGAGAGAGAGAGATCTGTTCCTCCTAGACTGCCTGCCTAAAGTGAATTTTTTCTTGATTGTAAACTTTCAATTCAATACACTTTCTATATTCTTTGTATATAATATATAATATGTATTACACATATATAAACATATCTATATATGTTTCTCTCCTCCCTGTCTGTATTTGTCTCTCTCTGTCTCTCCTCCCTGTCTCTTCCCTTCTCTCACTCTCTGTCTTTCTTTTTCTCTGTTTTTCTGTCTCTGTCTCTCTCTCTGTCTCTGTCTCTGTCTCTCTCTGTCTCTGTCTCTGTCTCTGTCTCTCTCTCTCTCTCTGTCTCTCTCTCTCTCTCTCTCTGTCTCTCTCTCTCTCACACACACACACACACACACACACACGCATACACACACATGCATACACATACACACACACACAGAAAAACATTAGTACAGAAATAAATAATGCATAATTGCATTTGAGGCACATATTGAATGGGTAAACAGTCTGTCATTTGGCCCCATGTGTAATCACTTATCCAGTTTAATATATAACACTGTAAATTAGTTTGGTCACAGGCCAAATAGAACTAGGTCTCCTGAGACCTACTGACCTTTCTGACCCTATACCTGAACTAGTTGGTGACATGGACTGATCATAATCTGTGTTAGATATCTAAACTTGCATTCCTACAACTGAATTTGTTGAAGGTCAAGGCCAGTTGTCAGAATTTCTAGGCTTCACAAATTATCTCTGCAACCTATGAGTCTCTTAGGCTGAATTTCTAGCCAGGGAAATGTTGCCTCTCTGCTTAATCATCTCCCCTTGTCTGAACTGGGATTCACCATCATCTAAGGCAAGGATGTTAGAATCCGCTGCATCTTCTTCACTGAAAATGTCACTTTCTAGCTAACGTTTCCATGGATATTAGGTAGTTGTGATGATTCATCTCCACAGATTCTCCAATCATCTTTGGGGTGGTTTTATAAACAAAACAGTTTCCCAGACACTCATTCAACTACATATGGAGCAACTTTCTCCTGCTGTGTTTGTACCTTTAACATCATGGTTTCTTTGAAGAATTTGTTCTCCTTATTGAAGGTACTGATGATGATCACAGTCTTAGTGGCATTGCTTACTTCAGTTAGAGCTCATCTATTCATGACTGTCTTTAGTCTGCCTCTTAGCTGAGAGATATGCTGGTCAAGAGTCCGTTTTCTAAATCTTCTGAGCTTCCATAATATATAGTATATAGATAGGCATGGCTCTCATTGAAACCTCAGTAAGTATGGTATAAAGCGAGTGGAATCACTTCCAGTGGAATTGTACACATATTGACTCCAATGAGATTTTTGGTCTAGTCTCAGTGTCTCTTAATGTGTTTAACAGTGTGCAATAGAAATAGTCAGGTTGTGAGTCTCTTTGTGGGTGGTAATATGTAGTTTGAGAATTCTTGATACCTGCTAGTGCTAGAATCCTCTTGAGCAGTTTGTTCTTAAACTTGTCATGTGCAAAAAGGATCCTGGCAAGGTATTCATCCACAACATTTCAGCAACTGTGGAAGCTTCCTATCTCCTGGTGGAGCATGCTTGTATATACCTAGTAAAATGATCAATTACCACTAAGGTATAACATTATTATTATCTCCTTTCAGAAATAAAAAGTCAATGCAGACAATTTCCAAATTTTTGTTAAGTGGTTGTATTTTCCAAGTATATTCCATACATATATATATATATATATATATTTAAATGCATAACACATCATGTTGGTATGCTTTTCTTTGAACACATTTTGCATGCTTCTTACTAAGATCTACTGCCATTATAGGCCAGTGAAATCAATTTCTTACTAAATTTGGCATTCTTTATTGAACTGTTCAAAGGAGAGAAGAATATACTCACAGAAAATGGGAGAGAGAGAAAGAGAAACAGACAGACAGACAGAGACAGAGAGAGACAGAGAGGCTGAGAAATACATTTCACTCAGTAGGGAAATAGGAAGCAAAGAGAGAAGGGAGAAGGGGGAATTAGAGAGAGGGTATATTAAAGAAGGGATTAGTTCTAAGGAAAATCAAACCCTAACGATGTACAAAAATATTTATAGTTCTTTTTGAGATGGAAAAAAATAGGTAATGCCCATCAAATGGGGAATGGCTGAACAAGTTATGATATGTAAATGTAGCATTGTGCTGTAAGAAATGATAAAAAAAAAAAGGATGGTTTCAGAGAAAACTGGGAAGACATATAAATTGATGAAGAGGAGGAAGGAGAGGAAATTTTTTACTGATTGAAAAACAAAATTTAATTTTTAAAAAGTTTTGCTGAACCAATTAAAGTTGAGTCCCCTTTTTTGCAGAAGTATAGTCATTCTTTATCACAAGTCATATTTGCTTCCATTTTGTGAATTGTAGCCATGACTGTCATGACTCTTGAATGAGGACCTGAATCTGTATCTCAGGATTATGTAACATGGCCTTAGATGCCTGGTGCTAAGTACTTCTCCATGTTGCTGCTCCTTTCTGGGCCACTCTCTGTAATTAAGCATTCATTCAAAAAACAATGTCAGAGGGCTTTTATCCTTTACCCCAAAAAGTACAGGGATTCTCTTAGTCACACCAATACCACCATAGTTCAAACTTTCATCATGTCTTTCCTGTATTATTTTAAAAGCCTTCATAACTAATTTTTTTCTCCCAAAGTTTCTCCTCTCTCCCCTCTATTTTCTATTTTACTGTAAAAATTCACTTTCCCAAAACACAGTTTAGTCTTAGGCTTCCTTAAGAAAATTCAATGGCTCCCTGTTGTCTCTAGGATAAAATAGAAATTCCTCTGTCTGGTATTTAAAGCCATTCAGCATCTACTTCCCACCCATCTTTCTAAACTGTTCTCATATTGTTCTTCTTTCACTGTTGTTTAGTTGTCTTCAGTTGTGTCAGACTCTTCATGACCCCATTTGGGGGTTTCTTGGCAAAGATTTGCTACTTCCTTCTCCAGTTCATTTTACAGATGAAGAAACTGAGATAAGTAGGATTAAGTGACTTGCCCAAGGTCACATAGCTAATAAATGTCTTGGGCCAGATTTCATCTCAGGAAGAGGAGTCTTCCTGACTCCAAGTCTATCATTTTAACTACTGTGCCACCTAGCTGCTCCAGGGGTATAGTAGGTGCTCAATAAATAATTTTAGAATTGGATTGTTGTTTAATTATTTTCATATATAAAAATGTTTTCTTGTTATGAAAAAGGAGAGGGAATAGAACTAAAAGTTGGGGATGGGAAAAGGAATAAATAATTATTAGGCACCTAAGATGCGTGAGGTACTGTACTAAGTTATTTACAAAAATGATCTTATTTTATCTTCAAAAAACCTGAGAGGTGAATGGTATTATCATTTGAAAATACAGTTAAAGGAGCCTAGGCAGACAGCGGTTAAGTGACACCTAAGGTCACATAATTAGTCAGTTTCTGAGTCAATTTTGAACTGAGATCTTCCAAAGTCCAGGCCCAGCAAAAAGAGATATTATAATATTTCATACTAAATGTTACAAGCTGTTATATTAGCTTAATTGACATTTTGAGTTAAAATTTTGATATGAAACTGACAAGTATTTATTATGCAGATGCTAAGACTGTACAAAGACAAATGAAAGTCTCTGCCCACAAGAAGTCTAATTCTACTGGAAAAAATCAAAATAAACAAAGAAATGCATGCACAAAATAAATGCAAAGCAAATGTTAGGTAATATTGAACTGGAGAAACTAGAAAAAACCTCATTTTTATAAAGTCATACTTTAACTGGTCTTGGAAGGATACTAGGGGATTATAAAAAGGCAGAGGTGAAGAGACAATAAATTACAGGAATGAGTGATACATTATATGAAAGCCTAGAGGTGGGAGCTGGGTTAGTGAGGAACAAAAGAAAGGCCTGTTTGGCTGGACCATAGAAAGTTTAAAGGTGAATGATATTTAATAACCCTAGAAAGCTGGAATGAAGTAGTGAAGAGATTTAAATGTCAAACAAAGGAGTTGGCATTCAACACTGGAAGCAATAGGGAACCACTGAAACTTTCTGAATAAGGGAAATGCATGGTCAGAATTACACTTTAGAAATATCCCATTGGTAAGCCCTGTGGAGGATGCATTAGAGAACACAAAGACTTGAGGAAGGCTAATTAATTGCCCCACAAATGATTTGCTTTGGGACACTTTGGTCATTTTCTTATTGCTGTATATATTACATGGGGTAAAAATAATATGGCCATTTTCTACCTTCACCCATTCATCTTCCACTTGGCTCTCAAAAATGATATACTAAAGCACAGTTCTGACCATGTGAGGGGGTTTGTTGATATATGCTATTTAACAATATTTATTTGTAGAGCTTTTAATTTCTAGAGCAATCATATGACAGAAACAGGTTGAACATAGTAACAATTTTTTACTATAACAGTTTTGTAATGCTGGGGTTTTTTTTAACCCCCCTTTTTAGCTGCTTAAATGTGTGCTGTTATAGAAGAGTAGTTTTAGAGAATTTGAAAACACCTATCTTTTTTCTATTTAAGTGGACTCAATAAATTGGAGGCACGAGATTTTCAAAAGATCAAGTTAGGTAACAGAATTGTCAAGTGGTATTTGAAGCAGCTCCCAGCTATCAAATATAATTGTGGATTGTTAAGGACATATCCACACAGACCTGAAGGGAATAGATTATTCCTGCCTGTTAATGTCAAACCAACTAATTACAAAATTTAAATGGATTTTGAAGGGTTAATTGTGTAGGATTATTTTGGAGAATAGTCATATAAGTAGGAATCAAGGATAGAGTAGGGGGAAGCAGATAAAGACATTTTCACCCCTAAAGTCTAAAATGTTCATATATCTCTTATAGACTTCTCTTAGAAGCTTGACAAAAAAAGACCAAAAAAAAAGCATTATTTACATCTAAAGTACATGAAGCACATATATGAAGTGAGTTTTATACCAGACAGAAGTCTCAGTACTCTTACTAGATCATCAAAAACTTAATCAGATGGAACTTATTTATGCAAAACTTATCTTTGTTGGGGGCAGTTCTTTGAAATGCTTATATTCTATAGGTGGGACCAATAATTATCAAGTACAATTAATTTTACAGACAATTCTTCACTTTTAAACTTTCTCAGTTTTCGCAATCTACCCCATACTTCCTAATGTGTACAGTCATTTCATTTTTGTATGAACAAGTAAAAGCAAATAACATAATAAAACAAAGAGGAAGGAAAAGGAATAAGCATTTATTAAGCACCTATTATATGCCAGGGACTAAGTGCTTTACAAATATTTTTTCATTTGATCTTATTTATTTATTTGCTTTTTGGAGGGGGGAAGGCAGGGTATTTGGGATTAAGTGACATGCCGAAGGTCACATAGTTAAGTAAGTGTTAAAGTGTCTGAGACCACATTTGAACTCAGGTCCTCCTGATTCCAGGGCTGGTGCTCTATTCTTTGTGCCACCTAGCCGCCCCTAGTATATATCTTTACAGCTAGAAATTCAAAATAATAAAGTTAAATACTCCTTCTAAATTTTGCCAAACATCAAAAGAACCATTAATAAGAGTTAGCAATTGGACATACCAGTCTCACAAGGGAAAAGAGATGTATGTGTGACTTGAATATTGGTCCCAACCATCCTGATAGCAATCTTATTCAAATGGCCTTAGAACTAGAAAGGTCAGACTCTAAGATAACTCCACCACAGAAACTCCTAGAGATAGAATAGCCGTGACCCCAGAGCATGCTCTCAGATCTCTTAGGAATGATCTCAATCAATGCCTTCAGTCATGTCTGATTAGGTCATGTAGTTGAATTAACCTCTTATGACCAAAGATATTAAAATAGCCAATACTGCAAATCAGCAAAGATATTTTGACACTACATCTATATATGCCAAGCTCAAGTCACATTCAAGTTGAATGATTTGATAAGCCACCCCTCACTAACTCTACCCAGTTCCCATTAATTTGTTTTTCCTTCTTCCCCTTAGTATTTAGTACTTGGCACCTTAGCTCTATACATTTTTACTTGCTTTATATAACGCTTTCTGTGTGGATTTATGCCTGCTTTATGCATATTTAACTTCTTTTATCAATTTGCCTGTAACCTTTGAGATGGCACAGATTGGCTTCTAGTCCTTGTGAAAGTCCATAGTGCTACTACTGAGGATGGTTTACAGTGAGCTCTTGATAAATATTCTTCAGTGACACACATTAAAAAACAACTTATTCTATAAATGATGAATATACCCTACTCCATTAAGAGACTGACCTTCCTGATAGCACTGACAATCATTGGGCTTTTTATAGAAAATATTTTTTAAAAGCTATATATAATAGAAATGTGCAGATCCACATAGAATATTTTTCTGTTCCAAAATACTATTTTGGAAGTATTTGTTGAAATCAAAATTCTTAAATCAAATTTTAAAAGGAAAGAAAATGCGTAATTTCTACAAATTAATGAGTGGCCAAAAATTTGGAATGAATTAAGGTTTCAGGTTGTTCAAGATTCTTTCTAATGGTACATTAAATCCTCTTGGCCATTAAATCCTAAATGTCGCATGAGTGTCAGGGAGAAATAATGCTGCCTAATTTCCATTTCCTTAGACCATCATTTGCTTAGTCAGACATTATAGTGACTTCTTTAAGCTTCTTGAATACTTCAAAACCTCTTCATTGAGAGTCAAGACTATAGCCTAACAATATTCACTGGGAAAAACAAATGTGTAAAGAATGCCTATTGTCCTGACTAAGGCATGGAGTTGGATGAGCAATCCATTGAGTTAATATGTCAATGCGTACATCTTGGACAGGCATTGCAGATGGACCATTGTCAATCTTGATCCTAAACTGAATAAAAAGAAAGGTTTGATTGTGTTCTTAAAATCAAACATTGATCCCAAACTGTTCCTGAAATAAAAACCCATTTGGGGGTACCAAAATTCCTCCACAGAAACTACATAGTTGCAAAAATCATGGATGTCAAAAACTCCAAGAAATTAAAATTACAAAGAAGAATGGAGCAACATAAGGTAGAGGTGAGTAGGCTAAAGCACTTTATAATGGTTTTCATACAAGAAACGATGTGGAAAATACATCCAGAAAATGTATGATCAGGAAAAAAAGTGGGCTTGTCCTAATAATAGTAGTAAGGGATAGGAGATGGCAAGCTCAAGTATTACACTGGTAAATACAAAATTGTAAAAGATCTAGAGGAAGACCTCCGACATGTTAGGGAAATCTTCCAAATTAATAACAGCTAACATTGACATCATGCATCCACAGCTGCCAAGCACTTTACCTATATTATTTCTTCTGATCCTCACAACAGTTTTATATGTATGCCTCTCAGGATAGGTGTGAAGATCAAAAGAAACAATCATACAATTAATAAGTTATTTTATCCCCATTTTACAGATGAAGATATCAAGTCTAGGGAAATTTAAGTGATTTTCCCAGGGTGGCACATTTACTAGGTGCTTATTATGTGATAGGTGTTGTGCTAATTTCTGGGGATACAAAAAAAGGCAGAATCAATCCCTATCCTCAGTGAGATCAGATTCTAAAGAAAGGAGGCAATCTGTAAGTAAACCAGGCAGATACAAGATATATGGATGAATGGAAATATGGCTTAGTGACTAGAATCAGCCTTGGAGCCAAGAAGACCTCAGTTCAAGTCTTTCTTCTGACACATACTGACTATATCCTAAGGAAGTCACTTAATCTCTCAGTGTTCTAGGCAACTCTCTTAGATTATAAATTGAAGATAAAGCACCAAACTCTACAGATAGTGGAAGTTTCCACACTCAGAATTTCTCTATACAAAAAATAAAACAATCAAAAACCATAGGTCTAGTCCCTATGGCCACCTACATGCACGAATACATAAAATAACCGCTATAATACTAGCTAACATTTACATAGCACTTATTATGTTCCAGGCACTATGCTTAGCACTTTACAATTGTTAGCTTATTTGATTCCCCACAACAACTCTGGGAAGTAAAAGCTATTATCATCCCCGTTGTAGAGATGAGAAAACTGAGGCAGAGAGAGGTTAAGTGACTTGTCTTGAGTCACACAGCTAGTAAGTGTCCAAGGCTAGATTTTAACTCTGTCTTTCCTGACTCTGTGCCACCTAACTTCCTATTCTACAGAGTAGAAGGAAAATAATGTTATGGGGTGAAGTATCTGAGGTGGGATTTGAACTCATGTTTTCTTGACTCCATGTCTTGTGCTCTATCCACCATGACAAGATGCCTTTATGGATGACATGGGACAATGTGGCTAAAATCACATAAGATGAGAAAGTGCTGATGGGTTGTGACCTGAAAATTCTTTGGAAGGAGTAACCACAAAAGGAGGTGAAAAACAAGTACATTCCAGTCCTGGAGACAAGGGATAAAGTGTTATTTGTAAGGAATGTAATAGAATATCAAAGCATTGCAAGAAACAACATAAGGAATTCAGAGAAACATGAGAAGATATTTGTATGAACTGATGAAGAACAAAGGAAAAGTATAACCAAGAGATTAAGATGGTAATTAAAATAGCATAAATGAAAAAAGTTATAAAGAAGTTAAACATAATTAATTTCCTTGACCAACATTGGTCCCAGAGAACAAATAATAAAACATACTCCATCTTTTCTTTTAAGAGGCAAGATATGGGGCAGGTAGGTGGTGCAGGGAATAGAGCACTAGCCCTGAAGTCAGGAGGATGTGAGTCCAAATCCAGTCTCAGATACTTGAAACTTAAATAGTTGTGTGATCTCAGGCAAGTCATTTAACCCCAATTGCCTTGCCTTCCCCCCTCAAAAGAAAAAAAAAGATGTGGTAGTACTGTGCAACCAGCAGAGCAATGCATACAACAACTACAACATTGTACAAACAAGCACCACGGATAGACATAAGATCTCTAACCAGTGCAATGACCAACCATGATTCCAAAGAAGTAATGATTAAGCATGATTAAACATCTCCTGACATAGAAGTGATGAATTAAAGATCAGAATGAGATGTGTGTTTTTGGTCATGGACAATGTGGGTATTGGTTTTACTTGACTGTGTATTTGTTGCAAAGGATTTGTTGTTTCTTGTTTTTTAAATTGGAAGAGGGAAAGAAAATCAATGCTTGGTAGTTGAAAAATAGAAATAAAAAAGGCAAAATGTGGTTGCTTTGTCTGATCAATTATTTTTGCACTGCTTAACTATTTTTCTTTGTTTTATGGAAAAATTCAGGGGGAGAGGCATAGCAGGAAATTGAAGTAGCAAAATAAATAAAAACCATCAATATTTTTTAAAAATAATAAAACACTGGGGCGGCTAGGTGGCTCAGTGAATAGAGTGCCGGCCCTGGAGTCAGAAGGACCTGAGTTCGGAGCCGGCCTCCGACACTTAATCCACACAAACAAAAAAAAAAAACCTAGCCGTGTAACCTTGGGCAAGTTACTTAACCCCAATTGCCCTAAAGGGGCGGCTAGGTGGCGCAGTGAGTAAGAGCGCCGGCCTCGGAGTTTGGATGACCCGAGATCAGATCCGGCCTCAGAAAATAAGCACCCACGCATAAATAATGACTAGCCGTGTAACCTTGAGCAAGTTACTTAACCCCAATTGCTTTAAATAAATAAATAAATAAATAAATAAATAAAAAATAATAAAACACTGAATATGCAAGAGAATAGACAAATTAACTTAAATAAAGAATTTCGAGAATTTGTCATAACAAACCAAGATAAATACTTAGCTAGGGTAGGAGTCCCAAACACATGTTCTTCCAATTGGCTAGTGTTCTGGACTTGGTGCCAAAAAGACCTGAGATCACATCCCACCTCTGACATTCACTACGTGAACATAGAGGATCATTAGGAGCATAAGGTTAGCTAGAACTGGAAAGGAGCTCAGAAGGCACTTAATCCAATTCGCATTATTTTGCAGATGAGGAAACTAAGATTCAGGGAGGTTGAGTGATTTGTCACACAGCTAGTAAGCGTCAAAAATGAGATTTGAAAATAGATTTTTTTTAATTTACCTTTCTGAGCTTTACACATATCTCTAAGACTTATCTATTAAGTTCTATAATGCTTATATGTCTTAGATGGTAGTCCCATACCATCACACAAATCCTTATCATGTGGACCATGCAAGATGACCAAATCATATGTCTTTAAGACTATGGAGAACTACCACTCTATCTAAAAACTTGAATCCACTCAGCAAGCACCCTGGCATACCCAGGTTGGCTGCCAACACAGGTTCTTAAATCTGCTTTTCTAAAGGAAAGCAACTCAAAACGGGTTAACAATCTTGTTTTAATCAATCAAACATCATTTACCTAGTTCAGGGGGGAAAAGTCAGCACTCCAAACTTCAGAATATACAGACAGAAACATTTCAAGCAGTCAGGCCTCCACCTGTCCAACCATTACATCCATACCAAATCACAGTTACCAGAGAGGGAAGCATCAACATCTGGGTTTTCAAAGCTGGGGGGAGCAGCTCTCTACGGCTGCCTAGAGTCTCATCTGGTCAAATCCCACAACACTTCTCAAAGTGAACCCCAAAACAAAATCGCACATCAGGGTTTATATAGCCTTCTCCTGGCTCAGAGAATGTAACAACCCTCTTGAGCCACTGCCCAATCACAAAGTATCTCTTGAAAAACAAGGCTCCTGCCACAGGCTCCAGGTGCACTTAAGCCTAGGGGCAGGGAAGATCTTACACAATACAATCTTAGAAAGATAGCAACAAAATAAATTTACATTCCCATTACAAGAACTCAAGAAGAATGATAGCATTTAGTCTGATGCCAATGAATATATTCTAAAATAAACTATATTCTATATGTATCCAACATATACATCCTTTGTAAACAATGTCTTATGGATTATAAAACATAAGGTTAGATTTGAAGACAAGACCCTTTATTTTACAGATTAGGAGAAAGAACAAAAGAATATAAATGGTTTAAGTGATGTCACATAGATAAATAGTACAAGCAGGATTTGCGCCCAAGTCCTTTGATTCAAAATATTCTACTTTGCACTAAACTGTTGTTCTCTGTCACTTTTTTTTAGTATTAAGATCTGAGAGGTTTTTCCCACACCTTCTTTCATTCATATGTCTTGTTAAATAATCCCTAAAAATGCTCAAAACTATGTGACCTCTAGTATGAATCTCCACTGTCTATACTTGTTCTAATTCAGTTGCTTTTCCCATCTTTAGTGCCATTTCTACCTCTTTCATAAATAAGACATCTAGGAATGTGATTTTAGAGTATAAGCATGACAGTTCTATGTACTTTATGGTGAAATAAAAGGTTTGTTACAAAAATCTATGCAGATCTTTTCCATTTTTTTCTATCCACTATTCTTTTAATCTTTAAATGCTCGGGCTGCCTTTACATGGTTGAGTATCTAATCAAGCTTCCCTTAGTAATAGTTTTATTTTTATTTTGTAAATTTATTTGTGTTTCTTACCAAAATAGTGAATATATTGCTAACACTTGTTAGTTAAAGGAAGAAGTCACAGAATCACTTCAACTAAGGGACAAGGGATTCCAAGGGAGATTATAATTTTATCATTTTAGTATTATAATTTTAGTGTAAATATCTGCTAAAGTAGCATTTGAAAATAAGAATTAATAAAAGCTTAATCACTGCCTTGTAGTTCAACAATAATAAAACTATATGGAATTTTTTGTTTCCAGTAAACTGGAAAAATTCAGTGGAAAATGCCCATGTGCATGTTTTTAAAATTGACCTTATTTTTGTTACTATTCATTAAACTAGGAATTATTAATCATTATAAAGAGGGGAAAGTCATTTTCCTTTCCCCTTCTGGGCAAATTTAGCATTTGCTACTTTGATAACTTGAGAATGACATTCAAATGTTATTTCTATCTGGGACTGATTTCTATTGTTGAATTTAGTAAGAAAGACAACATCTATAACAGAAAATATACATATCTATGACAGTCTAATTATTACTTAAAATTTGTATTTAAAAAAGGTGGAATGCATAAGATACCATCCCTC
Organism: Gymnobelideus leadbeateri; assembly: GCA_011680675.1. Classification (NCBI taxonomy): domain Eukaryota; kingdom Metazoa; phylum Chordata; class Mammalia; order Diprotodontia; family Petauridae; genus Gymnobelideus; species Gymnobelideus leadbeateri. Next base: position 17,030 of record WOXC01010904.1, read on the forward strand.
TTCTTAGGGAAGCCAATAAGTATGCCATAACTAACAAAACAGCTCACACATCCATCCCTGAAACCAGTGACAGTTCTAGGAAGGAAGCAACTATGAGAACTAAAAGGCACAGAAGAGAAATTCCAGAGTCATGGCACACTGAACCACATTATCACAAAAATCATAGAATTTTAGAATTTTGAAGAGACTTCAGCAGACATAGAATCTAACCTAAACCCAAAACAACCTCCATTTATAACATACCTTACAAATGATCATCCAGTCTCTGCTTTGAGAACTTTAAGGAGGGGAAATCTGCTACTTCCCCTATTGGCCCATTTAACTTGGGACAGTTCTAATTGACAGGAATGTTTTTTATAACTTTTACCCATTATTCCCACTTTGGGATACAGTCTTTCTAAAATAAGTGAAAGTTTTTCATTAAAAAAATTATAACCTTTACAATTGCGAGATAAGGATATTAAAATGATCCCTATAGGAAAAACTAGCCACCTTATTTTTCTTTTTTTCTTTTTGCTTTTTTGGAGGGGGAGTAAGGAAATTTGGGGTTAAGTGACTTGCCCAAGGTCACATAGCTAGTAAATGTTAAGTGTCTAAGGCCAGATTTGAACTCAGGTTCTCCTGATTCCAGAGCCAGTACTCTGTTCTCTGTGCCACCTAGCTGTCCTCCTTATTTTTCCATTTTAAAATAAACCATACCACATTTTTTTCATTGACATCAAGAACTACGGAACAGAGACTAGAACATTGGGAAGTAGCATACAAAGTATGACACAGGGGAATTACTGCTCATTTTAAAGTATAAATGTGTAAATGGTCTTTTATTTTCTAAAGAAAAAAAGTAGTAGCAATGATCTTCCAACACTTAGCACAGTACCTGCCACATACAAGGTACTTAATAATTAAAAAAACAGTGATTAATGATATGTACACCATCTCATCCTACTTTTAAATATTTAGTAAAGGAATTTAAAATCTTTTCACCTTGTGAATATAATATATGTGTGTATAGCTACTTATATGTCATATCCCTTCTTGGCTCACTTCCCCAGCAATGTTCTTGTCATTAACAACAATAGGGCTAATTAATTGTTCACAAGGGCATTTACTCAAATGGTATAAGAAGAAGGATAGTTAACCATGCATCTTCCTTCCATTCTCCTCTCCTCTAAAAAATGGAGCAGACTCTTCCACAAAAACACCTAAGATTTTCTAGGTGGAAGAGTGAGCACAAACTTATAGTAACATGGTAGTGGATCATCCATATAGAGAACCTATGGAACCAAGTCAACACATAGTTCCTGAGCTATAATATCTCAATTGCCTTTCTGTTTTCATTCAAAAATATCACTGTAGGGAATATCATCAGTGATGAATGAGTTGCTCTGCTGCTCAGTGGGTCTGGCTCCTTTCAGATCATTGCATCTCTACTGTAAATGATCCTCTGGTAATTTGAGACTAGCATGTCTCTCAGTTACTGCACAAGGTCTCAGCTACCAGACCCAGGTACTACCAGAGTTGGTAAGGGAACCCCCTCAGACATTGCATTGATGGTTCTTCACAAGGCATGGAATCTCTGCTGGTTGATTTTCCTGGGCTCCCTCTAGCTTAGTCTTTGATGGGAAACTGTTCTAAACCACATCCATATCCTCTTTGTAATGATAATGGAAATTTGAAGATTTTCCCTGCCCCTTAATAAACCTAGGGGAATTTGAAGGCCTTCCCTGCTTTGAAAAATGTACTCTGCCCCCTAATAGACTGAATGTAATCACATGGAGTCTGTGGTGGGAGGAGTTTGCTGAAGGGTGGAGCAGAGTCCACAGGAATCTGGGAGTCAGAGCTAAAAAGAAGGTGGGAGAGAGCAGATGCTCAGGCAAGGAGTTAGTCAGGTTTGTGAGTAAATATTGATCTTATATTTGTTTTTGGAAAAGCTAAAGGATTCTGTGGCTCTCTGTGTAGCAATGTCTTATTATCTTCTTTACTACTATGATGGAATTGGCTTACTGGTTTGGGGATTTGGTTTTCTGGTGTCTGGATAAATGCTTTACTTCAGTCCTCTATTTGGAGAGTTTGTTATATTTTGCAATCGAGTACCATGTGGGAATATGTATAGTCACAGTCGGTATATTTATCATGATTGTGGGTGTCATAAACATTGCATTGACATTACACTCTTAGATAGGTTTTACTATGTTCTTTCCACAGGAGTTTTACAATGCTTTACAAATGCATTACTTTTGGGGCACTTTTTATCTGGAATTCTATTTCACAATAGAATTTTTTTTCTTTCTTTCACAATTGCAGATTGTTGCTGTTGCTTGGGCGGCTCATGTGCTAAAATTGGCACCATACAGAGAAGATTAGCATGGCCTTTGCACAAAAATGATGTACAAATTCATGAAGAGTTCTGTTTTTCACAATTGCAGCCTAAGACTGACCAAAATCTCTTCCTTCAATTTCCCTAAGGCCTCAGCTCTGGGATTTGTCACCTTCTAGGCAGCAGATTGGAGAGACAGAACTTTTCCTATTCAAAAATTCTTCCTGGTTCAGAGCTAGGTTCAGTGAGGGATGCCATCTTTAGTAATTGTGACTATCCAGTTCTATTTCCCAGATTCTTTTTGTAATTTTAGGTAAATGAGTGCCTGAAGACAACTTTGTTGTCCCTTTCATAAGCAATTGAATAATTCAAGCCTCAGACCAGTTCCAAGGTATAGAATGCTTCATGTATATCTGCAAGTGTCTGACTTTTATATTTCATTGTTAATTTCAATTTTTTCATTTAATTTCATTTCAATTGTTAATTTCATTTACAAGCTTAAATGTTGCTGAAGTTTAGGTGAAATACACTGTTACTTGAATGTATATGTGTTGTTTCCCATCAAAATGTAAACTCTTTCATGTCACAGACTTCTTTTTTTTTTTGCTTTATATTTGTAACTTAGAATCATTGAATCATATATTTTAAATTGAAAGGATTCTTTGGGACATGCCATCCAAGCTCTTAATTTTACAGCTGAAGAAACTGAAACCAAGAGAGTTGAAGTAACTTTCCCCAAGTCATACACAACTAGCAAATGGTGGGACCAATATCTGAACCCAGGGTCTTTCATTCCAAATCCAGCACTCTTTCCATGTTAGCAAAATTCCAGGACACTGCACTAACAGATACACTTAATAAATGCTTCTTGGACTGGATTAAAAATAATGGTTTTATGAAGCACTTTAAGAAAGTGCTAACCAAAATAAATAAATAAGACTAGGACTTTTCCAATGAAAAGTGATTTTTTTCAAATAAATATCGTTAAAGCTTCCTATTAATTTTCCATTGGAAGTATTTGATACATACTGTCTAGTGATTTTGCTTTTCATCATTAAGAGATTTACAGCTCTAACATAGCCATAGACACTATGTGTCTTCTGACTCCTCAAAGGAAAACATTACTGTCCTTTTAAGTTTTTTTTTTTTGTTTTGTTTTTTTGTTTTGCCTTTTGGAGGGCAATTGGGGGTAAGTAACTTGCCCACGGTCACACGGCTAGGTTTTTTGTTTGTGTGTGAGTTAAGTGTCTGAGGCCGGATCCGAACTCAGGTTCTTCTGACTCCAGGGCCGGTGCTCTACTCACTGCGCCACCTAGCCGCCCCCTCCTTTTAAGTTTTTAATCTAAAACTTGTTGACTTTGTTTTTGAAGAATCAGTATAACTCTTGTGGCCCACTGAGTTGTCAAATAAATAGTAATAATGCATGACATCTTGTAAAAGACAATCACTTAATAACATTTTAATAAATCACAGAATTGGAAGGTATCCCAAGAGATTAATTAATTCTTCCCCTTGATACTTTGTCACTTGGTAGCTACATCTTACTTCTTATTCTGACTTTTTTGGATGTTATCCCTTAGAAACAATGCCACTGCTTCATTCTTAGAGGTCTCCAGATTTTCAGTTCTATTGAGTCAATATATTCAGTCAATCCTATTGCTTTCTACCCCTCTCATCCTTTTAGACAACCTAACAGATTATTCTTACAGTATCAAAGAAGGAATTTCTCTGACACACTGTTGCCAAAGAAATTTTCCTTAGCATAGATCTAACCATGTGACTCCCCTACTCAGCTGACTTTAGGAACTTCTTATTGTCATGAGGGTAAATTATAAACTCCTCTGTTTAGCTTTTAAAACCCTATGAAAACTTGCCCCAACCTCTATCCTCAGCCTTATCAGACATTATTGTCTTTCCTGCACACTGAAATCTAGCCAAATTGGTCTTCTCTTTGTTTCTAGTTCAGCTCCATTTCCCATCTCAGTGCTTTTGAACTGTCTATTCCATGTGTTGGGGATGCATTTCTTTCTTACCTTTTCTTCATATAGCCCCTCTATTCCTTTAAGATATAGCTCAATGGGGGCAACTAGGTCATGCAGTGAATAGAGCACAGGCCCCGGAGTCAGGAGGACCTGAGTTCAAATACAACCTCAGACACTTAACACTCATTAGCCATGTGACCTTGGGCAAGTCACTTAACCCAAATTGCCCTGCCTTCTCCCCTCCAAAAAGAAAACAGTGATTTTCCTAAAGCTCAGGCCTATGTCATTCCCCCTAGTTAATTTTTTTTTTAGTTTTTAAAAAAAAATTTTAAAAGATATAGCTCAAGTACTATTAGCAAAGTGAAGCCTGTCCTGATTCCCCAACCTGACATTCCTTTCCAAACTATCTTCTGTGCATATATATATATATACGAACTTTTTAACTTTGTATTTCAGCTACAGATATTTTGATGTGTATTTGTTTTCTCACCCATTAGAATGTAAACTCAATCCATGTAGGATTTCTTTCATTCTTTGAATTTGTATCTCCTGGGCCTGGAATAATACTTGACATAATACAGGTGTTTAGTAAATAGCTGTTGATTTATTGATTGATTGACAAGTCATAAAAATAATTTTTCCTGTGACAGTGGCAATGGACAACTATATTGTTTAAATGAAAATATGCATTTGGGATGTTTGTTATCTTTATTTTGCTCATCTTAATCTTTTCATCTTTTGAAATCCTAAATTCCTGCTGTTTATAATTATATTATCCAAATTTGCTTTACAACTTTAAATATGCAGTGAATAAAAAAAGTCTCATCCATGAAAGAAACGCATAAAAGGAGCCCCTTTCTTTTTTTTTCTTTCGACTTAACACCCATTCTGGACCTACTCAACTCTCTCTGGTTGTATGCGTGTGTATATATAGATATGTATGTATATATCTATGTATTCACACGGACATATACACACTGAACCAGAGAGAGATGCATATTTGTATGTGTATATATGTACACATATATAGACACAAATACATGTATACATATAGAAAATGCCATGTAAACATAATATATATACATTTATATGTCACACACACAATGTTCATCCAAATATATTCACCCATCTACTAAAAGACTACTCTAATATGTGGAGGTGACTGTGGGTTTACCAAGGCTCTGAATTTCAAATACAATTCTCAGGACTCTCCTATCTCTTTCCTAGACCAGAATTAATATGTCAGAGTCCCTCATGTGATAATTATAGTTCTGAATATATTTCTCAAAATGTATTTAGTTGCCCCTGCTCACATTCAAATTCATTTTCACACTCACTGTCTTTCTTTCACTTATCACAATTACCATGAGTTTTCACAAGCCCGAAGAAGATCATAGTGTATTATATATCATTTGCATATCTTTCTCCAGGAACAAAATATAAATCTTTGACTTTCTTTGTTCTTGCCTTCCAGGTTGACCTTATGCAGGGAACTGCATCTTTGATATATATCTCTGTTTAAGAGAAACAAAATAAAATTTGGAGAAGTCTGCTGGCTCAATAATAGCCTACCTGAGTTGGCTTAGCATTCTGTCTTCTATTTGGTTTTACTTTCATTCATTCAGTAGACATTTATTAAATATCAAGTATTGTGGTAGATGTCCAAGATACACAAAAAAATTAGATAAAATATGGTACTTGTCTTCATAGCCTTCCCAACTATTAGAGAGATAAGACAGGAAGATAGAACAGAAATTAGTGTTTTAGAGAGATAGAAGTCATGTAATATGGGATTTACAATAGGAAAGATATTCTGATGGGGCTGAACAGGGAAGGCTTCATGGAACATCATTTGATTTGGGTTTTAAAAGGGCGAATAGACATTTAACAGACAAAGTAGGAAAGGGAGAAAAGGCAAGAAAAAGCAACTGGTGAAGCTCAGGGAAGACTGGAACTAGATATATAGTTATGAGAGTCATCTGTGGAGACTTGATTTTTAAAGGTCTGGGAGCAAACAAGGCCACCAAGAGAGATTGTAGAGAGAGAAGAGAGTTTTTATGAAATTTTTAATGAAAATGAAATGAAATGTGGGTTTAACGAAAACCCACAATCAGAGGATGTGATATGTATGATGAAGTAGCAAAGGAGACTGAGAACGAATAGTCAGGAAGCAGGAAGAGAATAATCATCTATGGCAACTTCCTAAGCATGGATTTACCTCAGGGCTCTAAAGCCTTTTTCTTTTTTGTCACACACATACACACACACACACACACACACACACACACACACACACGATTTCATAAGCTTGAATGAATTTAATTTCTTATTCAGATTCATCTCTATGTAGATGGCTCCCAAAGCTACACATATAGTCTTCATCTTTCTCCTGAGAATAATTCCCTTATCATCATTATCTTCTTGACATTTCTACCTGGATGTCCCTTAGACATCTAAAATTAACACACCCAAAAGGAACCCATTACCTTTTGTCTTAAACCCATCTTCAGCTTAACTTTCCTAATTTAATAACATCCTCAGTCTCAGAAATCATCCATTTTTTTTTTCTCTCTCTCTCACACCGGCCCCTTATCTAATAAGTAGACAAGTTTTATTGATTCTTCCTCCACAACATCTCTTGAATATTCCTCAGTTATACTCTAACATGGCCACCATCCTAATTCAGGCCCTAATTACTGCTCCCTTGGACTACTAAAGAAACATCCTGATTGGTCTCATTGCTTCCAGTCTCTCCCCTCTACAATCTGTCCTCCCTGTATCTGCCAAAATAACCTTCCTAAAGAACGGATCTAACCATATCATTCCCCTTTTCAAGAAGCTACCATGGGTTCTTATTTTCCCCCAGCTAAAATACAAAGTTTTTCATTTGTCATGTAAAATCCTTTATTTCTCTTAGTTTCAAGAGCTCCAGAGAGAACTAGAATTTGAATATAACCTGATGACTTTTCTGGCAACAGCATCCTATGAAGATAAAAGGAAATACACAATGGCACTTGATCCTTTATAAACTACCTTTTTGAAATCCTTTTATCTTATTCCACTTAATATGCTCTCCACACTAGCTAAACTGGTCCATATGCCATTTCCTTTACATAATACCTAATTACCCAGACTGGTGCCTCTCCAGGGACTTTGCCCCATGTCTGCCCCATGCTCTTCCTCCCTACCTCTGTCTCTTAGAATTTTTAACTTTCTTCAAAACAACCCCCAATAAGAGGCTACTTCAGATTCCCACATTTATCAGCATTCATCCCTGGGTCTCACTGAATTTACTCTATATAGAAATGATATTTATTTATTTGTATATACATACCCCCTAAGTAAAATGTAAACTCCTTGAAGGCAGGGGCTATTTCACTCAGTCAATAAGCATTTGCTAAACACTAATTATGTGCCAGTGCTAAGCACTGGGAATACAAAGAGAGCAAAAAAGTCATTACTCTGAAGGAGCTCATCACCTAAAAGGGGAGACAACGTGTATATAACTATTATAAAATAATATATAAACTGGATAAATTGGAACTAATCAACAAAGTGAAGAAACTAAAATTAAGAAGGATCAGAAAAGGTTTCCTGTAGAAGGTGGAAGTTTGTCTGGGACTTTAGGCAAGTTAGGGGGCCGGGAGAAAGAGATAAGGATGGAAAGAACCCCAGGTATGGGGTACTTGTTCAAGTAACAGTGAAGAGACCAGTGTCCCTGAATCAGTCATTGGATATATTTGTATATAGTACAGTGTCTTGAATATAGTAGACGTTATTAAATGTTTGCTCAGTTGAATGAAATTTAATTTTAGAAGACACTTTGAAAAATCTGATGTTCACGGAGGATTCTACTGTGTCCTTAGGGGTAGGCCTTGTATTATTAATATTTAAAGTATAGCATTAAGTACTGGAAGAGACCTCAGAGGTCATCTAATCCAACATTTTATTTTAGGGATGCTGTTAACTGAGGCCCAGAAAAGTCAAGTAACTCTTCCAAGGTATTGGAGCTAGGAATTAGCAGAGCTCAAGTTGCAACACAGCTCCTCTGACTCCAAATTCAGTGATCTTTCTACTACCCAATGCAACCTCTCGACATGATATGGACTATTACACTTTATTCTGATTTGAATGAAAAATTGACAGGTATAAATATTTCATTTAGGTAATAGCTATGTTCCTGGGGTGATGACTGTAAGATCTGTCTTAATTCCTCCGGGTATATGACCCTCCCCCTGAAATTACTTTTATTTATTTTTAAAATGTCTTGTATCTATGTACATTGTACATAACCCCAGTAGAATATAAGCTCCTTGAGGGCAGGGACTCTCTTGCTTTTGTCTTTATATTCTCAGAATCTGGCATGGTACCTTATATATAACTGGTACTTAACAAATATTTGTAGAATTGAATTGAAATATAATCATTTATATAGTCTAGAGAAGTTCCAAATGATTATCCTCTGGCACATCACCATAGCATAGAGGTTTCTCTGTGTTCTGTTCTACAATGCTATGCCAGTGAAACACAAGTATTGGCAGCTTCTTTCAATCACAAAAGTTTTCAAGTACTGTACTGGTGACTGACTCTGTCTCCTGACCAAGGTCTGTGCTAGTAAAGTAAAAAAAGTCTTTCCATGAGAAAGTTGGCTAATATAATTTCATCCCATGAAGACAACAAAAGTACAAAATATCCCTTGGTCGTGTATGAGTTCCTTTTATTTCTATAAGAACAATGACAGAATGGTGGCAAAGAGCATAGTTATTAAAAATAATCACACACTTCTTAAACTATGTTTTTTTTTAAGTTGTTGACCTTGCCAGTGCACAACCTTTATCTAATAACTCACAAGCTAGTAACTAAATTTCATACATATTGACATTTTCATTTTAAATAAAACCATAAGCCAAACATGGTGGTTCACACTTATCATCCCCACTACAGGGGAGGCTGAGGCAGGTGGATGACTTGAGTTTAGGAAATTCTAACATACAGTAGGGCTAAAACTTATCTGTACCATCTGACACCAATATGGTGAGTATCCAGAAAGGAAGTTTAGGGGAGATGAGGGAGGTTGTTTAAAGAGTGGTGAACCAGTCAAGATCAGATAGAGAGAAAATCAAAGTTTCTATAATAATCAGTTATAACTTTTGAGTGGTTGGATGAGATAGGAAAACTGGATAGATAGATGATAGATAGATAGCTTAATAAAACCATAGCAAATAAAGAAGTTATAACTAAATGGAAAGATGGCTCAAAAGTTCTCCTAGGAAGATGAATAAGGGAGTTGGAAAAATTGGTTTTGGTTAACACCCAAGGAGAATAAGAAGCATCATTCCATGTGACTTCACATTGAATTTTTCAAAATGAGCATAAACAAAACTCTATCATGAAGATTTGAAATGCATATGTCAACCTCAGGTGCAGAGGATAAAGAAGTAGAGATATTCTGCAAAGAATTTGGAAATTAATATGATGATATAAAAAGAAGATATTAAATTTTATTTTAAAAGAAATAAATGACATATGTGACTAGAAAAGGGAAGTCACAGATGATGTAGCTAGGGTCATGAATAGCCTGATTTTTTCCCACAAAATATTGAAGAGCCAGAGAAAGGTCTCCAACCTAGGATTTATGAAGAGATTCAAATAATAACATATACAATAAGGTATGTAAGGGTTGCAGTCTGAATCAATGGAGAAAAATATGAACATCAGAAAGATTATGGCTCTGTTAAAATAGTGAAGTTTATTATTTAAATTGATTTTGTGGTGAATCCATACTTCTCAAAACCCAGGAGTAGTTAACTTATTTCAAAAGATTCAGCAACCTGATCAAGAGAGACATTTATGAACTAAGGGGAAACAATGCCCAGATAAAATGTGCAAAACCAAATAAATTTTAATTCCTTATTAATGATGGTCATACTATCCTTTCCATTTCAAGATGTTTTAAATTGTTGGAAGAGACAGAAGTAAAATAGTAGTTAAGTATTTTTTTTATTTCTGCCATTTTTAAGTTATATTGTCTTATCTCTTTATTTATTTTCTATTCTTTCCTCAGTCATCTTCATTGTCCTAACACATTTGCAAAATAAAAGCTTTTTTTGTTGATTCTAACAGTTTTCATCATACTTAACCAATTCTGGATTTAGCTTTCCTGACACTATTCTGAAAGTTTTTCCACACTCAAAGATGGAGTCCAGATGACAGAGAGGTAGGAAGCAGGTGCATTGAATTCTCCTCTACAAACTCCTCAATATAGATCTAGAAATGCACCAGAAACTGAATCTTGACAGGAAAATCCAGAAGAAAAGTCTTAGTGAGCCTTATGTCCTGCCCAGCTCCACAGTGGAAACTGGTCTGCAGAAACTGAGGAATGCATTCTGCATACCTAGGGAGAGGTTCATATTGCTATCCTCATTTTCCAAATGAGGATATTGAGGATCAAAGTCAGTAGATGGACTGCCCCCGCTCACCCTTGTAGTACATATGAGAGGTTGGTTTTAAACCCAGTTCTCACTTCAAGTCTGAATTATCCACTACATGACACTTTCTCAAGTATTAAAATGTATAATTTTTGGTAGGTACAAAATAAATTCAGGTTTGGCAAAAATATTATTGCACGTGTTTTCTATAGGAAGGCATTGACAGAATCACAAAGATGTGGTATATGCACATTACTTTATGAAAAGTGGCACAAATTATTAACTTTCTCCATTCCAAGATTTAGATTGTTTTAATTCACCTTTATACCTACCCTCAAAGCTGAAAAATGATTTCAGAAATTAACTTATAAGAGAAATTTGTACACAATTACAGACACAACGTATGTGTGATGACCAACTTTGATAGACCGGACTCTTCTCAGCAATGCAGGGTGATAAGTCAACTCCAAAGACTCATGATGGAGAGAGATGTCTGCATCCAGAGACAGAACTAGAAAGTACAGAGTCTGAATGCAGATTGAAGCAAACTACCTGCTCTCTTTTTCTTGTTTGGTTTTGTTTCCTCTTTCCCATTGTTCATTCCATCTGATACAATCCTTCTTTATAACCTGACTAATGTCTAATGTGAAAGTATTTGCAGATCCTAAACTTGATTTTATGCCGCCATGGGTGGGGGGGTGGGGAGGGCAGGGCAGGGAAGGAGAGAAATTTTGAAACTCAAGGAATTATGGAACTGAATCTTGTAAATTAAAAGTAAACAAACTAATTAATAAAGACCAAAAAATTTTTTAAAATAAAAAAATTACTAAAGAAAAAAAGAAATTAACTTATAAGAACTCAGATAGCTGTAATGGAAATGCAGATTTGAAGATCTTCCCTGCCCCTAGGCCCTTTGATTGGCTTAAGTGACTCTGAGAACCTTCTTTAATTTGAAAATATACTCTGCCTCCTAATAGGCTGAATGTGGTCACATGGAGCCTGTGGTGGGAGGCTTGGTTTTCAGGAATGACCACACCTTAATGATGTGTGATTGAGCAGTGGGTCAAGAGGGTGGTTACATTCTCTGAGCCAGGAGAAGACTATATAATCCCTGATTTGAGGCTTTGCTTTGGGGCTCCCTTTGAGAAGTGCTGTGTGATTTGACCAGATGAGACTCTGGGCAGCCATTGAGAGCCCCCCGGCTTTGAAAACCCAGATGTTGATGCTTCCCTCTCTGGTAACTGTGATTTGGTATTGATAATGGTTGGACAGTTTGGAAGCCTGTCTGTTTGATCTGTCTGTATACCCTGAAGTTTGGGGTGCTGACCTTTTCCCCCTGAACTAGGTAATATATGTTTGATTAAAGTAAGCTTGTTAACTGATTTTGAGTTGCTTTCCTTTACAATAGCAGACCTAAGAACCTGTGTTGGCAGCCACTCTGGGGATGCTAGGGTGCTTGCTGCTACAATAGCCAGTATTCAAAATGTCCTATATATCTGTGCTTAAATGATAAGCCCCTTCAAGCCTCCCATCTCCCTCATAATTATATTCACTGCTTCTTTCAAAGTAAAACTAAAATAGACATCATGCTCAAACATAAGGCATTCATCTCAGCCACACAAGTTACGGTTTGCTTTCTTGCTCTGTGTACAGAATGCTTGTCCTTCTTTCTCTTACCTTTGCAAAACTACAGGTTATAATGGCACACACTCTCCTCATATCATCTATAATAGGACTATTACTACTTCTGAACGCTTCTTAACATTTGTGTGTATGTGTGTATATTTATGTGTATAAATATTGAAACATAAATTTTCTTTCATGGGCTTATGAAACTCAGAAGAGGGAAAAAGTGCTAATCCCTGAAAATTAATCATTATGGGCAGTGTGTGTCTAAGCCAGCCTACTGCAGTGGCCATTTTCTGATACTGATGACTTTGCCAGTTCCACATACCATATTACTAGTATTATTTAATTGACATCTCAAAATGAAGTAGTTGTTTAACTCTACTAAAAGCACATTATTTCTCATTCTTCTTATACTACAAAGCATTTTGAACTGAGAAAAAAAAATTGTTCATTAAGGCCATTCTATAGACTTAACAAAAGGCATAGTTTTCTTGATTTTGAGGATACACTCCATTCACTCCACACCTCCCTTACCCATTCCAATCAAAAAGACACCAAAACAGAATTGAATTTGCTTTACAAGGAGCAAAGAAAAGACTACAGGAAAACTTAATTTAAAAATGATTCCATTTTTCTACGAAGTCACTGCATCAGGTGCCCTTTTGATTATTTCAACCCTCTGTTCCTCAGACTTTCTGACTTCCAGGATTGTGTTTGCCATCAGCATGGTTTTAGGAGACCTGCTGCCACCCTCTGGGATAGTCCTGCTCCCCTGATACCCAGAGGTGTTGGGAGGCAAATGGTTCTCTTCACACTTCCTTGCATCACTTTGCAGCATCACCAGATCACCAGCTAGATCATCATCTAGCACACCAGCATCACAAGTTACACAGTAAACATATTAATGGATAGGTGTAAACTCAGGAAACGGCACACCTTTCACATTAGTCATGTCAAACAGAAAGAAGAGAGGAGACCAAAGGCCATCAAAGCACAGTTCAAAGGGAAACAAAAAGGAAGAGGAACTTCAACCAAAAATAAATCAGGTGATCTTCAAAAATGAAACAGTAAAAGATGGGGCATCTTTTCCTCTGCTATGCTCAATGATATTACTTGACATTAAAAAAACAAGTTTTTAACTTCCCTTTATCCTTTTAAGTATTAATGTAAACTTTATTGAAGGGTACTGTTATTATATGGTTCCTATTTTAATGAATATTCTAAACATTGGGGTCTTTTTTTAATGAATATTCTAGTCAAGAATTTTTTAGATGACTTATGAGTAATGCTTTCCCCTGATTTGGTCATAGCAAGTGGGTAAAACTGTATTATAGACTATGAATAGCCAGAGACTGCTTTCATGTTTTTCCATTGGCCATCTTCTTTCTTCCTTTTCTATGGTACTATCACAACTTCATCATTGCAGATAGAGTGTACCTGGGGTTCCCCACTATTACTGATGTGAAAATATGAAAGTAGAAGTCCTTAAAACACAACAGGATAAGGAGGATCATTGTGGTAGAGAGGACAAAGGAGCTGTATTCCTTCCAGTCTTCATCAAAGCAAAACAGGAAATAAAATCTCTGAATGAAGACATGTAGAGAAATGGGTGCTATACACATTATAAACAGTACAAACACCTTCTCCTTATTCTCTACCACCCAGGAACAACAGTGATTTATGTTTTGAATGTATCTTTTATAAATACTGTATTGATGGGCTCTGTCAGGTTTGATGCTACAGCTCTTTAGATGCTTGTAGACCACTTGCTCTGGCTTCTTCTTCATCTGTAAACTTTCAGTGAATTCTTTGGCGGCATTTCCTCTAGGCATAGCACTTGAATTTGTCAGCACAGCCTAGAAGGAGGAAGCCAGAGCCAAAAAAGCAAATATGTTGAATACAATCCCAGTGATTACACTATAAATATAATTTTGATGTAATTAACACAACAAAGAGGACCACAAACTCTGTGTAGAGGCCCAGGAACAAGAAAAGAAGAGCAAATGCAATGACTCAGCCTTCACAAATAAACTACATGGTTCTGAAGAAGCAATGTTATTTCCCTGGATTGAAATATTCAGGTTTCCTCTCAATGTTTCTGAAACAGTGGACTAGAGTAAACACCATAGGCTTCTATGGCCATACTTGCATTCAGACTCTGGAGCAGAGCATAGAAACTGCTCAATGGGAGCGACAAAAGTAGTCACAAAATCACCTTTTTAAAAGAGAATTGAATCCCAAAAAAAGAAGAGATACTAGTATAAGAGATCATCTCAAGACATTATAAATGGGTTCAAATCTCTGATCTAGAAAAAATAATCTTGAATAAATTATTAGGCATATGGGCCCGTGAACAAGTAGACAACAGAACTAAGGAACCAGAATGATCACACTAGGAAAGTGGTGCCAAAGGACCATCATTTCCTTTTTCTTTCTCTTTTCTCTCTTTTTAATTTTTTAGTTTATATCATTCATTTTCACAATATTTTGAGTTACAGATTTTCTCCCCTTTTTCCCCTACCCACTACCTCAAAAAAGCGATCCCACTGAATATACCCTCCCCCAAACTGCTCTTTCCCATATCTTCCCCCATCTCCCCTCCAACTTTCCAATAGGACAGGATCTCTATGCTACAGTGCCTGTTTATGTTATTTCCCAGTTGCATGTAAAGTAATAGTAATAATAGTATATACGTAAATATGTGTAAATATATATATACATACATACACACACACACACATATATATGCATCTAATTTTAAAATTTTAAATTCCAGATTCTTTCCCTTCCTCCCTTGTCACCCACCCTTAATGAGAAGATAAGCAATTTAATATAGGTTGTACATGTGTAACTATACAAAACAGTTCCACAGTGGATATATTGTGAAAGACCGACTATATTTCCCTACATCCTATCCCACGCCCCACTAATTCTATTCTCTACTTTGATCTTATCCCTTTTCAAAAGTGGGTGTTTCCAACTTCCCTCCCTCCCAGCCTGCCCTCCCTTCCATTATCCCCCCTCTCATTCCTTTCCCCCCTACTCTCCTGTAGAGTGAGATACCCTATTTAGTGTGTATGTCATTCCCTCCCTAAGCCAAATTGAATAAGAATAAGGATGACTCATTCCCTTTTGCCACCCTGTTCTTCCCCTCTGTTGTAACAGTTTTCCCTTGCCTCTTCTATATGAGATACTTTACCCCTTCTGTCTCTCCCCATCTCCTCTCATTATATTCCTCTCTCACCTCTTAATTTTACCTTTTAAGTATCATCCCTTCCTACTCAATTGGTCCTGTGCCCTCTGTCTATGCATACCTGTATACATATATACACACACTCACATATGTATTCATATGCCCATATACCTTCCTATATAGACATATATATGTATGTACACATATATATGTATATACATTTCTATTCCCTTCAACTATTCTCATACTGAGAAAAGTTACATAAGTTACAATTATCATTTTTCCATGTAAGAATGTAAGTAGTTGGAGCAAACCAGTTCCGCACCATGGGGAGGAAGCAGGCTAAGAACGAGGCTGCTCCCAGCTGTGAGCTAAAATCGTATTCTAAGTCTGATGTGCCGGGTTCCACCATGACATTAAGTTCTAACCAGAAGATGCCTGCTGAAGATGGTTCTGGAGACCATGGGGACACTGCCAGCCTGGGCACTGTTAACACCATCTACAGTAGTCAGTCCTCTTCACAAGCTTCTCCATTTCAGGAAGAGCCCTTCACCACCTACTTTGATGAGAACATCCCCATTCCAGAGAAGTAGTATTCTTGTTTTAGCTTCCGCAAACTCTGGGCCTTTACAGGGCCTGGCTTCCTCGTGAGCATCGCTTATCTGGATCCAGGGAATGTAGAATCTGATTTACAGTCTGGGGACCAGGCCCAGTTTAAGTTGCTCTGGGTTCTTCTGGTAGCCACCATCGTGGGGCTCCTGCTGCAGCGCCTGGCGGCAAGGCTGGGCGTGGTCACAGGTCTGCATCTTGCTGAAGTGTGTCACCAGCAGTATTCCAAGGTCCCCCGAATTATTCTGTGGCTGATGGTGGAGGCTGCCATCACAGGCTCCGATATGCAAGAAGTCATAGGGTCAGCTATTGCCATCAATCTCCTGTCTTCTGGGAAGGTTCCTCTGTGGGGTGGAGTTCTCATTACCATAGCAGATACCTTCGTATTTCTTTTTCTGGACAAATATGGTTTACGGAAACTGGAAGCGTTCTTTGGTTTTCTCATGACCACCATGGCCTTCACATTTGGATATGAATATGTTACAGTGAAGCCCAGCCAGGCCAAGGTGCTGAAGGGCATGTTCGTGCCCTCTTGTTCGACCTCACAGATTGAGCAGGCTGTGGGCATTGTGGGTGCTGTTATCATGCCACACAACATGTATCTGCACTCCGCACTAGTCAAGTCCAGGCAGGTGAATTGGGCCAGCAAGAGGGAGGTCCAAGAAGCCAACAAGTACTTCTTTATTGAGTCCTGCATCTTGCTTTTCGTCTCCTTCATCATCAACGTCTTTGTCGTCTCAGTCTTTGCTGAGGCCTTTTTCAATCAAACCAACAGGCAAGTGCATGAAATCTGTGTCAATAATAGCAGTCCTCACAGTGACCTCTTCCCTCAAAATGACACCATATTGTCCGTGGATCTCTACAAGGGAGGAGTGGTACTGGGGTGTTACTTTGGTCCTGCAGCGCTCTACATCTGGGCAGTGGGCATCCTGGCTGCAGGACAGAGCTCAACCATGATAGGGACCTATTCTGGCCAGTTTGTCATGGAGGGATTCTTGAACCTGAGGTGGTCTCGGTTTGCCCGGGTCGTCCTGACTCATTCTATTGCCATCATCCCAACCCTGCTGGTCACAGTTTTCCAGGAGGTGGAGCATGTGACAGGCATGAACGACTTCCTGAATGTGCTGCAGAGCTTACAGCTTCCCTTTGCCCTCATCCCCATCCTCACATTTACCAGTTTGCATCCAGTGATGAATGACTTTGCCAACGCACTGGCCTGGAGGATGGCAGGTGGGATCCTCGTTCTTCTTATCTGTGGCATCAACATGTACTTGTGGTTGTCTATGTTCAAGACCTGGGGAACGTGGCACTGTATATGGTGGCTGCTGTAGTCTCTGTGGCCTATCTTTGTTTTGTGTTTTACCTGGATTGGCAGTGTTTGATTGCTTTGGGCTTGTCCTTCATGGACTGTGGACAGAGGGTAAGCATCAATAAAGCCCTGCTGACTGAAGAATCCGCCAGCCACAGCTATGCTAGCTAAGCACTGGGTTAGCCTGTCTGTTCACTGCGGGTAGCCATCAGAGCCAGTGCGTTTCTATGGTTTACTGTGTGAACTTAGCCACATGTATGTGCCATTGCACAAAATTCCGGGGTCCCCTTGTTTTTTCTAAGGTCCATTGTGTACTTTGGGGTGATTGTCCTGCAAAGGTGTTAAAAAGTATGGAATCCCTTTTGTTTTTTGCTGACCCTTGTGACCTTCCGCTTTGAACTGTGGGTGTCATCTGGGTGCAGGATTTAGAAGCAGGCTTCAAAATGCTGACTTTTGCTGCTATTATGGAAATACTCAACTACTGTCCCAACATTAAGCTACAGAATAGTCACCTTGAGTAGAGCCAGAAGCCCTTGACTTTCTTCTCAGGCTCTATATTTAGGTGCCCCTTTACTGTGAAACCCTTTCATTTTATGATTTTTAATTATAGATAAATATGTGTGTATAGATATATAGATAATAGAAACCATGACCAGAGGTGCTTAGAGCTATTCCATATTTACTAGATGTGAAGGTCAGAAAATTGTGCCTCACACTTGTACACATAGGAAGCAGAGCAAGGTTAAGCAGGATCAGACTTTTCGTCCTATCATCGCCTTGACTCTCTTAATAGATGATAGATAGGAATGAGGAGACATTTGTACATTTCTTTGTATTTATAAGCTTGAGATGGCTTCCCATTTGGGGAGGATTCTGATTTGATAACTTTCATGT
This sequence comes from Gymnobelideus leadbeateri, assembly GCA_011680675.1. Taxonomy (NCBI): domain Eukaryota; kingdom Metazoa; phylum Chordata; class Mammalia; order Diprotodontia; family Petauridae; genus Gymnobelideus; species Gymnobelideus leadbeateri. The sequence continues at coordinate 35,391 of WOXC01010904.1, forward strand.
GGAATGAGGGTTATTACAAAGCAGTTCATTCACACTTACTATTTGGCACCTGAAAGAGGGTGGGGGTAGGGTCTGATTTTGACAGTATTCACAGCTGTTGATGGTATGGTGATGATGGATGTTAGCGGTGGTCATCAACTTGGCAGACCAAGGAAGGCTCTTTTAAAAATAAATGTAGCCCTTCTCTCTCTTTCTGTCGGCGCTTCCAGTGGAGGGGCCGCTGTCTCCTCGCCGGCACCATGCCCGCCCTCAGACCCCTCGTGAAGCCTAAGATCGTCAAGAAGAGGACCAAGAAGTTCATCCGCCACCAGTCCGACAGATATGTCAAGATCAAGAGAAACTGGCGTAAACCAAGAGGCATTGACAGCAGGGTGCAAAGGAGATTCAAGGGCCAGATCTTGATGCCCAATATTGGTTATGGAAGCAATAAGAAGACAAAACACATGCTGCCAAGTGGATTCAGGAAGTTTTTGGTGCACAATGTCAAGGAGCTAGAAGTACTCCTGATGTGCAACAAATCATACTGTGCTGAGATTGCTCACAGTTTCCTCTAAGAATCAGAAAGTGATTGTTGAGAGAGCAGCTCAGCTAGCCATCAAGATCACCAATCCAAATGCTAGACTGAGGAGTGAAGAAAATGAGTAAAAAGCTTTGCACATTTTTATTTGTGTTAAATAAACTGGTAAACTACTAAAATAAATAAATAAATAAATGTAAGTTTTCTTCAATTGAAAAAAAAATCAGCTTTCCCCCACCTCCTTCCCCCCAAAATAACTCCTTGTAATGCATATGTGGTCAAAATTAATTCCCACATTGGCTATTCCAAAAAAATAAATATTTCTTTCTGCTCCCTGGGTTAGAAGGAGATTCTTGAAAGAGCACAGGTCATTCTGCCACCAGCCTTGGACCTTTGCAGACTGGCCGGGCCATCTCCTCACTTCGCCAAATGTGGTGCCGTAAAGCACAGAGAGAGAAGGAGGAATACTAGTGCCCCATAAAGTACATGCTCCGCAGTCAGGCACTTCTGTTCATTTTCCTCACTTGAGAGGTCTGTCTCCAGCATCCTTTTTAGCAATTAGAAAAGCTTTGGCCACAGGTTAGCGGCCACTTCCATCTGGTTGACAATTTGTTAGACTTACATTCTTGGGAGTTTTCTCCCCAGAGCCCTGCTTGGCTTGTTTGAGCTCAGACAGCATCATTCTGATATTTTGCACACAGCACCAGGTACAGATTAGATGGCTATCACTCATGTGATACCCATACAGTTAGAACACTAAGGAGAGCCCAGTACGGTCATTGATGCAGCCCAGATTTTCCAGTCATGTAACAAATCACCCCCACCCCTCCATCCTCCCAAACTGGCCCCACTCTCTGCACATCTGGGAACACCAGCAACAGGGCTGTGGTTGGTGGCTGTTGGGAGGGAAGTCCTGGGGGAGTGGAGTGGTTTTCTTGGGATGGGACAGTGAGCCATCAGCTCTCTTGCCTCAGCTCCTTGAATCTGCAGTGCTAGCCACAGACATTAAGGAGCCTAAATCAAAGCTTCTGGTAATGAAGTAAAACAAACTCTCATAAAAAGTCAGATTTTTGATGGATAGAAAACTCACTCCCAACTTAATGAGAAAAACTCTCATTCCCAAACTATATACACATGTAAGTCTCATCTTCCCAAACCACCATGCAAGCCACATTTTCATTGATATGTATTTAGGGGTGGAACAGTTGCAGTTCATGTATTTAAGCCATTGTATAAGCCTTTTGCAGACCAAGACTGTTTGACTTTTGTCTTTGTACCCCCAACACCTTGTATGGTGCCTTAATAAATGCTCTTGTGTTCGATGATGGTCCCCCCCCAGTGTATCTGAACACCCTTGTCCTGTGGTCCGTGATGAGGGAGACTGTCTGAGAACAGTTCTGTGGGATTTCTTGTGGCTTCTTAGGAGGTCCCTGGTAGTTAGTTTTCTTTGTGAAACTCAGTAATTTTATTGACCATGAAAAACTATGTAAATTTGATTTGTAATTAAATTTTTTTCCAAAAAAAAGAATGTAAGTAGTTCAACTTTGATAAGTTCCTTATGATTTCTTTCCCTGTTTACCTTCTCATGCTTCTCATGCTTCTTATATCTCAATGTCAAATTTTCTATTCAACTCTGGTTTTTTCATCAAGAATGCTTGAAAGTTCTCTATTCCACTGAATGACCATATTTTCCCCTGAAACCATGTTTTCCCAGTTTTGCTGGGTAGGTGATTCTTGGTTTTAATCCCAGCTCCTTTGCCCTCTGGAATATCATATTCCAAGACCTTCAATCCCTCAGTGTAGAACCTGCCAGATCCTGTGTTATCCTGATTGTGTTTCTACAATATTGAAACTGTTTCTTTATGGCTGCTTGTAATATTTCCTCCTTGATCTGGGAATTCTGGAACCTGGATATGATATTCCTAGGAGTTTTCTTTTGGGGATCTTTTTCAGGAGGTGATCAGTGGATTCTTTCAACCTCTATTTTGCCCTCTGATTCTAAAACATCAGGGCAATTTTCCTTGAGAGTTTCTTGAAGGATGATTTCTAGGTTCTTTTTGTTATCATGACTTTAAGGTAGTCCAGTAATTTTTAAATTATCTCTCCTGGATCTATTTTCCAGGTCAGTGGTTTTTCCCATGAGATATTTCCCATTACCTTCTATTTTTCATTTGTTTTGATCTGCTTTTATCTTGATTTCTCATAAAGTCACTAGCTTCCATTTCTTCCAATCTAATTCTTTTTTTTTTTAAACAAATGCTTTATTAACTTCTGTTTTACATCAGTCATTTCCACCAGATTTTGAGTTACAATCATTTCCCCCCCATTATTCCCCTACCCAACCTCCCAGAATAGTAATCCCACAAGATATCGCTTCCTCCAATCTGCTCTCTCCCATACCTTATCCCATACCCCCATCGACTTTTCCATTAGAGGAAGGTGAGTCTTTGCATCCCAATGCCTGCACATCTTATCTCCCTATTACAAGCAAAAGAGTATTAATAATAGTATTTATATATATTTGAAACATTTAATGTTATGACCTCAAATTACAGATCCATTTCCTTCCTCCCTTGTTGCCCATTCCCTCTTGGGAGATAAGTAATTCAGTATATGTTGTACATGTCTAGCTATGCAAAACATTATCATAGTAGATATATTGTACAAGGCTGCTTATAATTCCCTACCACCCCCCACCTGGTCCATTCCCTACATGATCCTGTCCCTCTTCTATAGTGGGTACTTCCAACCTCCCCTCACCCCAAGGATGCCCTCCCATCCATCATCCCTCCTCCCATCCCCCTTCCCCCTATCCTGCTGCAGGTTGAGGTATCCCATTTAGTATGTATGTCATTTTCTCCCTGAACCAAATTCAATGTGAATGTGGTTTTGCCTTTTTAGCCTTCCTTATTCTCCCGCTTTTTTGCAACCACTTCCCCTGTGGTGAGCCAAAGAGGCCTGTCCCAGGACTCTGATAATTACCCTGATATCAGTGGACCTGCATGTCAAAGATCTCTTTGAGATGTGACTTTTCACTAAGTCTACTCCGGAGTTCTTTTGATATAGGTTGTATTTAAAAGGATGGTATTTGAGTTCTGAGGCTAACAGGTTCTGCCCCAAGACATATCTGATTCTGCACTCAGGTATCTTTGGGTGGCCAGCTCTAAACATGTTGACTTTTGAGGATTGCGCTTCAGCCTTGAAGTCTGCTCTCAATTGTATCCGTTTATGACTGTGGCTGCATTAGCAGGTACCTGAGGCCTAGATCAAAGGGCTTACCCTAAGACTTTAGTCTCCTAGATAAGAAATCCTTATCAAATTATCTATTCCATGCTACTTCCAGGATACAACAGACTAAGGTAATGATTAGAAAACTTGAATCCCCTTTCTTTGTCTCTTTGCTCTATAAAAACCTTTCCCTGAGTATCAATAAATGGAGTTCATGGTTCTTCCTTGAGCTACCCACATGGCCTGGTCGTTTCTTATTCAGATCTCCGAATCATGCTAAGTGCTGGACACTGAGCAGCCCACAGCAAATGGCGCCCACGCGGGACACATAGGAACCTGAAAGGAAGGTCCACAGCGGAGATGGCCCTTACAAGCAGAAGGAGCTCCAAAAATCACAAGTCAAAGGGTAAGGGAACTTTTTTCAATTAATTCTTAATCATTCTATTCCACCAGGCTGATACAGGGATTTTTAAGCTTTCTATCACCATGGGTCAAATGCATAGGGTACAGTTCAAAGTTCAGGAACAATATTTTCAAGTATTAAAGAAAGTAAAGAAAGAAAGAGAGTTTGTTATTATGAAGGAACAGTTAGAGGAATTTTATTTAGTGTGTTTGGAACAGTGCAGCCCTGGGTTTCCAAAGGGTGGTGTAATAAAATGGGATACAGAATGAAAACAGATAACTAAGAAACTAGGAAAAGAAGGAAACCCAGCATTTCCCAATTTCTGCTTTTTTTTCCTATGGAATATATTAAAGATATGTTTAACATCAGAAATGAAAGTGCCAAAGGTGGCACAAACAATTAAATGTAATGCAGCTGTCTTCATACAGTATTTATAGCAAGTCAAAAAAGTATACAAAAAAATCAGGGTAAAAATTAGAAAAAATAAATTTGCTTAAAAAATGTGAACAGAAGCCTTAAGGTTTAAGGACCTCCTTTCCTCCAATCCAACTCTGGCCAAGTTTGATTGTGGGAAAGGCTGTTAAAAATAATATTAATCAAAATAATAAAAAGTAAAAAGGGAATTTTTCCCCTCAGATTAAAGAGGCAAAACTACCAAGCATTTAACCATTCTCCTGCCTCATCTCAAAAGAGAAAAGTGTTATGTATCAGGATTCAACCAAAGGTTAATTTTATTTGGCACTAAGGCAAAATTAGAACATATAAAGATCTGAAAAACTTTAGGAGTAAAGGATTTTAACTCTAGTATAGTCTGGAAAATTGGCGCCACTGGACTTTGTCCAGCTTTTCCATACTGCACATGGACGTTAAAAGCCTTTTACTTTCAAAAAAAAATATACATCATTGAAGTTCACAGTATAGGTTAAATTAGTTCAAAACTTTCTTTAAAAGTCTCTCATATCTAGAGGAGAGAGTGCTGAAGGATTTTAAATCACCGTCCTCAATCTAGATAAAGGGCTCTGCAAACAGCAGCCTTGTGGCAGAGCATGCTGCCCCACACTTATTAGGCAACCTGAATTCACAATTCAGACTTTGCAACTCTGAAAAAGAGGAGACAAATCCTCTGCAACTCTGAATAGAGGAGTAAAAAGCCTAAATTCTCTATCAATTATATTTCATGTGATGATTTGAAAATTCAACTAATACCATAACGTCACTGTGTTATTGTGGTCTTTCTGAGTTGTGGTAAAATTCTATTATATAGTAAAGATTTGATAATCGTTGTTAGCCAGAAATAGTGTTAGATAAAACAAAATTTTTATCTGATTTTTGTTGGAACTAAGAAGATAAAGGAAAGAAATTTGTGTAGAAACAGTCATGTTACTTTGTTAGTTCTGCTAAATCCTGTCTCATAATATTTTTAGTTGCCATATAGAAAACCAGGTAGTCACAAATTTACCTGTAATTAGAAAAGGAGGTTAGTCCCTCCCCCCTCGAGTCTAGGTACCTCAATACAATTGTATTAACTTCTTTCATCCTAGATCAGATTATGGAAAAGAGAGTTCCACCTTTCCCCCCACACTTGCAAACTAACCTTCCCCCATTGAGCAAAGGAAGGAGGGGAAAGGGACCTCAATTACCTTGGGGTAACTCAGGTACAGTAGGGGCTGTTAAAAGTTCTGAGCCCTGCCACTGATAAGAAAACAATAGTTGTCTGTACTAGATAAGACAATCCATCCTTTTATCAATGATTTTATATGATCTAGGAATACAACTGACTTCATCTGAAGTTTAATGTTTTTGCTACATCTAAAATAATTTGGCTGTCACTTATGGAACTTGTAAAATTGATCATTTTAGTGTCGATGTTAAAACCTAGAATTGTTAATTGATTACTATATGCGGAAAAGAGGAAACTAGATAAAAACTTTATTACATTCCTCAAGCATGTATGAGATTTAGCAAAGCAGGAGCACCACTTAAAGCCCCTGGTCTATATCAATTCTTCTTATTTTTTTAATAATGTCAAGACTCCTGAAAACTATCTCAATAGGAAAAATCATCAGACTAGGTTAGGAACTTGTTTTAGTACTGCAATTCTTAACTAATCAACCTAACTTGCTAAAAAGTTGCAAAAGATTAATAAGGATTGGCTATTACACCAGGATAAGTTAATTTTGAGAAAGAAAAATGTTAAATAATATTCTTTATGTATTAAAAGACCTTGTAGATCTTTATTGTTTATTACAGCTATATGAGAATAAAATTAACTGTAATTAGCTCTAAGTTGGGATTGGTAAAAATTGCTGTTTAAGATAAAAAGCATTTAAGACCATATTCACATAATTCTACTTTTTTTCTACTTAGGCCTGATTCCTATGGTCAGACTAAGTAATCAGCAAAGGATATGAACTCTTTTATGTTAGCTTATTGGAAAATTTAATATTTTTACCTAAAATTAGAAAATGTACAGAAGTCTATAAAAACCACTTAAAATTCACCTTAAGATATTCCCATTGACTAAGGTAATTTTGGAACTAATAGCTTTAAAAAAAATGGTGATCAGCTTTTAATCATTCGAGATGCAATTATTATATATTTTTTCTTCTCTCCTTTGGCTAAAACAGTTTGTGATACTTAAATAAGTTTTGTTAAGTCAGGAAAATAGAGAATGCTCACTGACCTCTGGTAATCATTTAATATCTTATTTTGACTAAAATCTGAATTAATCAAACAGGCTACTCTGCCTCATTTTACAAAAAAAGCTCTATGTCAGCCACTCCAGAGCCCAGATAAAGCTGGGAGTAGGATTTAAAACAGGCATCCAGAGATTATAATTTCCAAAAAGACCTAGCTTTGTCTCTGAGAATACCTGTCCTCAGGTTAACAAAGCCTACTTTATATCCCTTAAGGATGAGACCCTCAATTCGAGGCATTAACTTGAGTAAAAAGGACTTTTTTCTTATCTTAAGATTTTCTGAGCATGTACCATATTATGGATTGTTAATGATAAAGAAAATACAGATATTCTGGATCACAATTTCAATTGACACTGTCATCTTTCTTGTTTTATTGTATTTACCATTTATCCAATTAGGAAAATTCCTTCCTCATACAATGATTAGACCATTATGGGAATCATAAATTTGTGTAACCCAGCTACCCCTAATTGGGATGTTCTTAGGATGTATCTTATCCTTTTGTTCCCCAGTCAGGACTCTAGTCCTGCACTTCAGATACAAGTAGTAAAGCTAACAATAAATACTTCAAGCCACTAAGGCTAGTTTATCTTAATATGGGTCAGTCATAAAATTTAGTTGTCACCCCATACAGTTATTTAGGACATAAAATAAGAAAAAAAATATTAAGCTTCAAAAATATAGTAATTCAAAGAGATAATGTGAAAACTTTACGTGATTTTCAAAAATTATTAAGAGACATAAATTGGGTAAAGAACACATCAACTCACTCATTTATTTAACACCCTAAGGGGAGCCCCAAACCTCCATTCTCCCTGAACAAAAGAAAAACTTAAAATTATTGAAAATGCCATTCAGCAGTTCCAAGTTTATAGGATAGATAGTAATAGCCCTATAGAAATCAGTGTACTGAGGACACCTGAATTCCCTTTGGGGCCATATATAGGCAACAAAACATCATTAGAGTGTACTTATCTCCCTCATCAAAGCCAAAAATCTGTTACCTACCCTCAATTTGTAGCTATGCTAATGTATAACAACCTACAGGCTCCATCCCTGTACATATTCAGTAACCTTATGTTGCAGCCCAAATTGAAATGCTAATTAAGGCAGACCCTTCCTGGCCTGATCCTATAGACAGTGTATGGAGGAAGTAGGGGATATTACAATTTTACATTCCAATTAACAATGAGTCATTTCCAAAATAACATCTTTTTCTCCTTTCTTACAAGCAGATAAGGCTTTTTACTGAGGCCTAAAACAAACAGATAGCTAACAGAAGTTATTTCTACTCCTTCTCATTTACCCAAAAAGAATGAAATGTTTTTTATATATCTTTTTAAGGGACAATTTCAACCTCAACATTTTTATGGATCGTACAAATTTCAATAATCAAAAGTTATATGAATTATTTTTTTTCAGTTACAACAAGTGGTTAGAGGTGGAGAAGGTCCTTTTTGGATTTCTCATGTTTACTCTCATACATCTTTGCCTGAGCCCATTCAACAAGGCAATGCTTTAGCTGATAAATTAACAATGCAAACTTACCCAACAATTTGTCCTTTATCTCTGCATTCAAAATTCAAGGATGTTAATAAGTAATTTCACATTTACTAGAGAACAGGCCAGGCAAATAGTTAAATCATGCACAAAATGCCTTCTTCACATACCTTCTCCCTCTTCCACCTCTATTAATCCTACAAGTTTAAAACCTAATTTGGCAAATGGATGTCACTTCTTTAGAAACTTACAATACATCCAAGTGACAAGTGAATACTTTTTTCTCATACATTTTTGTTTTGGTAACTTTAAAGGTTGGAACATATTTGCTGTTTAAAGCTAAATAAGAATTGAGAATATCAACTACCAAATATTTTCATTGATAAGAATTTGCGCATACTGATATTCGGAGTGAGATATGTAATATCAAGCACAGTTTAAATTTATGATCTAAACAATTTGAATGTGAAAGTTGAGTTTTCTTAAATCTAAAACTTAAATTTAATTTTTGAGTCATATGTCAGCATTATAGTTATTTTTAGTTTGAAAGTTAACAATTTATCATAACTATGACTCACATACCTATTTAAGGTGAGTGAGAAATGGGAAAGAAAACTTTCAGTGTATTACTAGAAGCCTCTAATCTAATTTTTATTGTTGCCATTTCTTCAAGAATTGAGTTTTTTAGAATGATATTTTTCCCTGATATAAGATACTATGTAATTGTGTATTTAAATAATGGAGAGGCCTCTCTCCATAACATCCCTCAGAAATGAAAAGGCAAAAGTCAATGACTATATTTCCATTCAAAAAATTTTAAAAACTTAAAAACATTTTTATCATTTTCTGTAACTGTGGAACCTCCCATTCATTTAACTTAATAAAGCTACATTATAAGGACAGAGCAAAATTATTGTCCTTCAATTTTATATGATTACATCTCTAGCTATACTTCAATAAGGAGAATCATTATTTTTTCACTCCATTTCCACTGTTCTTCATTCTTAGGTACTCCAAAAGAAACAAAAACTGATAATGCTCTTGCCTACACTGGCAAATCATTTCAATCTTTCTGTAAAACCTATCGACAAAAATGATAAGGTGATTTGGATTTGGACCGATATATCACAAGGGCAATTAGCTACTGCCTTTTATGCCCTAAATTTTTTAAGCATCACTTAAAAAGGGTATAAACCAGAAGAATAACAATTTGAAAAAGTACATATTCCCAAATAAAGTAATGGAAAAGACTTGCCCCTTAATTATGTAGAGGCGAGGTTGTGCTTATATTTTTTTAGATACTGAAAGACCACTGAAGATGCCAACACAGAATGTCCAGACGTGTTCCAGCAGATGCAGAAACAGAGAAGAGGATCAGAGGATTCCTCACAAGGACAGCCCCAGAAGAAATGACTTGGCATCCCATCTTTTCACAGAATGATACAGCCTTCTAATAGAACATTACACAATGACAGACTTCAGAGAAGCCTACACTTCAAGAAATATCTGATTTTCTACTAATAACTGACTTTTGGACTTTTTAAATCACAGGATTAATTGCCTCTCTCTTAATGTCAGCAACTGTGTCTTCTATTTTAAGTGGGATACAAACTGCTCCATTTGTGAATGAATTTGCAAGGAATGTTACCTTGCCTTTGAAAACTCAAGACCAGACTCCCTCTCCAATGTAATTGTGGATACACCTATGTATGAACTTTTAATTGCATTGATTTTACTTTTGCTCAATGTACATCTAGTAGAGATCTTGTTGAACAATATTTATTTTGCTTTTTTCCAACTAATTTCACTTATGCTTGATATCAAACATTGAGGGTATATACATATCTGATGTCTTTAAAAAGGGGGAAAAAGGTTTGTCAGATTTTCTGTTACTATATTCACTATCCTAATATTGTTAATGGTTCCAACTGCTGTGTTTGCAATCTAAACTGCACAATAGGTTAATGAATTATATAAAAAAAGTTTCTGCAGCCTTTAAGTCACAACATGATATAGATAAGGATCTATTGTATCAGATCAATTTGTTACAATTAATATTACGCTTAGATATGAGTTAAAACCATTAAAAACTCAACTGTTACTCAGATGTGATTATAAATACACATCTATTTGTGTTACTACTAGCTTATACAATTCTTCTCATCCCAGTATCATATGGGAGAGGATCAGAGCCCGCTTACTGGGAGTGTGGCATAATTTCAATATCACCTTAGAAATAAAAAGCTTTCAATCAAATTATTAAGATATTGAACATAATGAGATTCCTGGGATTGACCCAGTAGGAGCTACAAAAACAATTATTGATACATTGAAAAATCTCTATGCACCTATTTCCCATATTGATCATTATAATAGTCTGTTGTATATTTGGACCTTGCATTATAAAAATTACAACTCACAATATTAGAACTTTAGGCACTGAATTACATGGCTTTAAGCTTCTCCTTATAAAAGGGGGAATATGTGGTGAGCCAAAGAGGCCTGTCCCAGGACTCTGATAATTACCCTGATATCAGTGGACCTGCATGTCAAAGATCTCTTTGAGATGCGACTTTTCACTAAGTCTGCTCCAGAGTTCTTTTGATATAGGTTGTATTTAAAAGGATGGTATTTGAGTTCTGAGGCTAACAGGCTCTGCCCCAAGACATATCTGATTCTGCACTCAGGTATCTTTGGGTGGCCAGCTCTAAACGTGTTGACTTTTGAGGATTGCGCTTCAGCCTTGAAGTCTGCTCTCAATTGTATCCGTTTATGACTGTGGCTGCATTAGCAGGTACCTGAGGCCTAGATCAAAGGGCTTACCCTAAGACTTTAGTCTCCTAGATAAGAAATCCTTATCAAATTATCTATTCCATGCTACTTCCAGGATACAACAGACTAAGGTAATGATTAGAAAACTTGAATCCCCTTTCTTTGTCTCTTTGCTCTATAAAAACCTTTCCCTGAGTATCAATAAATGGAGTTCATGGTTCTTCCTTGAGCTACCCACATGGCCTGGTCGTTTCTTATTCAGATCTCCGAATCATGCTAAGTGCTGGACACTGAGCAGCCCACGGCATTCCCCTTGCTTCTTCTGCATGGGATAGTTTACACTACCCTGTCTCTCCCCATCTCCTCTTGCCACTTTCCTCTCTCACCTCATAATTTCATCCCTTGAGTATTCTCCCTTCCCAACAAATTCAACTTATGCCCTCTATCCATATATAACTGTAACCATATACACACATATTCACATATGTATTCATATGACAACACCCCCTTCTTCCATTATTTTCATAGTGAGAAAGATATCATCAGTCACAGTTATTGCTTTTCCATATAGGAATGTAAATAGTTCAACTTTGATAAGTTAGTTTTGATTTCTTTTCCCTGATTACCTTCTCAGGCATCTCTTCCTTCTTGTGTCTGGGTGTCAAATTTTCTATTCAGTTCTGGTTTTTTCCTCAAGAATGCTTGAAAGTCCTCTATTCCACTGAATGACCATATTTTCCCCTGAAACAAAATACTCAGTTTTGCTGGTAGGTGACCCTTGGGTTCATTCCCAGTTCTTTTGCCCTCTGGAATATCATATTCCATGCCCTTCGATCCCTCAGTGTAGAAGCTGCCAGGTCCTGGGCTATTCTGATTGTGTTTCCACAATATTGAAATTGTTTCTTCTGGCTGCTTGTAGTATTTTCTCCTTGATCTGGGGATTCTGGAACCTGGCTATAATATTCGTGGGAGTTTTCTTTTTGGGATCTTTTTCAGGAGGTGATTGGTGGATTCTTTCAACCTCTATTTTGCCCTCTGGATCTAAAACATCAGGGCAGTTTTCCTTGAGAATTTCTTGAAGGGTGATTTCTAGGTTCTTTCCTTGATCACGGCTTTCAGGTAGTCCAATAATTTTTAAATTGTCTCTCCTGGATCTATTTTCCAGGTCAGTGGTTTTTCCCATGAGATATTTCACATTGCCTTCTAATCTTTCATTTGTTTAGATCTGCTTAACAGCATCTTGATTTCTCATAAAGTCATTAGCTTCCATTTGTTCCAGTCTAACTCTGAAGGAATGAATCTCCTCAGTGAACTTTTGAGATTCTTTTTCCATCTGGCAAATTCGACTTTTTAAGGCATTCTTCTCCTCTTTGCCCTTTGGGCCTCCTTTGCCATTTGAGTTAGTCTGTTTTTTAAGGTGTTGTTTTCCTCACTCAGGCTGTTGACCCTCATTTCATACTTTTCCTGCATCCTTCTCATTTCTCTTTCCAATTTTTCCTCCACTTCTCTTATTTGATTTTTAAAGTCCTTCTTAAGGTCCTCTATGGCCTGCAACCCGCTCATGTTTTCCCTGGAGCTTTTGGAGCAGGACTTCTGACCTCACAGTCCTTTTCCTGCTCTATGCCCCCAAAATAGGAGTCTAGGGTTGCATTTTTCTGTTTCCTTTGCCTTGGCATGTTGCCACTTAATTGCTTGACTTTTGGGCTTGTTGCCACACTATGGCTTTAAGGCCAGATAGAGGAATTTTCGTCCCGAATGTGTGGGGGGCAACTTCTGTTTCTGGCAAGCTGTAAACCCACCCACGACTTCCACCCTAGATCACAATCCAGATCCAGGGAGGTTAAAGCAAGAGCGATTACCCCCAAGACTGATCGCTGGATCTCCCTACAAATTTGCAGGCTGGGAGCGGGAGCTGCCTCTGAAAACTACAAAATGGCGTTTGTCCTCAGTGGCTTCTAGCCCCCAGGGGAGGGAGCCAATGCATTCCCTAATACCAGTCCCAAAGTCCATAGGACACTAACCTCTTACTTTGTCCTAGGCAAGTCTATGTTGATAATTCTGGAGTCGCCACAGCTCCTGGTGTTCTGGGGTTCCTCCAGCTGGCTGCTGGTGCTGCCGCCCTGGGGCTAAAACCTTGGCTCACGCGGACCTGGGCTCGGCTCACACGGACCTGGGCTCGGCTCGGCTCCTGCGCTCAGCGCTCTGCACGCTGCCAGGTCCCAGACCTCTGCACTGGTCCTTCCTGCAGGGCTGCTGGGCTGTCCTCAGCGGGAGGTTAGCTTCTTTGTGTCGTTCTGTGGGTGCTGGGGCTCCAGAAATTGTTCAGAGTCCCCTTTTACATAGTTTGGGGGGAATCTGGGGGCAGAGTGGCTTGGATGAGCTGTTTCTGCTCCGCCATCTTGGCTCCGCCCCAATCTAATTCTGAAAGGAATGATTTTCTTCAGTGAGCTTTTGAGATTCTTTTTCCATATGGCAAATTCGACTTTTTAAGGCATTCTTCTCCTCATTGCCTTTTTGAGCCTCTTTTACCATCTGAGTCTATTTTTAAGGTGCTATTTTCTTCAGTTAGGTTGTTGACTCTCATTTCATAATTTTCTTGCATCCTTCTCATTTCTCTTCCCAATTTTTCCTCTGCTTCTCTTACTTGGTTTTCAAAATCCTTTTAAAGCTCCTCTGTGGCCTGTAACCAGCTCATATTTTTCTTGGAAGCTTTTGGTGCAGGAGTTCTGACTTAGCTGTCTTCCTCCTATTCCATGCTTTGACCTTTTTTGTCCCCAAAATAGGAATCTAATATAGTATTGCTTTGTTTGCAAAGTCTGCACTGACCTCTTACTTTGTCTTTGGCATCTATGGGTTGATAATTCTGGAAACCGCCACAGCTGCTGGTGATCTGAAGTCCCTCAGCTGCTGTCTGGTTGTGGCTGCCCTGAGGCTAAAACCTCCGGCTCACCTGGGGCTGGACTTGGCTCCCAGAGAGCTGTTCTGTCCCCTTCCTGCCTGCCTGCTGGACTGTCTTCAGTGGGAGATTAGCTTCTCTCTGTCATTTTGTGTGTTCTGTAGCTCCAAAGTTTGTCCAGATTCATTTTTTAAGCAGTTGGGGTTAAGTAACTTGCCCAAGATTACACAGCTAGTTATTTTTGTGTGGATGTTAAATATCTGAGGCTGGATCTGATCCCAGGTCCTCCTGACTCCAAGGCCAGCACTCTTACTCACTGCTCCACCTAGATTCATTTTTTACATGAATTGGAGGAGATGGAAGCCAGACCTCGTGGAAGTCCAATTTCTACTCTGTCATCTTGACTCTGCCCCCCTCATTTCCTTTTTGAATATAGTCACTAGGTGGATAAATTAAGGAAATACACTGGACAAATGATCTCATTTTCACTTTCTATGCCATCTTCTAACACAGAACCTTAGACATATTAGGTGCTTAATAAATGTGTGTTGAAACAAATTGCAAAGGAAGTCAATTGAATAATCATATGAACAAAATGGAAAATATAGGCTAAATGTTACTAGAGTTAGGTAGATTAATAGCTGTCTGAACAAATATACCCAAAGTTTTTTGATTAATGGATAGATGTCAACTCAAATAGAGAACAGTTGACTAGGCCCTATCCTGTTCAACACTTTTATCAATGGATTTATTCAAGGCATAGAAAGCTTGCGTATGAAATTTGTAGATGACACAAAGGTGGGAAGAATAGCTAATATGCGAAAGAATAAAGTCAGTATTCAAAAAGTTGTCAGTAGACTGGGACAGAAGCCCAATCCAACAAGCTGTTACTTGATGGGAAATTAATAAATCATATGAATATAGTGCTCTAAGGTTTGCAAAAAACTTTTATCATGACAACTATGTTAAATGTAGCACACATATCAGGAAACTGAGTCTATGAAAGGTTAAATGACTTGCCAACAATCACACAATTTGCATATGATTCAAACTCATCTGGCTCTTTACTACACCAATGAATTGCACAAGTACAGACTATGGAAGACCTTGTTAAACAACAGTTCATAGGATGATGATTTCAAAGTTCCCAGCTGACCACACTCTCAACTCAATCTCAGTTCAAAGAGTTAACATTGTCACAGAGCTGCTAAATAGAACTCATGTTGACTTAGGTTGCATTAACAAAAAGTATAATGTTTAAATCAAGGGGAATTATGGAATCAATAGTCCAGGTACTTATTTCCAGTTATGGACACTACACTTTAGGAATTATACTGGCAAACCAATGAATATCCAGAATGTAGAGGGATCTGGCAACCTCAGAACCACAGGGCAGGAAATTTAAAGGGCTGCTGATAGCATTTGTACTCCTTTACAGAAAAAAGCAAACATGTAGCCTGATGAAAGAAAGGAACTTCATCAGTGTTAAGCTGCTGACAGGATAGAATATTGGTAGGAACAGCATGGGAGTTCATCTCAAATGCATGATTCTCTGAATCTATTTCTTGTGTTTATGGGCAAGGATGTGGAAGGTTAGGCTAGCAGGTAACCTGTAGCTCTGGACAAGCTATAGGTCCCAATATAGACAACTGGATCTATCAGTACTGACATCTGCAGGACTTAAAGGTCCACCTTGCAGTATATTATGACAAAGGAACGAAATAAACAGCAGGTTAGAAACAGTGTCCCTAGCCATCTATAAATGACTCAAAGAGAGGGGGAATCTTTCACATGGGGAAAGATGAGAAAAGGATCTGTGGATACCTGTGCCCACCCCCATGCTGAGATGCTTTTCTTTCATTTAAAATTTTGACCTTCTGGGCTTCTTAAACTTGCTCAGAACCCAAGGGTCAGGAAGAAAGTTTATTATCTACTGTATGAGACAAATAACCTGTAGTGAACAGGAGATAGGTTGCCTGGAAGGAAGAAACCTCTCTGGAGGTCTAGGAGTTTTCAGCCACCTCTTTGGGCAGTCTGCCTAGAGAAAAGAGGGGTCTGAGGGAGGGGAGAACACTTTTAGATGGAAAAGGTTAGGAAAAGAATATGGAGCCTGAGTCTCTGACAGAGGTCCACACTTTCATGGTGGCTCCTCCTCCTTCTTGGGGACTTTTTCTTACCCTTAAAGTTTTATCTTCCCTTACTTCTCAAACTTTTTGCTTAGTAGTGATGGGAAAGAAGAGAATGAGTTTATTGAAGTTATTTTTAAGAACTTGAGGGGTTGTCATGAGGAAAAAGAATTAAATTCGCTCTGCTTAGAGCAAAACCAGGAAAAATGGGGAGAAGTTGCAAGGAGACAAATTTAGACTTCATGGCAAAGGAAAAAAAATTTATTGAGACATGCCCCAAAGTAGAATGGATTGCCCTCAGAGAGGCCCCTTCCCTGGATGTCTTCAAGTAGAATCCAGATGACTACTTGTCATTTATGTTGTAAAGGGAGATTCTTTTAGGGATATGAATTGGATAAGATGGTCACTGAAGTCACTTCAATCTCTGGGATTTTGTGGGTAAACATGAAGTCAATTTGTTTGGGAAAGGACTAAGGAGTCTATCCCTCATCACACACACACACACACACACACACACACACACACACCATATATCAAATATTCATTCTATGAGCCAATTAGGACAAAAAAATTTTTTAGCTACAGCTCTGAAAAACCATGTCATGGTACAAACAGTTTAAAGAAAGTAGGCATGTTTATCTGGGAGAAAAGAATACTTAAAGAGGAAATGAAAAATTCTATTAAAAAGTTTAAAATATCTTTTATGGAAAAAGAGATAGCTATAGTCTGTGCAGCTCCAGATGATAGGACTAGGATCAATGGGTAACAGTCATAGAAGGATGGATTTTAACTCAGTAAAGAGGAGAGCTTTGTGATTATTACAGCTGTCAAAAATGAAACAAGTTACCTTACCAAAATAATGAGTTCCTGTTAGGGATATTATGGATGGGATTTATGCATTAAGAAAGACTAAATGACTACCAGGAGGTCTTCTAAGTTTCTATGAGCCTCTGAGTCTATATTTATTGAATGTTAGATTCAGAAGCAAACACAGAGGCATGTGACCTCAAGGACCTTACATTCTTGTCTTTTGTAAAATGAATAATCATTCCTTATATTTCTTATTTCATAACTCAGATTTTCATAATTTTATAATAATTAAATATAATTATAAATATATCATCTAATTTACATAAAATATATATTTATACATGTAATATATAATATGTATATCATTAAATACATTTGACTTGTATGTATAATTATAAGTGCAGAAATGATGTAATTTTTTTGGTGTTACTAAACACTGTGGAAATATTCCTATTAATTCCAGTGGGTTGTGTGTGTGTGTATATATACGTGTGTGTGAGACAGTGGGATAGAATGGGCAAGCCTTTGACTTTTTTGCCTCTTGACACAATACTCCAGGATATAAAGACTGATAAATTTAGTAACATCTACACTAAAAATCAGCTTAGAGATGCAATTAAGTTATACAATTTTTAGCTAGGGTTAGAGGTAGGAGAAGGATTATAGAAAACAGAGCACAGAAACTTATCCAAGATATTGGAGTGGTTTGCCATTTCCTTCTCTAGCTCATTTTACAGATGAGGACACTTAGGCAAATAAGTTTATGTGACTTGCCTAGGGTCACACAGCTAGTGTCTAAGGCCAAATGTGAACTGCAGGTGGTGCTATACCTTGTGTCTTTGTACAGACTATTGGTCTTGCCTAGAATGCTTTCCCTCTTCATCTCCATATTTTAAAAGCCTTAGCTTCCTTCAAGGCTTTCAAACCTCCTAAATGGAATTCTCTTCTTCCCCCCGCCAGTTACTAGAGTTCTCTAAATATCCTGAAATTACTTTGTATTTACTTTTCACATATACTTTTTATATTATTGTAGTCCCTCATTAGAATGTGAGTTCCTTGAGGGACAAGGCTACTTACTTTATTTTATCCTTCCTTGCATATTCATTGTGACTGGCATAGTGCCATACATCTATCAAGCCCTTAATTCATATTTGCCAAATTGAATTGATGTGAACATAGACATTCAAATCAATCCAATTAGCCTCTATTAAGAAGTTTCTAATATGTACAATACCTTGTGATACAAGTTGGGAATACCTAAATACCCAAAAGATTGGTTTGACCCTAGGCAAGTCACTTAACTTCCCTGGACCTCAGTTTCCTTATGAGGGGTATAGACTTGATGGCCTCTAAATTTCCTTTCAGCTCTAAATCTATGGTGCTCTGCTCTGCTCTTTCATATAGAGAGAATTTGCAACATGGGAATTCCCTCCACTAACATCAATTCATACCATTCTGTAATTTCAGGGGTGAATCCTTGGGCATTGTGTGAGGCACAAAAAAGGTGATTTACCCGAGGGCATTTATTGTAACTAGTATCAAAGACCTTGGAGATACAAAGACATAAAGTCCAAGACAAAACTACCCCTGGCCTCAAAGAGCTTACATACTATGAGCATACAACATATAAAGAGAAAAATTCCAGATATTTTGAGAAGGGAACAATCTGTTCTCCTTCTGCCTCTCTGTCCCTCTCTGTCTCTGTCTTGCTTGCTTTCTGTCACTGTGTCTCTGTCTGTCTGTCTGTCTGTCTGTCTCTCTCTCTCTCTCTCTCTCTCTCTCTCTCTCTCTCTCTGTCTCTCTCTCTCTGTCTGTCTCTCTGTCTCTCTCTCTTTCTCTGTCTCTCTCTCTCTCTGCAGTTGTGCTTATCTGAAAATAGAATCTCTGATGTTATGTAGGGTTTTTGTTTTGTTTATTTTGTAGCAACAATGCTAGCTTAATATTTGAACCCAATATAGTAAGAGAAAAGAGTAATCCTTATGTTCAACAGTGATAATACTGCCAAGGTTCATCGAGTGTTGCCAATTCTATAATACCTGTCAGATTCCAAATGCAATAGAATAAACATAGACCATCATGGAGAGAGTGTGCCAGTTTTTAATCATCCCTTTAATCACCTTCCACATCTGCCAATTTTCTCTTCCTGAAAATGCTGCCACTTTTAGCATGACCCCAAGAGGCAGGTGCAGTTCACAAGATGTGTGGTGCTATGCCTTTCCAATTTTGTCCCTCCTGGCTTTCAATTTAATGATGCTACTAGCTGATTTGACTGAGATCAGGTGGGTCATTTTCCCCCTAATTCATTCAATATCACAACACCACAGGGGTACTGGAATCCTGAAGGGTTTTCTAGCAGTCCCTGAAACCAAAACAATGCTTCGAAGAAACATCCAAAAAGGACACAGCATTAGAAAAAGATGTATTCACAGGAAGTGAGCAGACTCTCACAAAACAATCAAGGGAAATCCAGCATATGAACACATACAGAGAGAGAGGGAGACCGAGAGAGAGAGAGAGAGAGAGAGAGAGAGAGAGAGAGAGAGAGAGAGAAATAAGATCTATCTCTCAAATGAAGCTTATAAGTCTCATCAACTGATTTGATTTTGTAACTTAAAATAACAATTCTAATTGCAAGGGAACTATGTAGGATGAAATGTTGGGGAGAGTTTACAAATTGAATAGCTTCAAAAATTACTTCTATTCAGGTTTAATTTAATATAAATCCTGACTGAGTACTGAAATTCTGAGTTTAAATGATCAATCACTATTGATTTTTCACTTTCTTTCTGCCAACATTTGGTTATTTTCCTAATCAAACGTCCTTGCCATTTGAGCCAAAGTCAATAAAGAATTTATTCATTCATTAGGTTCTATAGAGCCAGAATGTTATACCGAGAAATTACATTTAAAATTTTTCAGTGGCAAATGTCAGACACTTTGTATGGGATTTTAATGTCCATGGAAAAATTAACTTTGAGAAAATCATGGGGGAAAAAAGTGCACACAGAGAGACTGGGTTTTAGTATGTCATTTTGTTAACACAGAAGACAAGTTGGTTTAACAGAATTTTTAAAATAATTATATTTGGTTTGCTATGCCAGTGGAACATAAGTTCTATAAGATTCTACCCAGTTGGAAAGACTTTAAGCATGAACCTGGTATGCTGATAAAGAACCAGCCTCTCTAAGTATAGAGACATTCACCACCAGGTTATCCAACAGGTAATATTTATCCTCAATAGTTAGTTTCCATTTCTGAAAATGAATCACTTTATAGTGATGGAATTTAAAAAGAAGAACAAACAGTATGATACAAAATATGGCTTGGGAGCAATAAATGGGGAGGGAGGAGGAGTCTTAAAGGCAACTCAGAAACCTCATAGTCATGTCTACAACATGAGTGTTTTCTTCAAATGAACAGTTGGGATTGTGGGATTGCATTCTGAATATTGAAAAACATCACATACTCACAAGGGAAAAAAAGTGACTATTAGTAAAACAATTAGTGGATGATTCAGTCGTTCCAGAGTCAGCTGCTATATGCAATTAAATCATTAATGGGTTAAAGGAAAGGTCAAAATTAATGGAAAATTAGAAAATAAAGATGAGGTGGGTGGAGCCAAGATGGCAGAGTAGACTCTAGACAAACTTTGGAGCTACAGAACCCACAAAATGACACAAAGGAGCTAACCTCCCACTGAGGAGAGCCAGGCAGCCCAGCAGGGAGCGGCAAGCACAGTGCTCTGGGAGCCAACCCCAGGCCCCCATGAGCCAGAGGTTTTAGCCCCAGGGCGGACCTGACCAGCAGCCACCTGAAAGGACTCCAGAACACCAACACCTGTGGAGTTTCCAGAATTACCAACACTTAGATGCCAAGGAAAAAGTGAGAGGTCAGTGCATTATGGACTTTGGGACCAGTAGTTAGGAGTGTGTGGATTTTGCCCACAGGGCGAGAAGCCTCTGAGACACCTCAGCACAATCAGGGCCATGTTGCAGCTTCAACTACTGGCCTGTAGACTGTGGGGGGACCAGACGATCAGTCTGAGGGGTAATTGTTCTTGCTTTAACCTTCTTGGATCTGGGTTGAGGTCTGGCGTGGAGGTCCTGGGGTGTGTGACCAGCTTGCCAGAATGTGTGGAGGCTTCAGAGAGGGCACACAACTAATAACTTCGGCAGCTGAGAAAATCCCAGAGTTTGGGATGAAACTGCCCTGTCTAGTGGCAGAGTCCTATTGTGGTAACAAGCCCAAAAGTCAAGTAATTGAGTGGCAACATAAGTAGGCAAAGGAAGCAAAATAAACAGAGTGCCCTAACTTTACACTCCTACTTTGGCGACAAAAAGGATCAAAGTATGGAACAGGAGAAAGACAGTGAATACAGAAATCCTGCACCAAAAGCTTCCAAGAAAAATACAAACTGGTTACAGGCCATAGAACACCTTAAGAAGCAAATATGAGAAGTGAAGGAAAAATTAGGAAGAGAAATGAAAATGATGCAGGAAAATTATGAAATTAGAGTCAACAGCCTGACTGAGGAAAATAACACCTTAAAAAATAGACTAACTCAAATGGAAAAAGAGGCTTAAAAAGGCAATGAGGAGAAGAATGCCTTAAAAATCCAAATTTGCCAGATGGAAAAAGAATCTCAAAAGCCCACTGAGGAGAATCGTTCCTTCAGAATTAGACTGGAGCAAATGGAAGCTAGTGACTTTATGAGAAATCAAGATGCTGTTAAACAGATCCAAACAAATGAAAGAATAGAAGGCAATGTGAAATATCTCATGGGAAAATCCACTGACCTGGAAAATAGATCCAGGGGAGATAATTTAAAAAGTATTGGACTACCTGAAAACCATGATAAAAGAAAGAAACTAGAAATCATCCTTCAAGAAATTCTCAAGGAAAATTGCCCTGATGTTCTAGAACCAGAGGGCAAAATAAAGGTTGAAGGAATCCACTGAACACCTCCTGAAAAAGATACCCAAAAGAAAACTCCTAGGAATATTATAGCCAGGTTCCAGAATCCCAAGATCAAGGAAAAAAATATTACAAGCAGCCAGGAAGAAACAATTTGAATATTGTGGAAACACAATCAGGATAACACAGGATCTGGCAGCTTCTACACTGAGGGATCAAAGGGCATGGAATATGATGTTCTGGAGAGCAAAGGACCTGGGATTAAAACCAAGAATCACCTACCCAGCAAAACTGAGTATCATGTTTCAGGGGAAAATATGGTCTTTCAGTGGAATAGAGGACTTTCAAGCATTCTTGAGGAAAAAAACCAGAGTTGAATAGAAAATCTGACATTCAGATACAAGAAGCAAGATAGATACTTGAGAAGGTAAACAGGGGAAAAATTATAAGGAAGTTATCAAAGTTGAACTATTTACATTCCAAATGGAAAAACGATAACTGTAACTGATAAAACCTTTCTCAGTATGAAAATAGTTGAAGAAGGGTATATGGGCATATGAATACATGAGTGAACATGTGTATATATGTTTACATGTATACATAGATAGAGGGCACAGGTCGAATTTAATAGGAAGGGATGATACTTAAAAGGTGAAACTAAGAGGTGAGAGAGGAATATAACCAGAGAAGATGGAGAGAGACAGAATGGGGTAAACTATCTCATATAGAAGAGGCAAGGAAAAATGGTTACAATGGATGGGAAGAACAGAAAGAGAATGACATACATACTAAATAGGGTATCTCACCTTATAGGAGAGTAAGGGGGAAAGGGATGAGAGGACACATGATGGAAGGGAGGGAAGGCTGGGGGGAAGGGAAATAGGAAGCACCCACTTTTGAAAAGGGACAGGATCAAAGTAGAGAACAGAATTAGTGGTAGCTGGGATAGGAGGGCTGGAAATATAATCAGTCTTTTACAATATATCTACTATGGTAATGTTTTGCATAGTATGTATGTACAACATATACTGAATTGCTTATCTTCCCAGTAAGGGTGGGTGACAAGGAAGGAAGGTAATGAATCTGGAATTTGAAGTTTTAAAATCAAACGTTTAAAAATATATATTCTTATTAATAATATTTTACATATAATTAGGAAATAAGATATACAGGCATGGGGGCATAGAGATTCACCATGCCCTACTGGAAAAGTCGAACGGAGTATGGGAGAAGATATGGGAGAGAACAGATTGGAGGAGGGGATATCCTGTGGGACTGCTTTCTGGGATGGTGGGTGGGGAAAAACGGGGAAAAAATTGTAACGCAAAATCTGGCAAAAATGAATGATGTAAACCAGAAGTTAATAAAGCATTTGGGGAAAAAAGCAAGAAAATAAGGGAATAAAACACTGATCCAGAAAAAAAAGAAAGAAAGAAAATAAAGATGAGAACACTGTGCATAATATTACATCAGCTCCAATCCAGTTTCCCTGATAAGTTACTGACTCCAAAAAATGGGTGGGGGAAACAGGAGAAGAGGAATATGGATAAAAGTAAGGGTGCTGACTCTATAATTATTTATTAGAGATATTTAACTGATGCAAAACAGTCATCACAAAGAAGAGACTGAGTTATGAACCTACTTCAGCCAGTCATCACTCACCTTCTTTTCCAGCTATTTCAGAGAAGATAAACATAAGTTTAGAGTACAAGTTTATTTGCAAAACACTATGGAAAAAGAAGAAAGATGCTGAATAGTGTCACTTCATAAAAGAATGAAAAAATGGGGGCTCACTTTGAGAAGTGTTGTGTAATTTGACCATATGAGACTCTGGGCAGCTGTTGAGAGCCCCCTGGCTTTGAAAACCCAGATGTTGATGCTTCCCACTCTGGTAACTGTGATTTTGGTATTGATAATGGTTAGACAGTTTGGAAGCCTGTCTGTTTGATCTGTCTGTATACTCTGAAGTTCGGGTGCTGACCTTTTCCCCCTGAACTAGCATTCCATAGATAATTAGAAGAAGAACTGTGAGTGAATGAAAAAAATGCCTCTGTTTAGTAAATCACACAAAAATCCAGCAGAAATTGTGAAAACTCTAAAAGACAACCTGGCTATATTGGAAAAGCAGGAAAAAAATACAGACAAGGCTTCAGAAGAAGTGTCTAAGACACTACAAGCAATGAAGGAAATTCTTTGTGGTACAAATGATAAGGAA
Source organism: Gymnobelideus leadbeateri (assembly GCA_011680675.1). Taxonomy (NCBI): domain Eukaryota; kingdom Metazoa; phylum Chordata; class Mammalia; order Diprotodontia; family Petauridae; genus Gymnobelideus; species Gymnobelideus leadbeateri. Next base: position 59,471 of record WOXC01010904.1, read on the forward strand.
CCACCCACAGAAGCTGTGGCTCAGTTAGCCCAAGAACTGTATACTAGTGGACTACTTGTAACCCTGATAGCTGACCTACAGCTGATAGACTTTGAGGGGAAAAAAGATGTAACCCAGATATTTAACAACATATTGAGAAGACAGATAGGTACTTGAAGTCTGACAGTGGAATATATTAGTGCACATCCTCATATCTTATTTATGCTTCTTAAAGGGTATGAAGCACCACAGGTTGCCTTACGTTGTGGAATTATGCTGAGAGAATGTATCCGATATGAGCCACTTGCCAAAACTGTCCTGTTTTCCAGTCAGTTCAGAGAATTTTTCAAGTATGTGGAATTGTCCACGTTTGACATTGCTTCAGATGCCTTTGCTACATTTAAGGACTTATTAACAAGACACAAAGTGTTGGTAGCAGAATTCCTAGAACACAATAACGACACTATTTTTGAAGACTATGAAATGTTGCTTCTGTCTGAGAATTATGTGACTAAGAGACAATCTTTAATGCTGCTAGGTGAACTGATTCTAGATGGACACAACTTTGCTATTATGACAAAGTACATCAGCAAGCCAGAGAATCTAAAGTTAATGATGAATCTTCTCTGAGATAAAAGTCCAAACATTCAGTTTGAGGCATTTCACGTCTTTAAGGTATTTGTGGCTAGCCCTCACAAAACCCAGCCAATTATGGAGATTCTGCTAAAAAATCAACCAAAGCTAATTGAGTTTCTGAGCACCTTCCAAAAAGAAAGAACAGATGATGAACAATTCACCGATGAGAAGAATTATTTGATTAAACAAATCCAAGACTTGAAAACAACAGCCCCTTGAAGATTTTCCCTAATTTTCTGCCATAGGCATTAATCCTGTTTGTTCAGTTTATATAAGTGTCATTTTAAAAAAAATAGTGTTTGGGAAGGCATGCACAGGTGCCTATTTTAATTCATTGTTCAGATAAATGGAATATAAAACTTTTAAAATGGGAAAGTTTAAAAAAACTAGAATAATATATTATTTTTAATCAAGTCTGTGATTATTTATGTCAAATTAGCAAACCTTTGCATTAGAAACTGACCAGTTTTTATCCACGTATTTGCATCGATTTGTTCTTGCCTTTCCTCCCCATGGCCTTAAGCTGTCGTTTACTACAACTGCACCAAGTAGGAGCTTGGATGATTGCCATCATCTTTTTCTTTGCACTTCTAGCCCTGACTGATGGAGTGCTATGTGCATGGACACTGTGAAAGGGCCATGTTTGCTTAGGTCAAAAGAATTTCTCAAGTCACTAGGGGGCAAATTAAAAAAGATGATCACCTTAAGTATTTTTGTTATTCATACGTTGCTTCTTTCCTGGTGTCCTTTGGTTGATTCTAAATAAGTAGCTCCTAACCTTTTGGGGAAATTAATATTCTTTTGCCTTAGTTGAGACTTGAGCTTTGTTCAGGACTATCTTTTAACCTCCAGCACAAGGTTGAACTGCTCCTGACTCTAGTCTAATGATTGCCTTAGCAAACCCAACCTCTACTGGGGAGTCTGATGGGACCAGCCACAGAGAAAGGTAGGCTTCCATGTGGTTCAGATGAACCGCCAGGGAAGCCTGAAATCTAAGGCATTATGTCTTGGCTGGGACATCAAGCAGACGCTTGAGCAATGAATCTAGAGTCAAAAGAGTTATCAGTGCTGCTCTATCCCATTGACTTATGCTGGGGACACGATTTTTTGTATGTCATGTTTTGTGGCTACTGTTCTCATGAGCCTCGGAAATAGGAGTCATTGCCCAGTGACACCAGATGCAAAGGCTTGGTTCCAGAGGTTGCATGGGTGTTTTGGTCACGCGTTTTCATAGGGAAATGTAGAGGTAGAAAGGAGGGAAAAATAAAAGATATAAAAAGATATCCGGCAGGTGGCTATAGGCAATCTTTCCCTAGTACAACAGAAAGCTGTTACTCTATAACTCTACAGCAAATTCTTTAGCAAAAGGCTAGAAAACCTGTGAGGGAAGGGCAGGTTGGGGGGTGGGGTTGGTTAGAAGCACATACTTTTGAAAAGGGCCAGGCTCAAAGTAGAGAATAGAATAAGTCAGGGCCTGGATAGGATGGAGGAAAATATAGCCAGTCTTTCACAATATATCCACTATGGAAATGCTTTTGCATACCTACACATGTACAACCTATATTGAATTGCTTATCTTCCTAGTAAGGGTGGGTGACAAGGGAGGAAGGGAAAGAATCTGGAATTCAAAGTTTTAAAATCACATGTTTAAAAAAATTTATAATTATTATTATTATCATTTACTTGCAACTGGGAAAAAAGATATACAGGCATTGGAGATCCATCTTGCCTTACCGGAAAGCTGGAAGAGGGATGGGGGAGGATATAGGAGAGAGCAGATTGGGTGAGGGGTTATACAGTGAGATCACTGTTTTGAGGTGGTGGGTAGGGGAAAGACAGGGAGAAAATTTGTAATTCAAAATCTTGTGGAAATGAATGATGTAAACTAAAAAGAAACATAAAATATAATTTTTTTTAAAAAAGAAATTTTTCTAGTTAGGAAAATCAAGTGACTGAAGAAAGCTTATTGTCTTGATGGCAATTTAGTTGCACGGAAAACAGAAATATATTTATGTATATATGTATGTATGTGTGTAAGTATGTTCATATTTTGACAGAATAGGCAGAATACATATTCATTTATTTATATTAGATAGATACTGCAACTATACAGATCATGTTTATATATGTATATGTATACATATATTTTCATTTAGTTATATTTGATAGACTATAAATGGACAATGAGTTGGATATAGAATTGAACAGGAAGCGTTGAATTACTTTTGAGAAAGTGCAAAGTTTTTTTTAATGCTTCTTCCTGAAGTGGGGCCCCATTTCTTTATTACTAATATTTTTCTAGTAATATCATTCCAAGTCATAGAACATTCCAGTTTCTTCTTAAAAAATACTGGAAGCTATTATCCAAAGAGCAATGAAAAGATACATTGTGGGTATGAGCAGTTTAGAGCAGGCATACAACAAAAGAAGAATGTTGCCAAAGGAACAACACAAATGATGTCATCATAATGATATAGCATCAATATGACAGAAAAGTTAAATGATACATGTTGGAGACATGGGAAAATTGGAACGCTGATGCATTTTTGGTGGAGTTATGAACTGATCCAACATTCTGGAGACCAATTTGGAACTATGCCCAAAGAGCTATCAAACTGTGCATACCCTTTGATCCATTAGATCCCTCCCACAATCTTTCTGTATATAAGATACATCTTGCCTCCATGAACGGGCTGAGATTAATCTAGCTCAGACTCACTCTGTGTCAGATTATTCTGGCCTACTTGTCAATACAATGGCATTTATGCAAAATAGTCCTTTTTCAATGCTTCTATGAATAATAGGTCTATCAATAAATTCTTGTTACTATTTATTTCAGATTTCCAGTGTATGGTAATTCTATCAGTTGGAATTCCTTGGTTTGTTATTATGGCTCTACCCCAATGCATTCTATGGGAATTATTTTCTAAACTTAGATTAGAATCATAGCACTTTGTCAATCACTCACTAATACACCCTTAAAATTAATATTAGCATGATTTTTACCACCCATTTCAGGCCAGTTGCTAAGTACTCCAACTCTTCATCCACAACATTTGCCATACAACTACTTCTATCTATTCATACATGCCACACATTCCAGGTCTTCATTACCACTTTAATGGATTATATGAATACTCTTTTATTTGGTTTTCTTGCCTCCCAACTCTCCCTTCTATAATCCTTCCTTTACATATCCTCAAAAGCAATTTTTTTACACAAATCCAAACATGTCACCCCCCAACTTCCTAGTCAAAATCTTGTGTGGTTCTCTTTTGCCTCTGAGATAAAATACAAACTTCTCAGGTTGGCATTTAAGACCCTCCACAAACTGGCTTCAACCTACTTTTCCTGCCTCATTTATATCACTTAACTTCTTTAATCTATGTTCTAGCTAAACTGTAGTTAAAAGCTATTCTAAGGCTTGACTTGTCATCACCCACTTCCAAATAATCCTTTAGGCATGGAATGTTCAAATTCCTCATCTTCAAGCCTCCTCAGATGTTACCTCCTAAATGAAACCTGATTACCACAACCCCACAAATACACAAACAGATTTTAACATTTACCCTCTCCCCAAATGTTCTGATCTTTTCTTTGTCCACATCCTTTCATACACTATACTCTCCTATTTTGTGTATATACCATTTCTCATCCCATCACACTTAATGAAAAGTAAAGGACCATTTCATCTTTGTCTTAATATTGCCAATACTTAGCACAGTGCCTTGAATGTAGGAAATGTGTAATAAATATTCATGAAATCTGATTAAATCAAATTTACACCTATTTTTGGAGACCTGTGAAAACCTTTAAAATAATTTTGTAAACTCCCCTTCATTCCACTCCCAGCTAGAATGGAGCTTTGTAAATGCAGTCATTTGTCTAACACTTATATTATTAATTCAAGGAATAGATCACTACACAAACTAGATACTAGTTGTATGACCTTTTACAGATCACTTAACCTCTGTCTACCTCAGTTTCTCCATTATAATAAGGCTTGCCTCCCAGGGCTGTTGAGAGTCTGGAATGAGATTAGATTTGTAAAACACTTTGCAAATCTTAAAGCAAGATATGTATATATAAATGCTAGCTATTATTGTTATTATTATTGTTATTGCTATTTAAGACTTGGTTAAATATTATAAACTATAGAGGGAATGGGAAGAAGTAAATTATACCCTTAATTTTCTTTCTTGATCAACAATTAGAAACCAAGTACAAATTTTCAAATTCACATATCATGTCACATTCTCCCTGATATAACTTTTTAAAACAATTCTTTAGGGGATATTTTGTCCTATTTTATTTTATACCAAGCAATTTATTTCTATATTAAGATTGACATTTTGAATCATGAGATTATAAGATATTTTTACTAGATGAAAAAAATTAAATGATTGACTATCTCAACATTTTCATTTCATAAATACGAAAATGCAGATTTTACAGATAGACTCAACAGTGTTTTTTGTGACTCTAAATGGTATTTTCTTTTTGCTTTTTCAAAACAGGCAAAAAATTAAGTGAGGGTTTGTGTGGCACACAAGTGAACACAATTAAGGAAACCCTTATTGTTGTCTACTGAATAGACTTGTCACATTACTATTCACAGCTTAGTGACAGTGGAATATCAAAAAGATACTGAATAGTATAGCAAAAATCTATTGTGCCACTGAGATCTAATCTTTGTCTGAATGTAATTGCCTTATTAAAAGATTTGCAAGCTTACTCTTTCTGTGATTCTAAAATAAACCAAAAAATATATATATACATATACCAACCCCATGCTGTAAAATTGCAACTGTAGTCCCCATGATATGACAACAGCATGTAAGTCAAACTGAAAATTAAAACCCCAGCCCTCTGGTTCTCTAGCAATGGCATAGATGCTTCCAGTCCTACAATTATCCCTGATGGCATGAATGGCATTTGGAAGACTTTTTTCCCCATGAATTTAGCTTGGAGTGCCTGAGGAAGTGCTTATGTAAATATTAATATCCCATTTAGATTGTAATTTGTGTTCTGTGGTATCACATCTACTGTCTGCTTCTTAGTACCTGTTCATTATAGCTAACAGATTCCAGGTCAGCTCCTTTGTCTTTGCTTTACCCCCAACCACCTTCACTCCAAGGCTTCCTACAGGGAGAACAGCTCCACAACTCAGTGGAAGCAAAACTATAATTGCCCAACACTTGTGCCAATGCCCATTACAAATTGTCAGCTTTAGTAAACAGAATGAGTGGATGAAAAATTTCTTTTTGCCCTTCAGCCACTGTCTTTTTTGCATGTTGTAATTGCTTGCTCTTTTTTTCTTTTTATCATAATGAAGGCATGAGTTTTCTGGTCCTAGGAAACAAAACATTTCAATATTGTTATTGCTATTGCTGTTGTTTTTAGGGAAAGGGTAGGGGTGTGTGTGTGTGTGTGTGTGTGTGTGTGTGTGTGTGTGTGTGTGTGTGTGTGTTAACTTATAGGTAAGGCAGAGATACACTACAGAAGCTTCTTTCTCCATGGCAGTGTTCATTCACCTCCATCCCAGCCTGAAGACACAAGCCTGAAGACACTATACATTTCAAAGGAAGCTGCAAAAACCAATTTCACTGTTCTCTCATTTCTAGGCGTCCTTTAGGAAACAGTAACCATGTTAACCTGTTCCCTTCCTTATAGATTCTCAGAGTTTTTAACAACACATGAATCAGACTAATTCATCTTTTACTGAATTCATCTTCATGTAATTCCATATGTAACAATTTTATTTTCCTCTAAGATGATTGTGGTAAACTAGATATAGCTTTTTTTATAGCATGCCCTTTGCAATTAAATCATATAAATGTAACTCAGTCACTTTAAGCATAAAGTTATAACCAGAAATTTGCCTGAGCTGTGAGTTTAAAATTAAATCTGTACAGAGTCCTTTGATTTACATTATTATAATCACTGAGAAGCGCAAATGAGCACTGACAATGACCTTTGGGCTCACAATCAAAAATTTTGCTACTCTTTTGCACAGCATTCAAACAGGATGGAACTTATTTACTCAAAGTGTTAACAAACACATTAAAAACAAAAATCTTACAGTGGCTAGGTGGTGCAGTAAATAGAGCACTGGCACTGGAGTCAGGAGGATCTGAGTTCAAATCCTAACTCAAAAACTTAACACTAGACATGTGACCTTGGGCAAGTCATTCAACCCCAATATCCCTGCTTTCCCCTCTGCAAAAAGAAAAAAAAAGAATGAAAATATGTTTTTCTTTACATGAGAGAAATGTCACCAACAAGAAAACTATTTTTACAAAATTCAAATTTCATAGTTTTAATTTGCTGACAGTGGAATATAAGTGAGCAAAGCAAGTCAACTTATTGTTCATATCTGAAAATGTATGTTCCATTCCAAAACTATCTACCTGTCTGCTAAGAATCAGGAGAGAGGTTACTGTCATTCCTCTGAAGTCATTACTGGTCATTGCATTGATCAGAGTTCTGATGTATTCATCATGTTTTTCTTTACATTATTATAAATAACACATAAATTGTTCTGTTTCTACTTATTTTATATTGCATTAGTTCATACAAATCTTACCAACTTTCTCTGAATTCTTCATATTCATCATTTCTTATGACAAAATAGTATGGCATTATATTCCATAATTTATTCAACAATTCCCTAATTAATGGGAACATACTTTCCTTCCATATCTTTACTAACATAAAAAGTGTTACTAAATGGGATGGCTAGGTGGCGCAGTCAGGAGGACCTGAGTTCAAATCCAGCTTCTGACACAGAAAACTAGCCATGTCACTTTGGGCAAGTCACTTAACCCCAATTGCCCTACCTTCCCCCCTCCAAAAAAGAAAAAAAAAGTGTTACTATAATTGAGTGTGTTTGTGTGTATTTGTGTGTGTGTGTGTGAGAGAGAGAGAGAGCGCGAGAGAAAGAGAGAGAGAGAGAGAGAGAGAGAGAGAGAGAGAGAGAGAGAGAGAGAGAGAGAAAGAGAGAGATCTTTCCCTCTGTCTTGGATTTCCTTTTGAGTCTATGTTTATGTAATGGGAATGTAAATTTTTAAGATCTTCCCTGCCCCTAGGTTAAGTGCACCTGGAGCCTGTGGTGGGAGGTTCTTTGTTCAAAAGATACTTTGTGATTGGGCAGTGGGTCAAGAGTATTGTTACATTCTCTGAGCCTGGAGAAGGCAATATAATCCCTGATATGAGGCTTTGCTTTGGGGCTCACTTTGAGAAGTGTTGTGTGATTTGACCAGATGAGACTCTGGACAGCCATTGAGAGCCCCCCGGCTTTGAAAACCAAGATGTTGATGCTTCCCTCTCTGGTAACTGTGATTGGATATGGATGGATGTAATGGTCAGACAATCAATCTGCTTGATCTGTTTCTCTGTCTTGTAACTTCTGTCTGTATACTCTGAAATTGTGGGTGCTGACCTTTTTCCCCTGAACTAGGTAAATGATACATGTTTGATTGATTAAAGTAAGCTTGTTAACCTATTTTGAGTTGCTTTCCTTTAGCAAAGCAGATCCAAGAACCTGTGTTGGCAGCCACTCTGGGGATGCTGGGGTGCTTGCTGCTACAGTTTAGTAAAGGTTTCACTGAGTCAAAAGATATGTTAATAACAATTTTATTATAATTCTTAATTGTGTTTTTCTGAATTTTACATCCCCCCAGTATTTGCCATTTTCACCTTTACAATTTTTCTTTAATGACTTATATAAAGCAGCAGCTTCTATTAGACACAAACATCCAGTTTGCATTGACTAGCTACTTATTCATATCCAAACCTAGGAAAGGAATAAAATAAACATAAGAAGGTAGATAGTGGTGGTGTTGGTGAGGGTCATTTTTTAAGCAGTTCTACTATTAGAAGTAGGGAAATGATTGAAAAATAGAAGCTAGGGGCAGCTAGGTGGTGCAGTGAGTAAGAGCGCCGGCCTCGGAGTTGGGATGACCTGGGATCAAAACCAGCCTCAGAAAATGAGCACCCACACATAAATCATGACTAGCCATGTAACCTTGAGTAAGTTACTTAACCCCAATTGCTTTAAAAAAAAAGAAAAAGAAAAATAGAAGCCATCTGCTCCATGAAATTGGACTTACCACACTCAAATGGATCTACTATTTCACTGAGCCCAAGAGTTCCCTCAATAACAGGAGAATCCATGTGTGATCTGGGGGTCTAAAATATTGCAAACTTCAGAGCATCTCTTATGACAATATTTGCCTGGCTTTAAATTGATTTTTGACAGCCATCCGTGACTACCTGTCTTGAGCAACTCTTTTTCCGAAAGTTCACCATGGGGTGAATCCAACCCAACATGCTGAAGGCCTCCTTAACTTTCTCCCTCCATCAGGAGGGTACAAGTAGAACATTCTAGTCATCCATCTGTCATCCCTTGGTCCTGACACATAAACAGCTTCTCTTCTCCTTCTGTACATTCTCTTCCTCTCATATAATTCTTTGGTGACATGTCCTTTGTGCATCCTCATCAGTGCTATGTTGCAGCCTGATAATACCCACTATATAAACCTTTCCATGGCAGTCTATTTGACAAGCAAATGTTTGATAAGAAAAAGTTCTTAAACTGGGTACATGCTTATGCTTTTTTCTTTTACATATTTTGACAGACGTGTTTCAATATAACATGTTTACTTTGTAATACTATGTATTTATTGTATTAATTTACAAACATTACTCTAAAAAAAAGTTCTATAGAACCCATTCTCTGTAGAACCAAATGGTTGTCCATTTGGATGCATGTTGAAATCTAGGAAATAGACATTCTGCATCCAGTTGGTCTCTCCTCTATAGATAAGCCAAATAGACCAAACTTTTAAGTGACTAAAATCTCTTCCAAAGTACTCTGATCTATATTGAGTCTTAACACAATCAACATGATTTTATTTATATACTGGAGAATCTGGATAGACTCACTCTCCATAGCAAATCCTTCCCCAACTCTTAAATTTTGCCTCCTCTATCACAGTGGTAAATACCTTTGTGAACACATATACATCACCCTGTTTTCAGTTTTGTCTGATGTTTATTATCAGAGAGTCATTTAACAAGGGAATTTTTGCTGTTAAATCTTCTAAAAAGTCTTGAATGATCTTGACATATGGATGAGAGACACCTTCCTTTGAAAGAACTTGTCACGCAGTGTTTTGTTCTGCAGACTTAAAGAGAGTCAGTAGAATGAATTGGCAGCCAAATATCCTATTGTAATTTGAGACTGAATTAATAAAATCAAAACAGGAGAAATGATATAATCACTATAGTTTACCCCATTCAGGACAAATTGATAATATTGTGTTCAATTCTGGATGTGAGTTTTAGGGAGAGTGCTGAAAAGCCAAAGTGTATTGAAAGGAGGCCAACCAGGAAGGCAGAAGGACCTGAAACTATACCATCAGAGGCTAAGCTGAAGCAACTGAGGATGTTTAGCAAAGAGATAGGAAAGCTTAGGGGAAATGTGATTTCTGTTGTCATATGGAGAAGAGATTGGATTTGTTCTGCTTGGCCTCAAAAAGCAGAACTACAATTAATGTGTGAAAGTTATGAGGAGGAAGACTTTGGTAAAATAAAAAGCAACAATTTTCTAACAATTAGAAGATTTTCAAAGTTAAACAAACCCCTCAGGATAGAAAGAGTTCCTTGTCATTGCAGGAATTCAAGCAAAGACTGGGCTCATGTTTCAGGCATGGGTTTCACTGACCCTGAAGTCTCTTCCAATTCTTAGTTTATATGATTCCATAAGTCAGGAGACCTCAGTTCAGCTTTCAACTCTGTATCACCTTGAGGAAACCACAATCTCTCTGTACTCAGTTTCTTCACCTGCAAAATAATAGAATGGTAAACATACAGCTCTAATATTTCATGATATCCACATAAATGAAAGTCTTTAATTTTCAGTTATCTACATAAAAGTATGCTTCTTTCTATGAAATCTTTTTCTAGTGAAAACATCTTCCAATATCTCATTATGATGTGGAAAATACTCCAAGTTCTTGAAGACTATACTAGTAGCATCTACAAGTCCTTCCCTGATGAAGAAATTTGAGTACGGGTCGAGTGAGAGCAAACAGAAATGTGTGTTGGCTAATTACTAGGTTGACCTGTTGAATTTTTCAAACACAGAAATTCTCCATGGTGGGCAACAAAGTCACAGTAGTGCTGCAATCTGCAATCAATACAGGAGTACTTAGGTGCCAATACATATATATATATATATATTTCTGTATATTATATGTATCTATATATTATATGCATATCATAAAATAATAGAGCCTTGAAATATTGAAGTATTAGGTAATAATAACACATCAATTTATCATTATGTTATCACAGGAAAATATTTTTTTCAAAAATTGTACTTGCAAGTATCATACCACTGAAATGCCTTTTATTGAAATGCTTTCTGATACTAGACTCAGATACCTTAAGGCGAGAAAGTATCTTTCACATGCAACCCATGTACAAAACAATGTCAAAAATCAATTTAAAGCCAGGCAAATATTGTCATAAGAGATGCTCTGAAGTTTGCAGTGTTTTAGACCCCCAGATCACACACTGAACAAATAAGTATTACATACATTGTTTTTCATTTCATCCTCTTCAAAATGACACTGACCTCTTTCTTCAGAGGCAATCGCCTTTATAGCTTCCTACTCTTCCAATAGAGATTGTTTCATCTCTCCTGTTTCTGAAACAAAATCTTTTAGCTTATCTTTGAGGCCCCGGATCCCCATTGTTTCTCAATATACCACTTTGCTTCTTGTGTCAAAAAAGAATTTTTAAAGCAAAATCTGTCATACTATAGCTTAGGTAATAGTTTTCTTGAGCAAGATGTGAATGCATTTTAAATTCATCATTGAGGTACTGGAAAATCATTCATTGCTGATTGTAGGAATTTACTACGAATTTTTTCTGTTGCTTTCAAAAGTGGTAACATACTTCTTCATTTTATTTATTCCCTTTAAATGCATGCACTTTGGTTAGGGAACTTGCTAGTAAAATGTCAAAGTCCTTCAAAATGAGTAGTATATTTGTCCACAAAATGAAGACCTGTAGTTCCTTCAGAACACATCCAAAATTCCTTCACTCTCTAGGCAATGTTTCAGTGATTTTTTTCTGAATAAACACATGCCACTTATCTGGATAAACTTATTAAAAGTTCTCTTTTTGTACACATTTACAAAAACAGTTGTAAATAGAATTTCTAAACCATAAAATGACTATTTTAGTACTGTATGCTTTGAAATCTCAATTTTTTTAAGCATGAAGAGATATTCTACTCAAAGTCATTACTGTCACAAATAAAGAAATAGATATCCCTTTAAAATACCCAAATATTCTGCAACCTTCTGCTTTAGGAGACTTTCTCTCACTTAATCAGTGATAATGTGTAATATTATTCTAGTAAGAGTTTGTGACTTTGTAAAGATTTCTTTAAAATGTAGCATGTGAACTTGAAATGCAAATAAGGAAATAGCTTCTTCTGATACTCTGAATTTGTTTTATAGATTAAAGTTCCCAAGAAAAAAAAGGACAAAATGCATACTCCTCCCTTCTTTGCAGAGGTGAGGTGCTATGGGTGAAGCACATTGCATATACTTTCATATTAGTTAATTTCTTTTGCTGTACTGTATTTTTTTCCTCTTTCTTATATTTTTAACATATTGTTATAGGACCCTACAGGAGGTAGGGAGAAAGAGAATGAGAGGGAGGATGATGGAAGGGAGGGCAGACTGGGGTGAGGGAAGTTGGAAACACCCAGTTTAGAAAAGGGACAGGATCAAAGTAGAGAATAGAACTAGTGGGGGTGGGGTAGGAGGGAGGGAAATATAGTCAGTTTTTCACAATATATCCACTATGGAAATGTTTTTCATAGCTACACATATACAACCTATATAGAATTGCTTATCTTCCCAGTAAGGGTGGATGACAAGGGAGGTGGAGAAAGAATCTGGAATTCAAAGGATTAAAATCAAATGTTTAAAATATATTATTATTATTATTTTTTTTACATGTAACTGGGAAATAAGATATACAGGTACTGGGGCTAGTGATCCACCATACCCTACTGGAAGGTTGGAGGGGAGATGGAGGAAGATATGAGAGAGAGCAGATTGCGGGAGGGGATATTCAGTTGGTTCGCTGTTTTAGGGTGGTGGGTAGGGGAAAAATGGGGACAAAAATTGGTAACTCAAAATCTTGTGGAAATGAATGATGTAAATTTAAAAATAATAACATTAAAAAAGACATATTATTATAGGACAGGGCTGAGCAGGCCAATGTGGTATATCAGTTTCAATACTAGAATCAATCAATCAATATACATTAAGGACTAAATGTGTGCCAGGCACTGTGCAAAGAGCTAGAATAAAATTAAATACTAATAAAAGAGTTAATAATTAACAAAAGGAGGCTTAAATAGCCATAAAAAGGGCAAAATATTGGTGGCGCAGTGAGTAGAGCATTGGCCCTGGAGTCAGAAGGACCTGAGTTCAGATCCGGCTTCAGACACTTATCACACACACAAACAAAAACCTAGCCGTGTGACCTTGGGCAAGTTACTTAACCCCAATTGCCCTCCAAAAAGCAAAAAAAAAAGGGGGGGGGCAAAATATGCAATAAAGATATTCAAAAAGGGAGAAGAGGTGATTCAGTTAATCACAACACACTTGCCCCTGCTTCCAACCTTGTACTGCCTACAGCGGTCTGCTGGTCAAAAATCAGGCCCTAACTGGAGCTCCCCAATGTTTTTTGTACAGTTCTGGACCTAGAATGAGGAAAACTCTGAATTCAAATCCAGCCTCAGATGCAGCTGTGTGACACTGGTCATGTCTCAAACTCTATTTACTTCAGTTTACTCATCTATAAAATAGGCATCATAATATCACCTATCTCCCACAATTTTATGAGAATATAGTGAAGTAATATTTGCAAATGCTTTACAAACTTTAAACCCCTATATAAATGCTTGTTATTCTCATTGTTAATATTACTGTTGTAGTTGCTACTAGTTTTATCAACCACCTAAATAAACCTTAGTTCTCCAATCTCAAAGAAACTGTCAACATCTCTTAAAGAAAATACAACTTAATTTACATAGAGTGGGACCTTAAGACATTGCTCCCAAAACATAGAGGAGAGGGAAAGAATATAAATATGAAAATTAAGGTGACAAAAAAACAAAAGATATGAATAAAGAAAAAAAATAAGTAAAATACATAGTGTAATATAATACACTCATATACTTGACTTTTTAAACTAAGAAAACAATCCTTCGAATTATATGTTCATGCTGGATGTCAACTCACTTTTTCATTAAAATATATTTCAGTTTGAGAAAATGTACTACTTAAATTTGAGCTTACTCTAGGCATTAAATGCTCATTCATTGATTTTATAATATATCTTGCATTGCAACAAAATCTGACTTATAGAGCATTTTTTCAATCAAAAATCTCTTCTATGGAGTGCTACTTATGTTCATCTAGACTACAATGATAACTGATGCTCAAAATGATGATTCTGTGGCACTAAAAATTCTGGATCACAAAAGAAAGTATAATTTCTGTTCACTACATCATTAGTCTATGTGTTTTGCTATTTTCTAATTCTTATAAAATTGTTCATCTATATTCATATTTGCATAATAACACCACCTTGCATTTCACAAAATTTGAGTTTATAACAAACTTCAAAGATCATCTGCTCCAAAGCTTACATACATTAGCATCACACACTGTTGCAAATGTAATGCAGACTCCCTGGGCTTAAGATGTTTTTAAAAATGAGAATCAATCAGTTTCTCCTATCCATTTAAATTCCTTCATGAAGTAATGAACCCCTCTCAAAATAAGTGATTATATGGTAACCCAAGTATCCACACTAAGGAAGGGAAAAGGGAACCCCTCCATAAAATATACATGTTCAAAAGAAATTAACAAATGGATATTCTTTTCTGCTGTCTGGAGATAGGTGTGGAGTGCTACAGTCCCCCCAATCTGCATCTAAATCAGAGTAATCGTGTGTTAGTTCCCCTGATTGAAGTAATATAGCAAATGCAAAAATAGCTTCCCAGCTTTCAAACCTTTTACACAGGACAAGTCCAATCTCTAATATGATGTTCCTTTCCTTTTGGGTATGAACAGTTGAGAGAATCTAACATATCAGGCAAAACTGGCCAAATAGACTAAGCAATATTTTTTTAAAATGGTGAGATTAGTGAAAAAAGTAACAATTAGAAGCGGACGGCTAAGGATAAGAAAAACTACTGTCAATTGCATATGAAAATGTGATTGGTCGGGGTGGCCAGGTGGCGAAGTAAGTAGAACGTTGGCCCTGGAGTCAGAAGGACCTGAGTTCAGATCTGGCTTCAGACACTTAACACAGAAACAAAAACCTAGCCATGTGACCTTGGGCAAGTTACTTAACCCCAATTGCCCTCCAAAAAGAAAAAAAAAATGTGATTAGAGCCATTAAAAATTATTTGAGAATATCAGCAAATGCTTGAAATAACAGAAATTATTCTGAGATTTTCTAGACATACTAAAAATAAACCCAATTCTAGGAGTAAGCAGTAGTGGGTACAAGAGTCTATATTATAAAATGAAAGGAAATGAACATAGGTATATGGCTGACTATAACTAAGGAAATGACCAGGAAGAAGTTACAGAGAACAACCTAAAATAAAGTTGCCAGTAATTTTGCTTTAGCAAAATCCTGTTGTAGTTTGGAGACTTACTCTTCCTGTCCACATTCACACTAGTAGGTTGGTCTCCAAAGGAAAACTAACCTGGGGGTAAGTCTGAATACCTAGGAGCATCTAATACTGTCACTCATGAATGACCATCCAATGTGCTCTTCCCAGTATCAGTCACCAGGGAAGCATGTCTAGCCTGCCCACAATGCTTTGCAATAATGCCCAACTCTTAGGAGTCACAACTAAATAAGAGAGTCCTAGAATCCTGATTCCATGTAATTAAAATTTTTAAATGTATATCTCATTCAAAAGACTTTAGTTTTCTAGGTGAAACAAGAGTCTAAGATGGAGGTTTATTGCAGTAAGAAATACATGTGATAGCATTTTTTAAATAATTGTTTAAACCAAATTTTATACCAGTGTTTAAAAGTAATTATATATTTAACTTGAAGTTATAAATTGCATCAGAACATCTGTTATAGTGCTTTTTCTATTAAAAAGTGTTTCTATAATATCTTGAAATAGTGCTGAAAAGCATTGTAGTATTAAAAGTTCAACAATTTGGGGTGGCTAGGTGGCACAGTGAATAGAGCACCTGCCCTGGAGTCAGAAGGACCTGAGTTCAGATCCGGCCTCAGACACTTAACACACACAAACAAAAACCTAGCCATGTGACCTTGGGCAAGTTACTTAACCCCAATTGCCCTCCAAAAAGCAAAAAAAAAAAAGTTCAACAATTTGTGGCTAGTTTTTTTGGGTTTTTTTTTTTTTTTTACAGTTTTTTTCTCTTCAAAGCAGTTTATTACTGGTGTTCAATTCTTTTTTTACCCACAGGGAAATTGAATTTTAATAGAATTAATTACTTTCAACAATGCATTTTGAGATAACTAAAGTTGAACAGAATTTTTAAAATACAAAAAGAGTATACAAAAGAACTTTAAAAGTCCAACAAGTGGGGTGTCTAGGTGGCACAGTGAATAGAGCACTTGGAGTCAGGGGGACCTGAGTTCAAATCCAACCTCAGACACTTGACACACTTAGTAGCAGTGTGACCTTGGACAAGGTGCTTAATGCCAATTGCCCTGCTGTCCACCCTCCAAAAAGCAAAAAAAACAGTTCAACAAGTAAAAATAGCTAAGGAAAAAAATGTTACTAATTACTTTCACACTGTAAGGGAGAAACAACGTTATTGTCCCTTGGGAATTCCCCCATATATAGGTCATTTAGAGTTAGAATGACATTAGATATGGATATGAATGATTGCTATCAAGCTAAAATATTTAGTTGAAATATTTTTGAATCTATCTCTTCTGATTTAAGCTGTATTTATTTTATTTATAAAGAAAATGTTTAAAATTTTATATTATCAAAATAAATCTCTACTCCTATGGTCATGTTTATCTATTTCACATTTTTATGATCTCTTCTATCTTATCACTGATTATTAATTCTTACCCACTTCACAGTTTTCCAAGAGGTAGACCTTCAGATCAATGAAAAAAATCTTCAAAGCACCAGGAGGAATCATATCACTGAACAAGAGACTCCAGGCAAATTACTCAAAGCTAATCATCAGTGAAGAGAAATGAACTTAAAGGTTCCATACTTCATGAGTGTAATCCTGAAATGGTAGACCTAGCCTGTCAATGAGGTCATATATAAAACATCCTAAGTATTGAAGAATTGAATATGTACTATGCATTCCTTGCTAGGCCAAGACATTATTACTACTGTAATGAAGGAAGCCTTTCAGACATAAAGGGTCTTATCATCATAAAGAATCACCTCCCTGAGCTAGAAAAAGTGAAACTTTTATAACCTTTTAAAAGACAAAGCAAACAAGAGTGGGACAAAGTTACCTGGAAGAGAGAGGTTAAAAGTAGGAACTTAACAAAATAGAATATTCTAGAAATAAGTACTATAAGTTTAACAAGTACTTTCTATTGTTCTGCCTAGGGACATTTCCCATGGGAAAAATAAGTGTCCATAATGTTTCAAGGACATATGCCTAGCCTACCCACAGCAGTTTACAGTAACATTAAACATTATAAAAAGAAAACCAAATAATCAAGAAATATTTATTAAGCACTTACTGTATGGAGAATAGTGTGCTGTGTTCTTGGGGAAATAAAAAATTTAGATAAAACATATCCCTTTCCTCAAGGAGATTACAATTTAGTTAAGAAACCAACAAAAATGTCCATAATAGATACAAATAGATCATTTGTTAAGCATATTAGAATCACCAAAACTATTTGCTACTGTTTTAAAAAATAGAAAGTCTAATTAATGAAATCAGATAAGTAAACAGGACTCCAAAATAAACAAGTATATAAACCTAGCATTTAATAAGCCTAAGGACAACACTACTGGAAGGACTCTTTTTTGGACAAAAACAATAGAAATCAATTTAATATAAATTAAATAGAGATCACCATCTTATACAATGAATTAGAACAACAATTTTTTTTAACTTTTAATTAATTTATTTATTTTCTTTTTGGAGGGGGGAGGGCAGGGCAGTTGGGGTTAAGTGACTTGCCCAAAGTCAGATGGCTAGTAAGTGTGTCAAGTGTCTCAGGTTGGATTTGAGCTCAGGTCCTCCTGACTCCAGGGCTGGTACTCTATTCACTGCGACACCTAGCCACCCCTAGAACAACAAATTTTAAGTGTAGACATAACCTAAATATAAAATTTCATATCATTTTAAAAATTAGAGGAAAACGGATGGAGGTGCCTTGAACAACAATAGCCAGGGAAAGAATTATCAGTTATACAAGAGATAGAGCTGATCATAGATAATAAAATAAACTTTTTCATTGCTTTTTGGAGGGCAATTGGGGTTAAGTAACTTGCCCAAGGTCACACGGCTAGGTTTTTGATTGTGTGTGTTAAGTTTCTGAGGCTGGATCTGAACTCAGGTCCTTCTGACTCCAGGGCTGGCGCTCTACTCACTGCGCCACCTAGTCGCCCCCAATATTTTCAATTACATAAAAGCTGTTGCATGAATAAAAATCAATGAAGCTAGGATTAGAAGAAAAAAAGTTAATTGGGAAAAACGTCTTTGAAATAAATATCTCAGGTAAAGGTCTGGTGATATGTGGGAATGTAAACATTTAGGGAAAGTTATACAAATATATAATAATTAAAGTCATTTCCAAAGTGGATAAATGGTCAAATGATGTAAACAAGATAAAATGCACATTTTCAACAAGTACATAAAATTTAACATAACAAGATAAAGAGAAATTATAATAATAATAGAAATATAAATTAAAATTATACCCATCAGACTGGCAAAGATGACAAAAGACAAAAATGATAAATATTAAAAGGAACACAGGAAGGCAATAACACTGATGCACAGTTGCTGGAGCTATGAATTGATATCATTACTATGGAAAATATTGGAATTATGCTAAAAAGAATAGCCACTAAACTATAGATCCGTCGGACAAAGTATACCACTACTTGATTCATGGAGACCAAAGAGAGAGGAACATTGTCATATATACCAAAATAGTCTTAGCAACAATTTTTGTAAAAACGAAGATTATGACTAAAAATGTGCTATATGAGTATAACGCAATTTTGGTATGCCATAAGAAATTATGAAGATGAAGAAGTCAGAAAATCCTTGAAAGACTTGTATGATCTGGGACTGGTTGAGAAATTAAAAGGCAGATTAGGGAAACAGAGTAGACATAAATCTAAAGCAGCAAATGAATATAGTCACCCAGTGTTGAATAAGTGTAAAGACTTTAAGTTTTGGGGTTAAGAATCTATTATTTGGCAAATATTGTTGGGAGTGTTGGAAAGCAGTGTGGAAGAAACTGGCCATAGAACAAGGAAGCACCCCAGCAAGCCAGCAGCAAGCCCCATCTCAGCAAACTAGTGGGAGATCCTGAGGTACAAGGTGGTGCAACAGGCATGCACCAACACCAGGACCTTCTGAGTGCCTTGACACAGGCAGGGGAACAGGTATATTCCAGCAGCCAAACCTCCCCATGCTTTAGCACAACTCCAGGAAGCACAACTACACACAGAGGCAGGTGTCTCCAGTAGCCAAACCTCTGAGTTCTTCAGCACAAGTTGAGATGGGCAGGCATCCTCTAGCATGCAAAACTTCCGGTGCTTCAGAGCAGCCCAGGGATGAACAGAGATCCTCTGGTGACGGTTGTCACACACCCAAAGAGTTTCACTGTTACTGACCCCAGCTCAGCATGAAGTAAGCTGCCAGACACCTATAGCCTCCAATTGCCAGCACCTGAATCCCCAGGACACAAAGCCAGTGACCAGACCCCTAGCCCCCAGAACAAAAAGCTCAAGAAAGGTCCCCCTCTGTTAAAACAAGAGAGCTCAACTTTAAAAGTCAGGGAAAAGGCACACATCATGAGCAAAAAGCAGAAATGGACAATGACTATAGATTCTTTCTGTGGGGAGAGGGAAGATCAAAATACAAATTTAGAAGAAGACAACACTATCAATATACACACTTTCAAAACTTCAAAGTAGAATATGAACTGACCTCAAAACCAAAAAGCCTTCTTGGAAGAGCTCAAGAAAGATTTAAAAAGTCAAATAAGAGTAGTAGAAGTAGAATCTGGGAAAAGAAATGAGAGATATGTAAGATAGAGTCAATAGCTTGGAAGAGTAATGACAAAAACTGACTGTAGAAACCAAGTCCTTAAAAAATACAATTGGCCAAATGGAAAAAAAAAGTACAGTGAAGAAAACAACTCCTTAAAAAGCAGATTCAGCTTAATGGAAAAGGAGGCACAAAAACTCACTGAAGAGAAGAATTCCTTAAAAAGTAAAATGGGCCAAATGGAAAAGGAGGTACAAAAGCTAATTGAAGAAAGGAATTCATTAAAAATTAGAAATTGGCAAGTGGAAGCTAAGGATTCTATGAGACATCAAGAATCAATCAAATAAAATCAAAAGAATTTAAAAATAGAAGAAAATGTAAAATACCTCATTGGCAAAACAACTGAAAGTAAATCCAATTACAAGCAGCTCTCCTGTGGACTGCTGCTGTGAATTACTTTAAGGATAGTACTATAGTGAACTCTCCATTTATTCAGCAATAAATGAAAGCAAAACACTCAAGAAACTGAAGCACAACATTCACAGTATAACATAACAACGTATTACTAAGGTGGCCACATAGTCTTAAACAAAACATATAATTCAGTAAATCACAATCTCCTCAATCATTATAGAGTACCCAAGTAAAGTCTTCTTTCATCTTGACTGGAGGGTGGCTTCCAATCATCCTTAAGCCAATCAACCTTAAAGGTTGGCAGAAAGTCCAAACACCATCCACCCTTAGGTCACAGTAAGTTAGAATATCATCAGTCAGCACTGAGTACCCAAGTAAAGTCTACTTTCATCTTAACTGGGGGCTGACTCCCAAACCCCACCACTCCTCTTCCATGGGGTGACCACTCCCAGGGCTTTCCTGGATTCTATCAATTTTTGCCTGGATTCACACATACTCAGCTCTATGCTCCAGTTCTATATCTCAGCTTACCACTCCCCCGCAATGTCTCAGAAGCTTCTGTTTCTAGGAAGATAAAACTTAACAGAGCTACAACAATATTTACACACATTGCCAGCACTATCATCTCAATTCACTTTCTGTCTGACAAAGTAAAACAAACTAACAAACAAAGTGTCTGTCTGAGAAATCAAAAAGAGATCAACAGTAAAGTCCCAGGACTAAAGTTCCAGCAGCAAAGCCCCCTTTCAGGACTTCTGTAAACAGCAGTAAAGTTCTCTTATGAGGCTTCTGTATCAGCAGCAAAGTCTTCTTTCAGGACTTCTGTAAAGTCCTTTTTCAACAGACAGAATGCTTTGTTCTGAAAAAGTCACATTAACACAGACAGAACAGAGAGAGTGCCAGACACCACAAACATTTTACCTCTCAGTTCTGCTGGGTCCTAGCTCATGCTGGAGCTTTTCTCTACTTGGCTTCTTCCATTCTTTTGGCAAACTTCTCCCACCGTGGGCTCCATATGATGACATTAGGCCTATTAAGGGCAGGGAAATTCTCCAAACTCGTTTAGGCCTATTAAGGGCAACACAATGTATACTTTTCCAACAAAGACTTGTTACAATCAAAGGTGAGGCTCAAAGGCACTTGAATAGCTGAAAGTTCTACTTTGCTTGCCATTACACTGATGTGGAAAATAGATCCAGGAGAGATGATTTAAGAGTTATTATTGTAGACCTGAAACCTATGATCAAAAAAAGAGCCTGGATAGTATCTTCCAAGAAATCATCAAGGAAAACTGCCCTGAAGTCCTAGAACCAGAAAGCAAAATAGTCATTGAAAGAATCCACTGATCACCTCCTAAAAGAGATTGCAAATTGAAAACACCAAGGAATATTGCAGCCAAATTACAAAATTATCAGGCCAAGAAGAAAATACTGCAAGCATCTAGAAAGAAACAATTTAAGTATGCAACTGCAGTTAAGATTATGCAGGACCTTATAGCTTCTACTTCAAAAGATCTGGAGGGCTTGGAATATGATATTCCATAAGGCAAAGGAGCTTGAATTACAACCAAGGATCAACTATCCAGTGAAACTGAGTATAATATCTCATCAGAGGAGGAGACAGACATTCAATGAAATAAGGGATTTCAAAACTTTCCTGATGAAAAGACCAGAGTTCAAAAGAAAATTTGATTTTCAAATACAAGACTCAAGAGAGGCATTAAAAGGTAAACAGGAAAGAGGAAAAGTATTCAATAAAGGCAAACTGTTTACATTTTTATGAGGGAAAATGATATTGGTAACTCTTGAGACTATATCTTTATTACAACATATAGAAGGGATATACATAGACAGAGTGTGTGGGTATAAGTTGACTTTGAGGGGATGATAAAATAATTAATTGAGGGGTAAAAAGGGATTGTCATGGGAGAAGAGTAAAGGAGGAGGCAGAAAAGGGTAAAATATATCATATGAACAGGCACATATTACAGTAGAGGGAACGAAGAGAGGAAATGAACTTTATTTGAACCCTACTCTCATCAGATTTGACTCAAAGAGGGAAAAACATGCTCAAGTATAAAAATCTAATTTGCCCTATAGGAAGTAGGATGGGAAAGAGGAAAGAAAAACTAGGAGGTAGAGAGAAGGATGTATTGTGAAGGCAATATTCGTAGCACTAATGGCAGGCATAGTTCTGAATCACGAAATATAACAGACTGTCCAGAAGACAGAAGCAAAACATTTATTTGGACACCAGAAAGTCAAATACCAATACCAGAAAACTGAATACTTCATAGCAACAAAGAAATCTACACAAAATAACACTGCAGAGAACATTATCCCACAGCCTTCCCACAAAGAAGCACTCACAAGCCTAGCTGTCTCCATGCATGAGTCCTCTCTCTCTCCCCCAGCTCTAACTGCTCTGACTCCCAGCTTCCTACTCCACTCATTCAGCAAACTCCTCCCACCACAGGCTCCATGTGATTACATTCGGCCTATTAGGGTCAGAGAAGATATTCAAATTCCCTTAGGCCTGTTAAGAGGCAGGGAAGATCTTCAAATTCCCATTACAATTGCAAAGGGAAGTTCAAGGAAAAAATAGACAACAGAACTATACTAGTGGGGGACCTCAATCTCCACCTCTCAAAATTAGATAAATCTAAGCACAAAATAAACAAGAAAAGAAGTTAAGGAGGTTAATAGAACTTTTGAAAAGTTAGATATGGTAAGGCTCTAGAGAAAAATTGAATGGGAATAGAAAGAAATATACCTTTTTCTAAGTGGTACATGGCACCTACACAAAAATTGATTGTGTATTAGGTTGTAAAAACCCCTCAATCCAATGTAGAAAAGTGGAAATATTAAATGCATCCTTTTCTGATCATAATGCAATAAAAATTAAAAGTAATAAAAGGCCATGGAAAGAAAGACTAAAAATTAATTGAAAAATAAATAATCTAATCCTAAAGAATGGTTGAGCCAAATGACAAATCATAGAAACAGTCAATAATTCCATCCAAGAGAATGACAATAATGAGACAAGATAGCAAAACTTATGGAATGCTGCAAAAGAGGTTCATAGTGGAAGTTTTATAACTCTAAATGCTTACATGAATAAAATAAAGAGATTAATGAATTAGACATGCAACTAAAAAAGCTAGAAACAGAACAAATTAAAAATCCCCAATTAAATAGAAATTAGAAATTCTGAAAACCAAAGGAGAAAGTAAGAAAAATGAAATTAAGAAAACTATTGAACAAATAAATAAAACTAAGAACTGGTTTTATGGGGGGGAACAACAAAAAAGATAAAAATTTGGATAATTTGATTTACAAAAAGAAAGAAAACCAAATGACCAGTATCCAAAATGAAAAGAGGGAGGTCACAACCAATGAAAAGGAAATTAAAAACAATAATTTGGAGCTATTTTGCTCAACTGTAGGCCAACAAATTTGACAATTTTAATTAAATTGGTTGAATATTTACAAAAACATAAATTGTCCAGATCAACAGAAGAGGAAGTAAAATACTTAAATATCTCCATTTCAGAAAAAAGAAATTGAACAAGCCATCAATGAACTCCTTAAGAAACAATCTCCAGGGTTAGATGGATTTATAAGCAAATTCTACCAAACATTTAAAGAACAGTTAATTCCAATACTATATAAACAATTTGAGAAAATAAGTATAAGGAGTTCCATCAAATTATTTTATGATACAAATATGGTGCTGATACCTAAGCCAGAAAAAGCCAAAAGAGAGAAAGAAAACTGTAAAATAACTTCCCTAATAAATATAGATACAAAATTTTAATAAAATTTTAAAAACAGATTATAGTAACTTATCTCAAAGGTAATACACTCTGACAAGGTAGGATTTACATGGGGAACCTATATCATTTTGCACACTGTCATGGAGAGGTGTTTGGGGAGGGAGAGGGAGAAAATTTAAAACTCAAAAGTTTATGGAAGTTTATGTCGAAAACTAAAAATAAATAATTTATTTAAAAAATTAAATTTGAAAGTAAAAAAACAGTGGTGAGCTTAATAATTAATAAACTTACAGAAGGTTTGACCTATCCATGTCAGAAGTATTAATAGAAAAATTTAGAGAACAACAAAGAATAGGAACAGGTTTGTATTATTTCTATAACTTGTCTATATCTATTCTTGTCATTGATAATAATCCAAATCACATTTGGACTCCACTGATTCAATATTCAATAAGGAAAAAAGCTTAAGAAAGCTTCATTATTGATGGTGGGGTTCTCCCAATGCTCTTATTTGTAAATGACACTCTCTCAATTGTGTCAAAAGCTAACATTTTTTTCAAGACCTGCTGAATGAAATCCCAAGTCATTCAAAAAGAGATCAATAGGGAAATCCAAGAAGGAAAAATATTAATATCTTTTGAGTGTCTTCCTAAGATCCAGATCTGACTACATCAAAAATCCCTGTTCAGAATCTTTCAATAACTCACTATTATTCCTGGGATAAAATATAAATTCCTCAAGTCCTGCACAATATGACCCCCATATATTTAAGCTTCTTTCATGTTCCTCAAATATAGCCCTCCATCTCCAGACTGGGCATCTTCACTCACTCTCCCCCATATCTGGAGTGCTCTCCATTCTCCTCTCTATCTCCTGGTTTTTCTGACTCCCTTCAAGTTGCAGCTAAAATTTCACTTTCTAAGTAAACCTTTCCCAGTGTACATTAAAGTTAATGCCTTCCTTATACTGATAATTTTAAATTTAACCTACTTATGGCTTGTTTGTATATACTTAGTTGTAGAACTATGTGAACTTTATAAAGGTAGGGACTGTCTCTCATTTTCCTTTGTAACTCCAGTAATTAGCACAGTGCCTGCCATACAGTAAATACTTAATAAATGTTTATTGACTGGCTGATTCATTCCCTTGCTGCTCTTCTGGTTATGGAGTTAGATACTTGAACCTAAGTCCTAGAACTCTTTACAGGATTCAAGATTGAGCAATTATCTCCAGTATTCCAGAAGACTGGTTACCTCTCAGACCACATGCATTTCCGGCCTCTCCATGATTATCATCCCCCCTAAAATACAGCTAGGTGTAAGGGCAAATTAGAATCCCTTGAAGTGGTAGTATTATTCAAATTTAGGGGCAGGGGAATTGCAATTATTGGGATTAATGGCAAGCAAAGAAGTAGTTGACACCTTGTTTCAGTTCTTGTCCATAATCATATCAAGTCTTTGTTGAGAAGCAGAATTTGTGAACCCCACAACTTGTGAACTCCTGTTGCTGATGCAAAAGGAAGGGGAGGAGCTAATGACCATATATAAGGAGAGGCCCAGGCTGGAGAGAGCAGAACTGAGGACAGAACTCTTGGGGTGACAGAGTTAAGGAGTGAACTGGTGGTACCCCAGCACTCTATGTTTGTCTGTTCCGGCTGTGCTGATGTTTGTTTGCAGTACTTTGTACAGAAGCCCTGAGACCTTACTGGGAGCCCTGAAAGAGGATTTTCTGGTTGTCTGTTCACAGAAGTCATGAAGGAGGGATTTGGAGGTCCTAGGACTGTACTGATAACTTATGTTGAGTTCTCAGGCCTTGTTTGTGGGTCTGTGCTGATTTCTATGTTGATTATTCGTGTTGACCTCTTGGACCTTGTTTGTGGGTCTCTATTGTTTTCACAGGCAAATAGTGAATTGATGATGGTGCCAGCAATGTGAATGAATGTTGTTTTGGTGCTGTTAAGCTTTGTCTCCCCAGGAACTGAAACTGTGAAGGACTTGAGGTGGTCTGGACATTGTGAGCTCCAATGTGGAAGAGAAACTGGATGAGGAACTGGACAAGGAGCTGAGAGCTGCCTGCCTTTGAATCCAGGTGACAGTTGGGCAGATTTAGGCAGGAGCTGGGACCATGGAAGAGGAACTATGGAATCTGAGAGCCCGTCTTGAGTCAATATGAAAAGACCTCTCTTTGGGTATTTAATACAAACTGAGAAGATCATGATTTATTGGGGTGGGATGACTTTGTACTCTGTATCCTATACCTCATCAGAATGTTGAATTAAGGATGATTGGATACTAATATCCAAATAAGAAGAAAGAAGACTTTTTGACTGAGAGATTAAGACAATGTGATCTAGGGATCTAGGGGTGGAAAACTTTGACCTTTGTACTTTGTGTCCCTTAAGGAGACTTCTTTCTTAAGGATGATTGAGTTAAGGACTTACTAAATGATTATAGTTTGTTTAAAACTATGTGGCCACTTTTGGTGAAAACTATGTGGCCACTTCAATGATAACTTGTTATGCTATAATATTGTGAATGCTGTACTTTGATTTCTGTCAATGTTTTGTCTTAGCTTATTACTGAATGAATAGAGAGTTCACTATACTATGTAATCAGAACCTTGAAGCTGTTAACAGCGGCAGTCATCTGGAAAGCTGCTCATGCTTGGCTTTACACTGGAGCTCTTGATCCTGGACTATTTCTACCAGGATCTAAGAGTATGTGATGGTTGAGGTATAAGCAGATGACATAGGATCAGGATTCTATAGTTCTTCATTAACATTATTTTTCTCAGTTTGTAGGATTATTTCCTTAAAGCAATAGGGAAAATTTATCTTCTCCCAGCCATTTTATTGCTTACATTTGACACCAAATTCCTATCCAGATGAGTAATTTTGTGGCAAATTATCATCCATATTAGGAAAAGGAGAGGACAGCATCCACTCAAAAAATTCTATATCCACATCATTTTGTTGACAAATATGCTTTGCAGACAACTCAGAAGGGCTAGGGATGGGAAATACAACAAATCCTTAAGTCTGCATCAAATTGACTCTTTTCAAGGAGAATGTAAAACTCTAAAGATGACTTCTCAGTATGCATTTGGTATTTACCATAGTCTTCATCTTTAACATGTGTTAAATTTCTTGGTTGCTTGGGATTCCATGACAATAAGTAAGAACTTAGAGCATCATAATTGGCAGTGGTTGGAGATAATACTGAAAAGGTAAGATGAGGGCATGACTAGAAAGAATTATTTATGGTATGTACATTAAATATACTAAAAGAACAAGAGGAAGTTGGGTACTGCATTAGTGGGAGCACAAATACATAGAGGAAATCTTTTAAGAAGAATTATGTGGAATACACGAACATGAATTATATAATATTGATAGATATATTACATATAGAAAGTTCTTTGGGGTTCTCAATAATTTTTAAGAGTGTCCTAGATGCCTGAGACCAAAATATTTGAGAACCACTGTACTATATAATGTTGTACCTCTAATACCTCTAATTCACTTAGAAAATGTGACCCCCTTCCACTCCTAGAAAATTACAGATTAATGGGATGGATAAGATTATGAGTCTAGATTCAATTTATCATGGTTATTAACAATGTTGTTTAACATGCTCCTCTGGAAAGGCATTATATCTCACTTTGTCTTCTGTCTGCTCCTGGTTTATTTAAAGAAGGTTTCAATTTCCCTGGAAAGTTATATTTGATTTATTGCTTTAACTTTTCTGTTTTTACTCCTATCAGTGTAAACAGGACAGAAGAGCACAGGAAATGAATGTTCCATGGTATCTTCAGATCAGTTCAGATAGATCAGTCCCTGCTCAGGATAACAAAGGCTACACCAACAGACTGCTTGCTAATTCAAGAAAATAGAAAATAAACACTTTGTGCAAGACGCCTTACAATATTTCAGTTTTTTTAATAGTATTTCTACCTGCCTATGAGTTCAGGGTGGGAAAAGACTGTAGATATCAATGACCAGTAAAGATAGTCCTCACAATATTTTTTACAATGTCCATTGTGTAATCTTTTTTAAAAATTATTTATTTTTAACCTTAAAAAAAACTGAGTTCCAAATTCTCTCCCTCCTGCCAGCCCCTCCCCCACCTATTGAGAAGGCAAACAATAGGATATCAAATATACATGTGAAATCCTGTGAAACATATTTCCATATTAACCATGTTGGGAAAAAAGCAAGAACAATAAAGTTGCTGGTTTTTTAAATTATACTTCAATTTGCATTCAGAGTTCATATGTTCTCCCACTAGAAGTAGATAGCATTTTTCATCAAAAGTCCATCAGAACTGTCTTGGATCAGAGTAGCTAAGTCTTTTATAGTTGATCATTGTTGCAACATTGCTATTACTCAGTCAGCAAGTATTCTTTAAGATGGTAAAGCATGTTGAATTGATATTACTAGAAGCATGTACAGTAAATATGATAAATGCATTCTTAGAGAAAGCTCTTAGGGGGAAACTTGCTCAAACCAGTGTCCAGTGTACCTATGCCATTAGCTGTAGCTGTGCAGCAAGAAGTTGCCAACAGAGTTCAAAGAGTGAACACTAAATACCTGGAATAGCCACTGTTATGCTACTGGGATCTCATCATTGCAATAATTTATCAAATGAGGGCTTCTTTTTTGTATAGGGCAGAAGGCAAGGCAATTAGGGTTAAGTGACTTGTCCAAGGTCACACCACTAGTAAGTGTCAAGTGTCTGAGGCTGTATTTGAACTCAGGTTCCCCTGAATCCAGGACCAGTGCTCTATTTACTGCATCACCTAGCTGCCCCCCAAATCAGGGCTTCTTAAACTTTTTCCATTAGTGAATCCTTTTCACCAGAGAAATTTTATGCAACCCTGGACATATAAAATAAGTATACAAATCAAACATTTACTGATAATAAATCATAAAGAAATTTATTTTAAAGCAATTCTTTGTATACATATAAGTTTACCATTTATTTAAGACAAAAGCAAATTTACTACTAATGAGATAGCTGTGCTTGTTTGTTGATAAATACTTTTTGGTGAGAGCAACAAATTTCTCAAAGCATTGCTTTTCTTTATTTGAAGATTTTAAAAGTTGTTCACAATCTTCCTTTGGTTTGTTGCACTATGCTGCATGCTTGGTATTAAGATGTTTTAATTTGGCTGGTTTCATACTCTCCACAGCCAAAACTTCATTACAAATTAAGCAAAGAGGTTTTTCCACATCATCATCATTATTAGAAGTAAATTCATATTGCAAAAAAATGATTCAACACATTTTATTTTTGTTGTCAATCTAGGTCTTCAGCAACCTGATAGCAAAGACTCTCCTGCACTGTCATCAGTATTGTACCTCTTCTGTTTAAATTTAGCAATTTATCCACAAACAAAATATATTTTTGGTACACGGCTGCTATCCTGCACCAGTTAACTCCACCACCCATCTTAGATGCCCGACCCAGACCCAGAGGAGGAAGTTGCTGAAGACGCCCCTGCCCCCGAGACACTAAACTGGAAGGGCTTGGAGAAGGCAGCCCTGAGGCTGGTAGTTATGAGATCCAGGAGTATGAACTGACTAAGTGGGTTAGTACCTCGGTTGAGTCAATGGACTGGGATGCAGCTGTGCAAACTGGCTTCACAAAACTTCATAATTACATTCAAGGCAAGAATGAGAAAGAGGTAAAGATCAAGATGACTACCCCAGTGAAAAGCTATGTGGAACCAGGTTCGGGGCCATTTTGCCAGTCTACAATGACCATTTGCTTGTACATCCCTGCTGAACAGCAATCTGATCCACCGAAGCCTTTGGAGTCAAATGTCTTTATTGAGGACAGAGCTGCAATAACAGTGTTGTGTGATCTTTTGATGGATTTTCTAGTGCCCAAAAAAACCAGGAACAACTCTTGACATTAGCAAGCATCTTGAGGGAAGATGGAAAAGTCTTTGATGAAAAGGTTTACTACACTGCAGGCTATAACACTCCTTCTCAATTGCTTAATAGGCACAGTGAAGTGTGGTTGATCAAGAAAAATGAACCTCTCAAAGAAAATGAATTTAAAAAATTATTCTAAAATATTTTTGACTTAAAATATAAATATTGCTAATAATTTTTCAAATAAATACTAGCTTTAGCTTATGAAATTGCTTTGTGTTTAATTTTAAAAATTGATGCTCACACTATATACATATATAGCAGTGATGGTGGAGAAATACTATAAAGGGGCTTTTGTCTTTACTTGCTGCAATTAAATACTTTAAAAGAAAGAGAAAATAGCAAATCTAAAAATTAAACATTCTTTTTAAAATTATTTTTATTTTTTAAAATTAAATTTATCTACCTTTAGTTTACAACATTCAGTTCCACGATCCCTTGAGCTTCAAATTTTCTCCCCCTCCCTGTAATCTTCCCCCCCCCCCACCCACATGGTGGCATGGAATCCAGTATAGGCTCTACAAATACCTTAAAATTAGTCAGGTTGTAAAGAAGAATTATTACCAATGGAGAGAACAATGAGAAAGAAGGAATTAAACAAAACTAAACACAAAAGAGAGAGCAAGTACTTTGTTTGATTTGCATTCAAACTCCGTAATTCTTTTCTCTGGATGTTGGATATCCTTCCCATCTTTTGGAGTTGTCTCATAATCTTGTACTGCTGAGGGGAGCCCAGTCTATCAAAGTTATTACTCATAGATACGATGTGTCTGTAATTTTGTACAAAGTTCTGGTTCTGCTCTCCTCACTCAGCATCAGTTTATATAAGTCTCTTCAAGTTATTATGAAGTCTATCTCATTTCTTATAGCACAATAGTATTCCATTACATTCATACACCACAACTTGTTAAGCCATTCCTCAACTGATGAGAATCCCCTTGATTTCCAATTCTTTGGCACAACAAAAAGAGCTGCTATAAAAATTTTTGTAGTGGGGGCGGAGCCAAGATGGTGGAGTAGAAACAGTGTGACCAAGGCACTCTCCCCCCAGATCACCTCCAAACTATGTAAAAGGGGACTCTGAACAACTCCTGGAGCCCCAGCACCCACAGAACGACACAGAGAAGCTAACCTCCCACGGAGGACAGCCCAGGAGCCCTGCAGGAAGGACCAGCACAGCACTCTGGGAGCCGGCAGCGCAGTGTGGAAAGCCAAGCCCAGATATGCCTGAGCCGAAGTTTTAGCCCCAGGGTGGCCAGGCCAGCAGCCAGTTGGAGGAACCGCAGAACACCAGCAGCTGTGGCGATTCCAGAATTATCAACTCAGATATGCCTAGAACAGAGTGAGAGGTTAATGCCCTATGGACTTTGTGACCAGTATTTGGGGAATGCGCCGGCTTCCTCCCCTGGGGGCTAGAAGCCGCTGAGGACAAACACCATTTTGTAGTTTTCAGAGGCAGCTCCCGCTCCCAGCCTGCAAATTTGTAGGGAGATCCAGTGATCAGTCTTGGGGGGTAATCGCTCTTGCTTTAACCTCCCTGGATCTGGATTGTGATCTAGGGTGGAAGTCGTGGGTGGGTTTACAGCTTGCCAGAAACGGAAGTTGCCCCCCACACGTTTGGTACGAAAATTCCTCTATCTGGCCTTAAAGCCATAGTGTGGCAACAAGTCCAAAAGTCAAGTAATTAAGTGGCAACATGCCAAGGCAAAGGAAACAGAAAAATGCAACCCTAGACTCCTATTTTGGGGCATAGAGCAGGAAAAGGACTGTGAGGTCAGAAGTCCTGCTCCAAAAGCCCCAGGGAAAACATGAGCGGGTTGCAGGCCATAGAGGACCTTAAGAAGGACTTTAAAAATCAAATAAGAGAAGTGGAGGAAAAATTGGAAAGAGAAATGAGAAGGATGCAGGAAAAGTATGAAATGAGGGTCAACAGCCTGACTGAGGAAAACAACACCTTAAAAAATAGACTAACTCAAATGGCAAGGAGGCCCAAAGAGGCAATGAGGAGAAGAATGCCTTAAAAAGTCGAATTTGCCAGATGGAAAAAGAATCTCAAAAGTTCACTGAGGAGATTCATTCCTTCAGAGTTAGACTGGAGCAAATGGAAGCTAATGACTTTATGAAAAATCAAGATGCTGTTAAGCAGAGCCAAACAAATGACAGATTAGAAGGCAATGTGAAATATCTCATGGGAAAAACCACTGACCTGGAAAATAGATCCAGGAGAGACAATTTAAAAATTATTGGACTACCCGAAAGTCATGATCAAAGAAAGAACCTAGAAATCACTCTTCAAGAAATTCTCAAGGAAAATTGCCCTGATGTTTTAGATCCAGAGGGCAAAATAGAGGTTGAAAGAATCCACAGATCACCTCCTGAAAAAGATCCCACAAAGAAAACTCCCAGGAATATTACAGCCAGGTTCCAGAATCCCCAGATCAAGGAGAAAATACTACAAGCAGCCAGGAAGAAACAATTTCAATATTGTGGAAACACAATCCAAATAGCCCAGGACCTGGCAGCTTCTACACTGAGGGATCGAAGGGCATGGAATATGATATTCCAGAGGGCAAAAGAACTGGGAATGAACCCACGGGTCACCTACCCAGCAAAACTGAGTATTTTGTTTCAGGGGAAAATATGGTCATTCAGTGGAATAGAGGACTTTCAAACATTCTTGAGGAAAAAAACAGAATTGAATAGAAAATTTGACACCCAGACGCAAGAAGGAAGAGATGCCTGAGAAGGTAATCAAGGAAAAGAAATCAAAAGGAACTTATTGAAGTTGAACTATTTACATTCCTATATGGAAAAGCAATAACTGTGACTGATGATATATTTCTCACTATGAAAATAATGGAAGAAGGGGGTGTGGTCATATGAATACATATGTGAATGTGTGTGTATATGGTTACAGTTATATATGGATAGAGGGCATAGGTTGAATTTGTTGGGAAGGGAGAATACTCAAGGGATGAAATTATGAGGTGAGAGAGGAAAGTGGCAAGAGGAGATGGGGAGACAGGGTAGTGTAAACTATCCCATGCAGAAGAAGCAAGGGGAAGTGGTTGCAAAAGAGGGGGAGAATAAGGAAGGCTAAAAAGGCAAAACCACATTCAAACTGAATTTGGTTCAGGGAGAAAATGACATACATACTAAATGGGATATCTCAACCTGCAGCAGGATAGGGGGAAGGGGATGGGAGGAGGGATGATGGATGGGAGGGCATCCTTGGGGTGAGGGAAGGTTGGAAGTACCCACTATAAAAGAGGGACAGGATCATGTAGGGAATGGACCAGGTGGGGGGTGGGATGAGTGGGAGGGAATTATAAGCAGCCTTATACAATATATCTACTATGATAATGTTTTGCATAGCTAGACATGTACAGCATATACTGAATTACTTATCTCCCAAGAGGGAATGGGTGACAAGGGAGGAAGGAAATGGATCTGAAATTTGAGGTCGTAACATTAAATGTTTCAAATATATATAAATACTATTATTAATACTCCTTTGCTTGTAATAGGGAGATAAGATGTGCAGGCATTGGGATGCAAAGACTCACCTTCCTCTAATGGAAAATTGGATGGGGGTATGGGAGAAGGTATGGGAGAGAGCAGATTGGAGGAAGCAATATCTTGTGGGATTACTGTTCTGGGAGGTTGGGTAGGGGAATAATGGGGGGAAAATGATTGTAACTCAAAATCTGGCGGAAATGAATGATGTAAAACAGAAGTTAATAAAGCATTTGTTTAAAAAAAAATTTAAAAAAATTAGATGGGCTTGCTGAGCAGCTGAGGCACAGCCATCATTTTGCAGCTTCAGCTCCTGGCCTGTGAACTGTAGGGGGATCCATCCATCAGTCCTGGGGGTAATCACTCTTGCTTTACCCTTCTTGGATCTGGATTGCATTCTGGGGTGGAGGTCTTGGGGTGTGTGACAAGCTTGCCAGAGTGTGTGGGGGCCTCAGGAAGGGCACCCAACTAATACCTCCGGCAGTTGAGAAGACCCCCAATGTTTGGGACATAAACTCCCCCATCTGGTGGCAGAGCCCTACTGTAGCAACAAGCCCAAAAGTCAAGTAATTAAGTGGCAACATGCCTAGGCAAAGGAAACAAAATAGACAGAAAAATTCAACTTTAGGCTCCTATTTTGGGGGCAAAAAGGATCGAAGCATAGAGCAGGAGGAGGACGGTGAGAGAGTGGATTCCAAGTCATAGAGGACCTTAAGAATGATTTCAAAAACAAAATAAGAGAAGTGGAGGAAAATTGGGAAGAGAAATGAGAAGGATCCCGGAAAAGCATGAAATGAGAGTCAACAGCCTGACTGAGGAAAAGAACACCTTAAAAAATAAACTAACTCAAAAGGCAAAAGAGGCTTAAAAAGGCAAGGAGGAGAAGAATGCCTTAAGAAGCCAAATTTCCAAGATGGAAAAAGAATCTCAAAAGCTCGCGGAGGACATTCATTCCTTCAGAATTAGACTGGAGCAAATGGAAGCTAGTGACTTTATGAGAAATCAAGATGCTGTTAAGCAGATCCAAGCAATTGAAAGAATAGAAGGCAATGTGAAATATTTCATGGAAAAACCACTGACCTGGAAAATAGATCCAGGAGAGATAATTTAAAAATTATTGGACTACCTGAAAGCCATGATCAAAGAAAGAACCTAGAAATCATTCTTCAAGAAATTCTCCAGGAAAATTGCCCTGATGTTTTAGACCCAGAGGGCAAAACAGAGGTTGAAAGAATCCACCAATCACCTCCTGAAAAAGATCCCAAAAAGAAAACTCCCAGGAATATTATAGCCAAGTTCCAGAATTCCAAGATCAAGGAGAAAATACTACAAGCAGCCAGGAAGAAACAATTTCAATATTGTGGAAACACAATCAGAATAGCACAGGACCAGGCAGCTTCTACACTGAGGGATCAAAGGGCATGGAATATGATATTCTGGAGGGCAAAGGACGTGGGATTAAAACCAAGAATCACTTATGCAGCAAACTGAGTATCTTGTTTCAGGGAAAAATATGATCATTCAGTGGAATAGAGGACTTTCAAGCATTCTTGAGGAAAAAACCAGAGTTGAATAGAAAATTTGACATCCAGACACAAGAAGCAAGAGATGCTTGAGAAGGTAAACAGGGAAAAGAAATCAAAAGGAACTTATCAAAATTGGACTATTTACATTCCTCCATGGAAAAACAATAACTGTAACTGATGAAACCTTTCTCACTATGAAAATAGTTGAAGAATGGTATATGGGCATATGAATACATATGTGAATGTGTGTATATATGTTTACAGGTATACATGGATAGAGGGCACAGGTCAAATTTGTTGGGAAGGGATGATACTTAAGGGGTGAAGTTAAGAGGTGAGAGAGGAATGTGGTGAGAGGAAATGGGGAGAGATGGTGGCGGGGGGATGGTAAACTATCTCATGTAGAAGAGGCAAGGGGAAGTGGCTGCAGGGGAGGGGAAGAATAGGAAGGCAAAAAGGCAAAACCATATTCTCATTGAATTTAGCTCAGGGAGAGAATGACATACATACTTAATGGGATATCCCACCTTGCAGGAGAGTAGGGGGGAGGAGGATGAGAGGGGGAATGATGGAGGGGATGGCATGCTGGGGGAGGGGAGGTTGGAGGCACCCACTTTTGAAGAAGGACAGGATCAAAGTAGGGAATGGACCAGGTGGGGGGTGGGATGGGTGGGAGGGAAATATAGCCAGTCTTTTACAATATATCTACTATGGTAATGTTGTGCATAGCTATACATGTACAACATTGTTGGGGCCCTTTAAGACTCTACCTGAACTCTGAGAACCCATGGAAAACTCAGGCAAAGTACAGAGCAACTCAAGCAGGGTTGGAGGCACCTGATTGTGTATTCTCCCCTGTGATTTTGGGGTATTGAGTATGCGCTGCTAACAGGTGAGCACTCCCCTGCCATGAAAAGCTTGTTACTGCTGAGCCATGTGGGAGAACACAGTCGGAGGAAGGGAAAGGAGCTAAATGGAGGGAGGCAAGGTGAAAGTGGGAGGAAGGAGAGAAGAGGGGATTGTGAATGAGAAAGAGATTAAACGACAAGATACTTCACATCTTGGCGTCAGAACTCGTTTGTCTGTTCTCAGAGGAGCAGGCTCCCCCAAAGGGTTCATGGGGGCGAACCCGGGTCATAGGGACGACCAGAGTGACCAGACTGTAGGTGCAGCTGGAGAAGGATTTGTGGAAGCAAGCTGGGTTGTAGGAGTGACAAGAATCATGGAAGGCAATTGGAGTGCCATAGAGGCGGCTGGAGAGGTGAGTTTGACGTGTGCCCTGAAAAGTGGGCCCTAACACAACATATACTGAATTGCTTATCTTCCCAGTAGGAGCAGGTGATAAGGGAGGAAGGGAATGGATCTGGAATTGGAAGTTTTAAAATTAAATGTTTCAAATATATATAAATACAATTATTAATACTATTTGCATGTAATTGGGAGATAAGGTGTGCAAGCATTGGGGCACAGAGATTCACTTTGCCCTAATAGAAAAGTTGAAGGGGTATGGGAAAAGAGGTGGGAGAGAGCATATGGGATGAGGGGATATCCTGTGGGACTGCTATTCTGGAGTGGTTGGTAGGGGGAAAATGGGGGGGAAATTGTAACTCAAAATCTTATGAAAATGAATGATGTAAACTAGAAGAAGTTAATAAAGCTTTTGGGGGAAAAATTAGACAGGCAAGTAGAAGATAATGACTCTATGAGATATCAAGAATCAGTGAAAGAAAAGAAAAGGAATGAAAAAATAGAAGAAAATGCAAAATGCTCCATTGGAAAAACAAGTGACCTGGAAGATGGATCCAGGAGAGATAAAGAATTATTGATATACCTCCTGAAACCTATATTCCAAAAAAAAAGTGTGAACAGCTTCTTTCAAGAAATGATCAAAGAAACCTGCCATGAGGTCCTAGAATTAGAGGGTAAAATAGTCATTGAAAGAATCCACTGAACACCTCTTGAAAAAGATCTCAAATTGAAAACACCAAGGGATATTATAGCAAAATTTCAAAATTAGAAGGTCAAGGAGAAAATACTGCAAGCAGCTAGAAAGAAACAATTTAAACATCATGCAACCACAGTCAGGATTACACAGGACCTAGCAGCTTCTACATTAAAGGATCAGAGGACTTGAAATATGATATTCCAGAAGGCAAAGGAACTTGAGTTACAACCAAGGATCAACTATCCAGCAAAATTGAGCATAATCCCTCAAGGAAGGAGATGGATACTCAGTGAAATAGAGGAATTCCAAACCTTTCTGATGAAAAGACCAGAGCTTAACAGAAAATTTGGTCTTCAAATACAAGACTCAAAAGAAGCATAAAAAGGTCAACAGGAAAACGAAAAAAAAACATGCTATTAATATATTATATTAAAATATATTTTATATTAAAATAAATATAATATAATAATAAAATAATATTATATATTATATATAATAAATATAATATAATAATAAAATAATATAATATATTAAAATATTAAAAAACCAATGCTATTCAATAAAATAATTCCATTTTATATCCATACATGGGAAAATGATGCTTGTAACTCTTGAAAACTGTATTTTATTATGACATTTAGAAGGGGTATATGTAGACCAAGCTTGTGGTTATAAGCTGAATTTGATGTGATGATAGAATATTTAATTAATTAAGGAGTGAATGAAGGATTGTACTAGGAGAAGAGTTAAAGGTGTTTAAGTGTTAAAAAGTTAAAAGAGTTAAAGTGTTACCTTTAGGAATAAGGTTAAAAAAATTGCAGGAATACAACAGGCAATGAAGAAGCAAAGTTATCACTCTTTGCAGATGATATGATTGTATATTTCAACAATCCTAAAAAATAAATTGAAAAACTACTTGAAACAATTAACAACTTTAGCAAAGTTTCAGGATATAAAATAAACCCCTATAAATCATGAGCATTTCTATATATTATTAACAAAGCCCAATAGCAAGAGATTGAAAAAGAAATTCCATTTAAAATAACTGTAGAAAACATAAAATATCGTGGAGTCTATTTGCCAAGACAAACCCGGGAACTACAAGAACACAAGTATAAAACATTTTTCACACAAATAAAGTCAGATCTAAATAACTGGGACAAGATCAGTTGCTCATAGGTAGGCTGAGCTAATATAATAAAAATGACAATTCTACCTAAACTAATTTACATATTTAGTGCCATACTAAGAAAACTATCAAAATTATTTTATAGAGCTAGAAAAAATAACAAACTTCATCTTTAAGAATAAAAGGTCCAGAATATCAAGGGAAATAATGAAAAGAAATGCAAGGTTGGGGCTAGATGGAGCAGTGGGAGCCAAGGGCAGTCCCACCTGAGCCTCATTTCTGGCCCCAAGGTGGCCCTGACCAGCAGCAGCCAGAGCAGACTTCAGGAGAGTGAAGTTATGGCTGTTTCAAGACTTCTCAACCCATAAATGCCAAAGACAAAGTAGAAGGTCAGTGTGGGACTCTGTTGGCGGGGATGGGGGCGGGGGAACGGGACCAGAAGAGTGCTGTGGGAGGGAATTATAAGCAGCCTTGTACAATATATCTACTATGATAATGTTTTGCATAGCTAGACATGTACAACATATACTGAATTACTTATCTTCCCAGAGGGAATGGGTGACAAGGGAGGAAGGAAATGGATCTGAAATTCGAGGTCTTAACATTAAATGTTTCAAATATATATATAAATACTATTATTAATACTCCTTTGCTTGTAATTGGGAGATAAGATGTGCAGGCATTAGGACACAAAGATTCACCTTCCTCTAATGGAAAAGTCGAAGGGGGTATGGGAGAGAGCAGATTGGAGGAAATGATATCTTGCAGGACTGCTATTCTGGGACGGTGGGTAGGGGAAAAACAGGGTGGGAAAATGATTGTAACTCAAAATCTGGCAGAAATGAATGATGTAAAACAGAAGTTAATAAAGCATTTGTTTAAAAAAAAGATGCAAGAGAAAACTATTACAATGGAGGGGAAGAGCAGAAAGGTGAAAGGGAGTGGAACAACCTGATTCTCACTGAATTTGTCTTAAAGAGGGAATGACATACACAATCAATTGGGTATCTTACCCTACAGGAAAAATAGTGGGGTAGGGAATAAGAGGGGGGATGACAGAAGGAAGGGCAGACTGGGGCAGATGGTAGTTGGAAGCAAACATTTTTGAAAATGGAGAGGGTCAAGGGAGAAAATAGAATAAGTGGGGGGATAAGATGGAGGAAAATATAGTTAGTTCCTCACAATATAACTACTATGGAAGTGATTTGGGTAACTACACATATACAACATATATTGAATTGCTTATCTTCCCAGTGGGGGTGGGTGAGGAAGGAAGAAGGGAAACTATCTGGAACTCAAAGTTTTAAAAACAAATGCTTAAAAAAAAATTTTAGATGCAACTGGGAAATAAGGTATATAGGCACTGGAGTATAGAAATCCATCTTATCCTATCAGAAAGTTAAGGGGGTGATAGGGGAGGATATAAGAGAGAACAGATTGGGGGAAGGGGTATTCAGTAGGCTTGCTTTTTTGGAGTGGGGGTAGGGGAAAGATGGGGAGAAAAATTGTAACTCAAAATCTTGTGGAAATGAATGTTGAAAGCTAAAAATAAATAACTATTCAAAAAAATAAAAAATCTGTAATACAAGTATTATTTGTTATTTTTAAGATCACAAGGAATACAAAAGTAATTTAAATTTTTTTATTAAATACTGCAAATGGGTATAAACTTGGATTATAGAAAATTAGTATTAGAGCAATATAAAATGAATCATTTAAAATTATTTTCTCCAAAAACATTTGGTTACAGGAGTCACAGAAGACTTCTTCTGAACTTTACAAGAACAAATAATCCATCTGTTATACAGATTTTTCACAAATAGGAGGAAAAGGGTGTAATGGTAATTTGAAAATCCCTTTATGTATTGTTTAGCAAGCAGGTACTTAGCACTTAGTAACTAATCAAACCTCTGTGAAAGAAACAGAAGGTATGAACCCCTGTTCCTGACTTAACAGGAAAGGGTTGTCTGAAACAGGAAGCTAATGATGTGTGTATATAAGAAAAGCCCCAGAGAGGCACAGTCAGAATTTGTTGGAGCACCATGAAGGCAGAAGCAGCTGCTGGAAGGAGGTTGAAGGAGGCCAGGAGCCCAGGAACACAGCAGCCCAGGAGCCCTTCTCCCCCCAGGCTGGATAAGGTGATTCTGATTTTTTGAATGAGCTGCAGAAGACTGAGGAAGTATGACTAGGATGCAGGGACTTTGTCTGTTTGTGGCTTGGTTGAGCCTTGAATTCCTGGGAACAGAAATTGTGAAGGATTTGAGATGCACTGGACCCTGTGAACTTCAGTGTGGAACAGAACCTACCCAGAGAGCTGAACAAGGAGCTAGGAACTGTCTACCATTGAACCCAGGTGACAGTTTGGTGAATTCAGGTAGAATCTGTGACCATGGAAGGGGATCCAGGGAATCTGAGAACAGGCCCCAAGTCAAGATGAAAAGACCCCTCCATGGGTACTGAGTAATGATGAAATTGTAGTTTACTAGTGACCCAGAGATGGAGGGTTCTGTGTATTTTCTAAGTGACTGATTGAGTTAACTTAGTTGCCCCATGAGTGGAAGACTTTGACTATTATACTTTGAGATGATTGTTCTTTGTTCAAAACTTTGTGGCCACTATGGTGGAAACTATGTGGCATTTTAATGATGAGCTGTTGTGGATACTATATTGTGAATGTTGTACGTTGATTTTCTGTGAATATTTTGCTTTGATTTGTTATGGAATAGAGTGTTCACTATACTGTGTAATCAGAATCTTAAAAGCTGTTCAAAGTAGCATTCTTCTGGAAAGCTGCTTGTGCATGGTGTTACAAAGGGGGACATTCCTCCTTAACTTTTATAGGATAAATTTTAAGGCATACATACATATATGTATGTATACATTTTATAACATCTATTTTCTTTTCCTCCATCTACCCCCTTCCAAATTAATAAGAAGAAAAGGAAAATGACATCTTTATAATAAATATTTTTAATCCAGAAAAAACAAATTTTCATACTGGCCACATCCAAAAATGTATATCTGTCTTCATTTTAAATCTTTCACCTCTCTGGCAGGAGGTGGGTAGAGTATTTCATCTTCAGCCCTCTGGACTCTTGGTTTATCATTGCATCAATCAGAATTCTACAATCTTATAAAATTGCTTTTCTTTATAATGTCCTTCTATAAACTATTCTCTTAATTCTTCATACATTAATCTGCATCAATCTGTAGAGGTCCCAGTTTCTTCTGAAACAGTTTCAGCATTTGTTATAGCACAATACTCCATTACATTCATATACATTCATATAATTTGTTTAGTCATCTCCAAATGATAGGAACACCCTTACTGTCTAATTACTTTGTCACTACAAAGAGAACTGCTGAAATATCTTTGTACTTATGGGTTATTTTCCTCATTTATTTTATCTCTTTTGTGTATAGATCTAGCAGTGGATTCAAAGGGTACACATACATTAGTGACTTTATAGGTATGGTTCCAAGTTGATTTCCAGAATGAGTGGACCAATTTACAGCTCCACCAACAGAATATTAGTGTGTCTGCTTTTCCATACCCCATCTCCCATTTGTCATTTTTCACTTTTGTAATCTTTGGCAATCCAATGGGTATGAGGTACTTGACATTAATTTAATTATAAATGATATGGAACATTTTTTCCTTTAATAGTTGATATTTTTCATATAATGCTTAGATTTATTCCTCTGAAAACTTCCCATTCATATCTTTTGGTTCATATCCATATTTAGTTATTATTATGGAATGACTCTCCAATATGTATTAGTTCCTTATCAGAGAAACTTTTACCAAATATTTTTTCAGTTACTTCTTTCCTTTCTCAATCTTCATTAGTTTTGTTTATACAAAACCTTTCTTCACTTTATATAATCAAAATTGCCCATTTTATCTTATCCAATGTTCTTTGTCTCTTGTTTGGTGATAAGCTCTTCTTTTATCCATAGATCTAAGGTAATTTCTTTCATGCTGCTGTAATTTGTTTATGATGATATCTTTTATGTCTAATGTGATGCTAATTTTAAAGTCAAGTAAAGATAATACTTTTAAAAAATGGATCAATTTCTTAAACATAGAAAAACAAAACTACTACTTAACATATTAGCTGATAAATATATAAGAAATATATTAAGAAAATATTCGTCCTCATCAAATAGTGTTTTTACTATGTATGAAACTAAGAAAATTAACATAAAACAATAAACAAACAAATAACATATTATATCAATATATGCAGAGACAGGTCTTTGATAAAAAAATCTGACTCTGATTCATGATTTATTTTTTTCCTTCCTTTTTTTTCTTTCTTGCTTTTTGGATGGCAATTGGGGTTAAGTAACTTGCCCAAGGTCACACAGCTAAGTTTTTTTGTGTTAAGTGTCTGAGGCGGCTTCTGAACTCAGGTCTACCTGACTCTAAGGCCAGCACCCTGCTCACTATGCCACCTAGCCACCCCAGATTCATGATTTCTAAAAAGCACTAAGAATATATATTGAAGTTTCTTCCTCAACAAAATACAAAGAATCTAAGTAAATTCAAAATACAGCAGAACTGTCAGTGAAAAAGTGTTAGAAGCATTTCTGCTAAAAACAAGTAAAAAGTAAGAATGTTCAATCTCATCATTTTTATTTGACATTGCATTAGAAATTCTAGCAATTATAGTAACTCAGAAGAGGAAGTATTAGAAGGATAAGTTTTGGCAATTAAAATGACAAAACATCATTATTTTAATATCATTCAATAGTATATCCAGAAAATATAACAATGTCAATGGAAAAAAAATTAACAGACATAAAATATGAGTTCAGAGAAACTATAAAACATTAACTCCCCCAAATCACGCTCTTATATTTACTAGCAATAATTTTCAAGAAAACATTATAAATAACTCCATTTATAATAACAATACATTTTCAAATATTTGGAAAAAATCTACATAGAAGTACATAGACCTTTCCAATGCAAAGTAAACTATAATAACCGAATCACAAATGTACCCAAATAGTTCAAAAGACATTTAATGTCTATGGATGGATTTAGATGAATATAGTAAAATTAACAATACTCCTTAAATTTATTTATATGGTTAATGCAACAACAATTAAAATTTCTACAAACATCTTTATACAATTAGATAAAATCATAATGGCATCTATATGGAAAAACATGTAGGCAAGAACATGAAGGATAATGGTTTAGATAAATTCATGGGAAAAAAAACTGGGAAAAGATTCCTTATTTTGCAAATATACTTAAGAAAATTTGTTGGCAACCTAGAAGGAAGAGATCATAGACTCATAACGTACCTTCTATAACATAGTAAATTCCAGTTCCATGAGATCCTTTTTAAAATCTGTAAAACAGATAGAAGAAAATGGAAAATAGTATTTCTATCCAATTGTGGAAGGGAGATGATTTTTTTCAATGCAACAAATAGAGGGAAGTGTTAGAAACAAGATAAATTACTTGTTTACATGAAGTTTTTTTTTTTTTAATCTGTACAGCTAAAATATAATTAAAATAAGACAAGTCAATAAAAATAGATTAGGGAAGTGAATATGGGAAAATCTTGACATTCAAAATATATAAGGAACCGTTAAAATTCACAGCAGTAATTCTCAAAAGATAAATAATCTAAGGATATGAACAGAAAATTACAGAAGAGAAAATGTTTTTTACTAGACGCTTGAACAATGTTCATCCTCACTCATAATCAAATTGATCTAAATTCAAGCAACACTCCAGTGCCACTTTGTACCCGTGAAACTGGACGAAGCAATTTAAAAGAATCAATGTCAAAACTGATGCAATTGTGAAGGAATAGGTGCACTCATTCATTTCAGGTGGAATTGCACATTTGTAAAACATTTTTATAAGGAACGCACAATAAAAGCTATAAAAATAGCCATACTATTTAACCTGATAA
The DNA here is from genome assembly GCA_011680675.1 of Gymnobelideus leadbeateri. NCBI lineage: Eukaryota > Metazoa > Chordata > Mammalia > Diprotodontia > Petauridae > Gymnobelideus > Gymnobelideus leadbeateri. The sequence goes on from WOXC01010904.1 coordinate 103,578, forward strand.
ATTCTATTGTTGAAAATTATTGCTGAAGGTGCAAATTTCTTTTTTAAGGGGCAGCCATTCAAAGATTTTCCTAGAAGTATTATATGCAATTGCAAGGGGGAAATGAAAATTACCTGAACGTCAATAGGGTAGCACTCAAATAAAATTACAGTACACAAATGCAATGGAATACTAGAATGCAATTAAGACTGAACATTAGGACTACAAAGAAATCTGGGTCTTGGGTGGGAGTGGGAGGTGCACAGGAAACCATTGTGAAATACTTCAAAACAGGGGGTGGAGGAAGCACCAGCAAAAGAATGTCATTCATGCTAACTATGGCTATATAAGAGGAAAATAAATAAGAATGAAGAAAGAATCCTGATGAAGACATAGGAAATGTGACTGAAAACTAATATACCTTAGGAAATAAAATTAATTTAAAAGTAAAAAGCTATTAAGAAAATTTACTTGGCTACATTAATGGACAATGTTAAGTTTTAATAAAACATTTAATTTTAAAAATAAAATGGAGTATGACTAAATGAACTCTAATATACCTTCAAACTCTAAATCTATGGTCCTATGAACTCAGAATTTTATAAAACCCTTTCATGAATTGCTGTGGACAGAATCCATAGAATCTCAGAAATAAGAAAGCTCATGGGGGTCATTCTATTCAACCCCTACCTGAACAAGAATTCTACCATATTTTTTCTGAAAGCCTTCCCCTGAAAACTTCTTGTGAAAAAGAAATACTGTCTGGAGTACTTATTTCCACTTTTCATTAGCTGTGATTGTTAGGATTTTTCCTTACATGAAGCTAAAATGTGCCTCTCCAAAATGTTCAGTTGGCCCTATTTCTGTTTTCCAAAGCAAAGTACAGTAAGCCTAACCTTGTCTGCATATCACAGCCTTTCAAATACTTGACAGCTATCATATGAGCCCTAAGTTTCCTCTTCTTAAGGCTTAATGGGACCTGTTTCTTAAATCAATGTCTACATACTATAATCTCAAGAGCAATAACCATAACAAATGTCCTCTACTGAAGACTCTTTAATCAAGACTGCTGAATTTTCCCTAGACTCTAATTTTTGGTGAATATCCTGGGCCTGAATGAGGGATGGGTGAGAGTTTGGAAGAGGAGATTTATTTTTGCTTCCTACTTTGAGACAGGATGCATACAATTTCAGGCTGTCTTCAAGGAAAGGCTGCTAAACAAAGAGAAAGACTTTGGGATTAAGCAGATATATAGGGGAGCCAATAATTTGACATGTCACTTATTTCTAGCTTGCTATAGTAGAGACTTCAGGGAAATTCCCTTTATGTGAGATTAAGCATTCTCTTTTAGTCAAATAGATATACTTCACCCAGTGGAAGAGCTGATTCACTGTGCATACCATCTATTATAGTATAATACGTATAAAATCACTGATTTCTCTTTGCTATTAGGTTGGATAAGTGATGTTATTCAGTATTGTGATGCCCTTTCTATAAGTAGTATTTGGTGGAAAGATAGTCAATACTTGGGATATAACCTGAAGCATTTCTTTCCCTTGTGGGTGAAAGATGAAATGACTGAGGAAACAAAGGTTTGATCTTCTCAGCATATCAATTTATTAATCAATGTAGGCTATTAGGTAACAAAGCAATACCAGACCTCATCAGCTTAGGTCTGGTTATGGGGGAGACAAATTTTTATACATTAAAAGTAATCAATCAAATAAGGTCAATTAATGAAAAGGAAACAATATATTAGGTAATCTGACTTCTAAATGGATAAAAGATTAGGGACTTTCCAAGTGGATGGGGGAGAGTGAAAAGGTGCAATTCCCTGAATTGGGCAAAAGAAGTGTCCCACTCCACAAAGATGTCTGTAAATAATTAAAGGGATATGGACACAATAACTGATTAATTAGCATGGGGCAAGTTTTCAGATAAGACATATGCATTGCTTGAGATATACAATTGCCACAAAACTCCTTGCATTAGTCTTTGAATCTGACTGGGTTTCTGGTCTAACCAAGCATAACTGAGATCCTTAGTTAAGGGTCTCTAAGAAGGAAGTAGAGATGATTCAGTATCCTAGACACATAGGGCTTCATTCAAACAATACAATAAGGTTTTCTTCCAATTATCACAATCGAATAAACTTTTCTCACAGGACAGAATTTGGACTAGACCCACAATTGAATAGAAAAGGAACTGATCTAGCTTCTGAAGTGAGTCAAAAGATGGAGTCAATGTGGTTTTATCAATTCCTACAATTAACACATTGCTATCCTAATCCTCTCATTTCCCTCAGTTTTCCCCCTTTTGATTTATGGGTTAAGGGACAACCCACTCCCTACCCCCATGGATCATTTATCTATAAACCAAATCCATAATGTTTTTCACATATTCATGATCAGAATTGAATAAATCAGATTATAGATTAAACTACTTATAGGGCTCACAATGTACTAATTTTAGGATGGGAGATTTACATGTCATCAAAGCAACCAAGAAAACTTAAATGTAAACATAAACATTATGAAAGTAAAGGCAAAAGCAATACAGTAATTATCATCCATATTAATTAACATCAATTCATCTTGTGTCTTAGTAACCCACGTCCAATGTTCCTTTAATTAACACATTTTGTCTTCTTGAGTACCAGATGTCCCACATAGTTTATATGATACCTGGAAATCTTGTCTTAGACATTCTGGAGATGTCCTCGTTCTCAGGAGAGCTGTGCAGAAGGTTTTGCTCCTCTGGTTCCAAATTACTTATTAAGGTTTCTAGATTAAAATCTCCCCAAATCCACCAGTAACAAGACTTAATATCATTTAGTACAATATCTAAAATTTGGTTCTCCAAACCTGAAACTTAAAAAAAAAATTCATGAGAGTCTAACTGGTAAAATGGACTCTTCTGTTTTTTAATACTCTTAGACAAACACCTTAAAAATGTGGAAATAATTTTAATATTTGCTAATTAAATTTTACATGTAAAATCCTTAATTTGACTTTTGGAAGCCAGTTTTTACACACACACACACACACACACACACACACACACACACACGGAGTGTGTGTATGTATCTAGAGAAAGAAAAATCTAATCCTGTTTCTTTCTCAAAATTTACTACTCCATTTAATTTTTAAAAGCTTTTTTGTTACATTTTTGTCTTATTACTTTGTCTAATTGCCCATTTAGGAGTTTATCAACCCTATACTATAATTTGAGCATAAGTACAGATTAAAATTGTAATATTTGTCACACTTTCATCCTATTGTAAAAGCTTAGAGATATTCCAGTATCAATCTATTAATTAATGGATTTGTCTTGATTATAGAAATTTACTGTGAAAGGAAAAAGAGGGCCATAGTTATAACAATAGCAAGACTTGTCTCCTCAAGGGCCCAGACTGACTGGAAATATACTATAAGAGGGGGAAAATTCTCTTAGTTCTGTTTGATTCCACATATGACTCATATCTGACAGTCAATCATGTAGTCACAGGGCATCAAAAGCAAGAGTCAGGATTAATCAGGGTGGAGAAATTGCCTATTTAGAAAGAAAATAACACAATGGTGAAACTGAGTCAAGAAGAGCCCACCTTAGGCCATACCAAGGTCATCCCCAAAACTTTTCCCAGATATTCTCAGACTGCAGTACCTGTCATTTTCTACCACTGGCTTCATGATAATTTAGACAACCATTCCTGTAATCAAAATTCAAAACAATAGTCAAATATAGTCCCAAGAATTTTACCTCAAACAGCAAAATTTCACTTATCACAATTTAGGACTTGAATATCTTTACTTATTTTTCTCTAACCACTAACATTTCATTTATCCTTTACTTATAAATTAAAACAAGCCACATTCTGTTGTTTTATACATAAAATAAATACCCCTGATACCTGATTTATTCATATTAAATGCAAAGAAGTTCTTTAAACCACCCTATACATTTTTGTAACTTTTGCAAGTGATAGCCAAAAATTTTCAAATGAAAACTCACTCTTTACTATAGTAAACTTATTATTATTATCTGTTTTCAAACAAAATATACCTCATTAAATATTTAACAGATTTCTAATATCCATTTTTATCACATTTTTAAGAACTCAATTCATAAATTAACAGCATTCAGATAAAAAAGAACTGCTTGCCTAATAGCATTTCTGATACAATGATTTCTCAAATTTCATAATACAAGAAAATTTTAAAATATAGTAACATACATGTGTATTTAAAACACACATATTCAAAACATGAAACAAAACTTATTAGCAGTCAAGTGACATAAATTCAACTGAATACATTTCCAAATTATCCTACAGACAAAATCACTAATCTTATTACCTTTGTCATTTTATACTAATCACATCTAAAATCCAGTATACAGTTATCAAATATGGAATGATCATATTCAATTAAGAAATAATAACATTGACAATAATAGTCAACATTTATATAATACTTGCCATATGCCAGTCACTATATTAAGCACTTAACAAACATTATACTCTTTGATCCTCACAGTAACCTTGGGAGGTAGGTACCATTTTGTCTTCATAGATCAGGAAAGTGAAACAAACAGAGTTGTGCTTAAGATCCCACAACTAATAAATTTCTGAGACTGGAAAATAACTCAAGATTCCCTGCATTTTTCCAGCATTTCTAGCACCTTTATTTGAGAATGTAAACTGAGATGAGAGGGGTTAACAGGGTTAGAAGATGAGGGTCTCTAAGTTGGAGGAGTCAGAGGGGTCTCGGAGAAAGAATGGTCACAGGAAATCTCTGATCTAGAATAGGCCTTGGTTGAGTTGGAATGAGGGGAGTGCTAAGGCAGGGGAGGGGGACATGTTTCTGACAGATATTTAAGTTTCAGGTAAATTTTTAAGTGCAAATCATATATCCTTTTTAAAAATTTCTTCACTCTGGGATTACTTTCAAACTAGCTGCCTACATTACATTTAAAACAATAGAGCTATCAATCATGGTTGGGGGACAGTCATTATCTAAGCACTGTTTACCCCTCAAATGTTGAGGAGTGTAATTCCTTTTTCCCCCTTAAAACAAAATCTATAGAGTGGCACCCCAAAACTCTATGCTAAGTGAAAATGATTCATCTCCAAACTCCTTAATAATTAATTTTCACTCTCCTTAACCTCTAAATCTCCAAAATCTACTAAAATGTTTTATAAGTTTTTAAAACCAGAAAAGTTTTCCTTTCTATGATTATCTGACTTTATTTCTGTAGTTCCAACATGACCAAGGCTAAAATGGGGGAGGGGAAATCTTGTAGGACTTTTTATCCTCTTATAACCTTATCTCCTGATTGAAAGTTTAAAGTAGGGGTTAGTTCTGCCCACTGAGACAACTGCTTCAAGTATGAAACCTCATTAATCTTTCCCAGCATTCTAAGCTCTTTGGCTGTAGCCTTTAGCAGTTTTTCTGGCTGGTTATATTTTCTTTTAGAAATCTTTCAAGGCAATAGAATCTGCAAACAAAACTAAAACATACACACACACACACACACACACACACACACACACACACACCTCACCGCACACACACAAAAGACATTTGTCTTCCTGCAATTTTACAAAGACATATAAACACATGTGAAATAATATGACAGAAAAAAGTTTGTGCTCACATTTTTAAAAAATTTACAATTTTTGAAAGTCCCTTCTTCAGATCAATTTTGACACTCAGTTAGATTTTTATATATTTAGCATAATTTGAGAACTCTATTTTTCAGTCACCTCCTCCACTTCTATATGGGAATTTACACCTCTTTCCAGGTTAATGATAATTTTTAATGGGGTGTCAATTCAGCAGTTTTTCCCTGGTCTCATGCCAAAAGAAATTTTTCCAAGGGGGGAATCCTTTGGTATTTTACTACTATAGGAACCTATAATTTTTATCCACCTTTTGGGAAAAAACCTAATCCCAAATTACCTCACTCTGTGGCATAAACTTAGTCTAATTCTAAAGCACCCTACTCCCAGGGGAAAACACAATAAAACATAAACCGCCTATATCCGCTGAGGCAAATTTCCTAAACCATCTCAATTTCATTAAAGGATTTGTTGGTTGTTTACTCACATTTAACTGTATGATCCAATTTGGATTTTCTTAGAAAAGACACTGGAGTGGTTTGTCATTTTATTCTTCAGCTCATTTTTCAGATGAAGAAAGTGAGGCAAACAATGTTAAGTGACTTGTTCGGGGTCACATAGCTAGTAAGTATCTGAAGCCATATTCGAATGCAGGAAGAATACCTTCCTGACTTTTGGCCCAGCACTCTATCCACTATGATACCTAGCTACCCCCATTAAAGGATAATAGTTTTAACTTAGAAATAATTTCCCCTAATCTAGCAATATGTAAGGTGGCAGAGTAATATAATTCTACTCTAGACTCTCCTCTATGAGGAAAAGAGTGAGGACCAGGCTGATGGTTACATTTTCTGTTCCCTCCAGGCAAAAATCAAAGTCTCCTGTGGAAAGGGCTGGGTGAATTTCTCTTGACGTAGTCCAAGTTTACATTCATAAGGCAAAATTATATTTAGTATATTACACTGAGTTTACAATGCACTAAAATCCTTAGATCATTTTCAGACAAACTAGTCTGCAACTATATTTCCTCCACCTTGCATTTGCAAAACTATTTTTATCTAAAAAAAGACTCTTTAACCATCCCTATTACATTTCACCTTAGTTTTGACTTAATACCCAAGTTTGTCAATAATTCTCCGAATCCTGACTTAGACATTGTATTAGCTATGCCTCTTGACTTTGTGCCATCCACAAATAAGAGAAGCATACCATGTCTGCTTTTTTCCAAATTACTAACAAAAGTGGTAAACAGCATAAGGCCAAGCACCAATACCTTGATTATTCTATTGGAAACCACATTTCAAAATGGCTTTGAATAACTAATGACTAAAATTTGGGTCTGGTCATTTTAAATAAATCCAAATCCATTTAATTTGATTGTCATCTAGACCATATCTTCCCATTCTTCTATATGAATAAGCATGAAACTTTTTCAAACACTTTGATAAAATAAAAAATAAAATTATCTCAAGCATTTTATTAATCTACTAGTTGTTTTATCTCTTCAAATACTTTGAGAGACCCCTTTCTAAATTCTGTAGTCCACTCAAACTGTCCTTCTTAGCGTTTTGCACATATAATGTTCAATTTCTGAAAAGCACTTTCTTCACTTTCATCTCTATACAGCTCAAATACTAATCACCTTAAAAGAACCTTAAAAGTCCCCTCAGGAGGGAATTAAAACAACTTTTGAAGGACCAAGAAAACTTCTGTCTTGAGCCAAAACAACTAACTAATGGAAATCTTCCCTTTATGGGAAGTTCCTTTAGCACAAGGGGAATTGGGGTTTGTTAATGCATCCCTCAGTACTACTGAGGTGAGAAACTTTAAGAAGGAAATGAAGGTACTTATGGAAGATCCAGAGGGATTATCAGAACAGCTAGATTATTGGATCCCAACATCTATACCTGTAATGATCTTATGTCCATTCTAAACATCTTGTTTTCCTGAGAAGAGAGGGGTACGATCAGGAGGAAAGCCATCATGGAATGGGAAAAGAGACACTATCCCCCCTGCCACCCTCCCCACTTTGTGCCAGGGGTAATCCCTGACGATCAAAAATATCCCAGCTAGGATCACAATAATGAAGCCTATAGGGTTCATATGCAGGAACTGAGGGAATTAATAATTACAGGGATTAAGAATGCAGCCCCAAGACCTCAGAATTTAAAGAAAGCCTTTGAAGTGATGCAGAAAAAGGATGACTCACCCTCAACATTTTTGGAAAGGCTGAAATTTGGTGGTTATTTTTATTGAATTAAAGATGAGCACTGATTATGGTAAAAGATAATAGATTATTGTGATCTGTAGTTATTACTAGAACTAAAAGAAGCAATTAGAATATTGGCCCAGCATATTTTAATCTGACCTGATTATAATAAGTGATTTCAAACTCCATGTAAACTTTCTTAGGAAAATTTGCCACAGTAGGACTCTGCCACCAGCCGGGGGGGGCTTCTGTCCCAAACGCTGGGGTTTTCCCAACTGCCAGAGGTATTAGTTGGGTGCCCTCTCTGAAGCCCCCACACACTCTGGCAAGCTGGTCACATACCCCAAGACCTCCACCCCAGACCACAATCCAGGTCCAAGAAGGTTAAATCAAGAGTGATTACTCCCAAGACTGATTGCCAGATGCCCCTACAGTCCACAGGCCAGGAGCTGAAGCTGCAAAATGGTGGCTGTGTGGCAGCTCCTCAGTGGTTTCTCACCCCCAGGGGAAGAAACTGACGCTCTCCCAAATACTGATCCCAAAGTCCATAAGGCACTAACCTCTCACTTTGTCCTAGGCATCTATGTGTTGATAATTCTGGAATTGCCACAGCTGCTGGTGTTCTGCAGTCCCTCCAGCCGGCTGCTGGTCCAGACTCCTTGGGGCTAAAACCTCCAACTCACATGGGCCTGGGCTTTGCTCCCATAGTGCTGTGCTGGCCGCTCCCTCCCGGGCTGCCAGACTGTCTTCACTAGGAGGTTAGATTCTCTGTGTTGTTCTGTGGGTTCTGTAGCTCCAGATGTTGTTCAGAGTCCCCTTTTACATAATTTTGAAGTGGTGTGGGCTAGAGCTCCTTGGAAGTGCTGTTTCTACTCTGCCATCTTGGCTCCACCCCCGATTATTCCTATTAATATCAGAATAAATTCAAACTGTGTTTAATGAAAGGAAATACTTTTAGAAAAAATGTTTTGAAAAGCTTTGTGTGGTAACTTTTAAAGGTCTACTACTCTTCCAGACAGAGTATGTTAGTTAAAGAATAATAAATTATGAGCTATGTTGTTTTATGGTGTAAAATGTTTGAGGGGGGTGGCTAAGTGATGCAGTGAATAGGGCACCAGCCCTAGAGTCAGGAGGACCTGAGTTCAAATCCAGTCTCAGACACTTAACACAAAAAATGTGTTACCTTGGGCAAATTACTTAACCCCAATTGCCCTCCAAAAAGCAAAATAAAATAAAATGTTTCTGAGATTAGGAAAGATGAATAAAGGATCAATTGGAAATATGGGAACTGAGCCCAGGTCTGCTTGAGTCAGAAGTTTTAGCCCCAGGGTGGCCAGACCAGCAGCCTGCTGGAGGGACCCCAGAACACCAGCATCTATGGCGTTTCCAGAATTACCAACACATAGATGCCTAGGACAAAGCGATGAGGTCAGTGCCCTATGGACTTTGGGACTGGTTGGGAGAGCATGTGGCCTCTTTTGCCTGGGGGTAAGAAGTGACTGAGGAGCCGGTGCAGCTTGCACCACTTTGCCACATTGCAGCTTCAGCTCCTGGCCTGTGAACTTTACAGGGATCCTGCTATCAGTCTGGGGGGTAAACGCTCTTGCTTTACCCTTCTTGGATCTGGATTGCAGTCTGGAGTAGAGGTCTTGGGGCGTGTGACCAGCTTGCCAGAGCATGTGGGGGCTTCAGAGAGGGCACCCAACTAATACCTCCAGCTCAAAAGGCTCAAAAAGGCAATGAGAAGAATGCTTTAAAAAGCCAAATTTGCCAGATGGAAAAAGAATCTCAAAAGCTCACTGAGGAGATCCATTCCTTCAGAATTAGACTGGAGCAAATGGAAGCTAGTGACTTTATGAGAAATCAAGATGCTATTAAGCAGATCCAGACAAATGAAAGAATAGAAGGCAATGTGAAATATCTCATAGGAAAAACCACTGACCTGGAAAATAGATCCAGGAGAAAAAATCTAAAAATTATTGGACTACCTGAAAACCATGATCAAAGAAAGAATCTAGAAATCATCCTTCAAGAAATTCTCAAGGAAAATTGCCCTGATGTTTTAGAACCAGAGTGCAAAATAGAGGTTGAAATAATCCACCAACCACCTCCTGAAAAAGATTCCAAAAACAAAACTCCTAGGAATGTTGTAGCCAGGTTCCAGAATTCCCAGATCAAGGAGAAAATATTACAAGCAGTCAGGAAGAAACAATTTCAATATTGTGGAAACACAATCAGGATAGCGCAGGATCTGGGCAGCTTCTACACTGAGGGATCAAAAGGCATGGAGTATGATATTCTGGAGGGCAAAGGAGCTAGGATTAAAACCAAGAATCACCTACCCAGCAAAACTGAGTATCATGTTTTTGGGGAAAATATGGTTATTCAGTGGAATAGAGGACTTTCAAGCATTCTTGAGGAAAAAAACAGAGTTGAATAGAAAATTTGACATTCAGATACAAGAAGCAAGAGATGCTTGAGAAGGTCAACAGGGAAATCATGATGAACTTATCAAAGTTGAACTATTTACATTCCTACAGGGAAAAACAATAATTGTAACTGATGAAACCTTTCTCAGTATGAAAATAGTTGAAGAAGGGTATATGGGCATATGAATACATATGTGAATGTTTTTGTATATTATTTTCAGGTATACATAGATAGAGGGCACAGGTCGAATTTAATAGGAAGGGATGATACTTAAAAGGTGTAATTAAGAGGTGAGAGAGGAATATAACCAGCGGAGATGGGGAGAGACCGAATGGGGTGAACTATCTCATATAGAAGAAGCAAGGGAAAATGGTTTCAAGGGAGGGGAAGAACAGGAAGGCAAAAAGGCAAAGCCTTATTCTCTTTGAATTTGGATCAAGGAGAGAATGATATACATACTAAATAAGTTTTCTCACCCTGCAGGGGAATAGGGGAGAAGGGGATGAGAGGGGAGACAATGGAAGGGAGGGCAGCCTGGGCGGGGGAGTTGGAAGTACCCACTTTTGAAAAGGGACAGGACCAAAGTGGCGAGTGGACCACATTGGAGGTGGGATAGGAGGGAGGGAAATGTAATTAGTCTTTTTTTTTTTTTTGCTTTTTGGAGGGCAATTGGGGTTAAGTAACTTGCCCAAGGTTACATGGCTAGGTTTTTGTTTGTGTGTGTTAAGTGGCTGAGGCCGGAACCGAACTCAGGTCCTGCTGGCTCCGGGGCCGACACTCTACTCACTGCGCCACCTAGCCGCCCCCGTAATTAGTCTTTTATAATATATCTATTATAGGGGCGACTAGGTGGCACAGTGAATAGAGTGCCGGCCCTGGAGTCAGAAGGACCTGAGTTCGGAGCTGGCCTCAGACACTTAATCCACACAAAACAAAAACCTAGCCGTGTAACCTTGGGCAAGTTACTTAACCCCAATTGCTTTAAAAAAAAATATATATATATATATATATATCTACTATGGTAATGTTTTGCACAGCTACACATGTACAGTATATACTGACTTGCTTGTCTTCCTTTTAAAATCAGTTCTTTGAAAAATATATAAATACTATGATGAATACTATTTTTCATATAATTGAGAGATAAGATGTGCAGGCATTGGGGCATGAGGATTCACCTTGCCCTACTGGAAAAGTCAAAGGGGATATGGGAGAAGATATAGGAGAGAGCAGATTGGATGAGGGGATATCCTGTGGGACTGCTATTCTGGGGTTGTGGGTAGGGGAATAATGGGGGGAAAATGTAACTCAAAATCTGACAGAAATGAATGATGTAAACCAGAAGTTAATAAAGCATTTGAAAAAAAAAAGAAATATGGAAAGCAGATAAGAAGGTTTGGTAACAAATGGGGTTTATCCAAGCCCCCCCCATCTCTGGATAGTGGTTCTTAATCAGTTTTAGATGGTTTAATTATGTTTGGTAATAAGATCTCAAGTTTGGATTTTTGCACAAAAATTATATAAGATAGTAGAAAAAGTAAAATTATTTCTTCTTTATTAAAGTATCTGTCTGATAATTTTAAAAGGTAAATGAACTCATTTTTAGATAGATCTTCACATTTTAAAAGATTCCTATAACAAACACAGGATTTAGGCAAGGATAGAAAGAACAAATAATAAATAAACTGAAAATTCTCTGAAGTTTCAAAAATGTGGAACCAAATTTGAGTGACAGTGCTAATTTATATTGTCAGAATTATGTGGGAACCCTTAGATCTGAACCAAAGAAACAGAACTCCTTTTTTTATTTGTGTAACTACATGAGGCATCTGGGATTCAAAAAGTTCTATTTAAATGAATATTTGGAATAGGTCGCTGGGATACAGGGAATTTGATGTTAATTAACATTGGTAATAATGATTTTATTGATTTGTATGGTTCATGTATAAGTTTTCTTGGTTATCTTGGTGACATGTAATTTACCCTCCCAAAACTAGTATATTGAGAGCCACCTAAGTAGTTTAATCTGTACCTCACTTAATGTAATTAGGCAATTTTGTGAAACTCAGAGAAAATTTTATTGTCTGAGTCTAGCCCTATGTGACTAGAAAATTGAACCATTTGTTATACCTTCTAAACCTAGCCTTGCATGGTTGGGAAATTGAACCATTTCTATATGCTGTTAGTATCAAATCATATTTCTGGGGGCCCCTGTCAGGTCTGTTTGACTGTTCCAGCTCATGAATATGGACTCTAGACATCTAAAGATTACTCCTGCTCCTGAATGGACAACTGAGCCAAGGGACCTGAGAAAGACTACATCAGATACAGACAGCTTTCCCAAGGGTCCAGACAAGGCTTGCACAGCAATTGACCAGGAGGACAGGCTTAGTCCTGATGGTCTAGAAAATGAGAAAGATGAGATGGTAAGAAGGGGTTTATCAGCAGTGGTGTGAGAAGTTTTCAGAGGGTGTAAAATAAGAGGAGGTACTGTGTGAGAGAGGTGAAAACTTCTCATACTATATCCTAAAATGGAGACAGTGCTCTAAACTCAAGTTAGGCTTCAGCTGCAGCTAGGCCTATGTTTCATTTTTGCAAACTTACCCCTCCCCTGCTTTTACCCACTACCAAATAAGGTATCAAATGCTTTCATTGGTTTTCATTGGTTGAAGACTGTTTTCTTGCTCCTTGTATCTGGGTAGATTCCTGAGCTAGATTGTAAGCCCAAGCTCTCAACCAATGAGGGTTAGGTCAGTGGGAGGGGTTGCTTGCATTAGGGTATTTAACCCCATTTTTGCTTTCTGTAACCAGCCTTTCTCCACTGGTTTGTCTTGGTGAAGGTGATGCTCCCTTTCTTGGAAGGATTGAATAAATCCTTTCTATTCCTACCTAAAGAAGCCTCTGAGTTTTTTATTAAATTTTTGATAGGCTTTTTCATCCCACACACAAGGGACTCAATAAAGTTAAACTATCTGCATTCTTATAAAGGAAGATATGTATAACTTCTAAGAATTTTTTCATTATTAGAGCAGTTAAAAGGAGTTTACATAGACAGAGGCACAGGTCTGAGTGATTACATTGGCATGATCTCCAAAATAATGGAGGGGTGAGAAAGAGGGATGCAATAAGAGAAGGAAGGGATAGGTAGAATGGGAAAAATTTTCTCACATAAAAGAGACATGCAAGAAAGAGCTTTTACAATGGAGTGGGAAATAAGGGCTTGGCACACAATGATTAAGCCTACTGTCATCAGCATACCATTTCAAAGAGGGAAGAATATATATACACATTCAGTTGTGTATAGAAATGTAACTTACTCAACAGGGATGTAGTAAGGGAAGGGGATATAAGAAAAAGAGGATAATAAAGGGGAGGACAAATTAAGGGAAGCAGTGGTAAGAGAAATTTCTCAGACATTTCTATTCATCACAGTGGTTAAAAGAAAGACAGACTTTTGAGGAGACACCGGATTAAAAGAGAGAAGAAGAAAAAGAAGATAATGAGATGAAGGAAATACACAGTAATCATAACTGTGAATGTAAATACAATGAGTCACTCATAAAACAGAAGCACATAGCAGAATGTATTAGAAACCAAAAGCCAACAATATGTTATTTACAAGAGATATGCATGAAACCAAAAGACACACAGAGTTAAAATAAAGGAGTAGAATAGAATTTTATATGCTTCAGCTGTGGTAAAAAACAAACAAAATAATTGTTACAATCATGATCTCAGAAAAAGCAAAGAGAGATCTAATTTAAATTTAGATAATCAAGGAAGCTACATTTTTGTGAAAATGTACCACAGACAATGAAGTAATGTTAAAAATATTACAAGAAGTTTCTTTGATATAGTCCTCATTTCTGAAATATATACTGAGTATAGAAGTGAGTCCAATTTACAAAAACCAGAGCCATTCTCCAATTGATAAATGGTTAAAGGATATAAATAGGCAGTTTTCATAAGAAGAAATCAAAGCTATCAGTAGAGATATAAAAATGCTCTAAATCACTAATAATTGGATAAATGCAAATTAAAACAATCCTGAGGTACCACCTTGCAACTATTGGAAATGACAAATTCTGGAGGCATGGGGGGAAATAGGCACATTAATAAACTTCTGATGGAGAACAATTTGGAATTATGTACAAAGGTCAATAAAACTGTTCATACACTTTGACCCAGCAATACCACTACTAAGTCTATATCCAAAAGAGATTTTTAAAAAAGGAAGCAGACCTATATATACAAAAATATTTATAGGCACTCTTTTTATGAGGGAAAATAATTGGAAATTAACATGATGCTCATCAGTTGGAGAATGGCTGAACAAGTTGTGGCATATAGTTGTGTTAGAGTACTATTGTGCTATCATAAATAATAAGGGGAGTGGTTTCAGAAAAAAAAATTACAAGACCTGTAAGAACTGAAGCAAACTGAAGTGAGAAGACCCAACAGGTCACTGTGCACAGTAACAGCAATATCACAAGGACGACCAACTGTGAAAGACTTGGCTACCCTGATCATTATGATGATCTAAGAAAATGCCAAAGAACTCATGTAAAAAAAAAAGCTATCTATCCCCAGAGAGAGAACTGATCAATTCTGAGGGCAAATTGAAGTATAATTTTCCTTCTTACATTTAAAAAAAATATGGTTAATAAGGAAATATGTTTAGGATGATATCACATGTATAATTGATGTAGTTTGCTTTCTCATTGGGTAAGGAAAAGCATGGGAGTGAGGGAGAGAATTTGGAGCTCAACATTTAAAAACAAAAAGAATGTTAAAATGAATAAAAGTTTCAAAAACTTATGAAAAAGGACTATGAATGTTTATAAATAACCTCATCTCATAAAACCAAAAGAAAATGGAGGAAGGTAAAATCAGTTTAAAAAAACACTGGTGACATTCTGGGAAGCAGAGGCAAGATGGCCGAGTAAAAGCAGGAACTTGCTTGAGCTTATCACCCAATTACCTCCAAATATCTGTAAAAAATAAACAAATTTTAGAGCTACAGAACCCACAAAATGACAGAATGAAACCCATCTCCAGCTGAAGACATCCTGGTAGGCTGACAGGAAGGGTCTATCACAATGGGCTCCAAGTGGAATGCAGTCTCAAAAGGGCTGCAATGGTGCAGACTGGATTGGAGCAGACCTCAGGGGATTGGATCACTGGAAGCTGTGGCAGTTTCCAGACTTTGCAACCCACAAACATCAAAGACAAAGTAAAAGGTTAGTGAGGAAATTCTGTTGGACCTGGGTGAGAGAAGAGAGAAGCAACCCTGGGGTGGTGGAGGTGGTGGTTGAGGCAGCAGCAGAGGCTACTTCCAGAGCTCCAGGTCCACAGATGGTGGAGGGATCAAGGTGCTGATTAGAGGACAACTGCAGGGATCTCTGCTGGTGCTGAGGCAGGATTTTCTTGCTTTGTCCTGATTGTACCTGGATGTATCAACAATGCAATATTCACAATGCCTATGGTAACTACAAATATGCTGATATGGTTATTAATCACAAAATATACCAGGCTCTCTATGTGGGGGATAAAGATAGAACATTTATTCAAATACCAGAAAACTGGGTCCCAAAACCAAAAAGTGAAAGCCATCACAGAAGTTATGAAGTTGAAACATGTAGTTAATGTGGTAAACACCCATATTCTCAATCCTTCAAAACAGAACAGGCTACCTCAGGCAAAGATCCTCCTCTCCTCACTCATGGCAACTGCTCAGTGTCCACACAGCTTTCTCCCAGTAGCTTTGCCCCCCACGCAGTTCCCGTCCATGGCAGTCCTCAGCAGGATTCCTTAGCAGAAATTCTGGTTGGCTCAAAAAAGGAGTTAGCACCAGCACCACTGCCTAGTGATTCCATGGACTCCTGAAGCATGGCTGACCCCATATTTGTTTCTTTATGATTTTTTGTCTATTAAACTTGTTTATGAGATTTGTTTTCTTCAGGGTTATAGCCTCCACCTACAGATGCCTAATTGCTTAAGCCAGATGTCATCCCCTGTCCATGACAGTGATGTGCCACTTCTGGACCTGAAGGCGACCAAGGTCCGGATGACAGCTAAAGAACTGAACTCTTGAATGGGACCTCTTGGGGCAGGGACAGCTCTATGTCCAATTTCAGCTTGAAGTAACTTTGGAGAAGAGACCTTCACCCCTTACCCCAAGATTTTGACCCCCATTCGTTCAAGAGGGGAAGGAGGGGGTGCTTGTGCCCAAACCCCCACCCTAAGCCATTGTTTTATGTGCAAAGTTTTTCCTATTATCCTTGTTATATTGTTGCAAAGTTCTGTTGACACCAGTTTTTCCACCAGTTATTCCTAAACTCTCATTTATTAAGGTACTTTTGCTATGTAAGGGACATGAAAGATCTTGGGGCCAAATGTAATGGGGATGGGAATTTGAAGATCTTTCCTGCCCCTTAACAGACCTAGGGGGAAGTTTGAAGCTTCCCTGCTGTGAAGATAAACTCTGCCCCCTGAAAGACTGAATGTAGTCATATGGAGTCTGTGGTGGGAGAAGTCTGCTGAGGAGAAGCAGAACCCACAGAGAAGCTGGTAGAGAGCTAGTCTGACAGTTGGAGATGTAGGAGTTCATTAAAGAGATAGAAGGTTTTGTGAGTACATATTGGTTTGTGGGAAGGCTAAAAAGGAAGGTTTGTGGCTCTCAGCATTATTATGGCCTCTGAATATCTTTGGTACTTTGGCTTACTGGTTTTGGGATTCAATTTTCTGGTGTCTAAATAAATCCTTCAACTTTATCCTTTATCTGGAGGGTTTGACATATTTTGAGATTAAACATCATGCGATAGTTATAGTCATGGTCTCTATCATTAGAACGGGTGCTGTAAATATTGCATGGGCACTGCATCACCTCTTGAAAAAGATCCCCAAAAGAAAACTGCTAGGAATATTATAGCCAAATTCCAGAGTTCCCAGGTCAAGGAAAAAAAATATTACGAGCAGTAAGGAGAAACATTTCAAGTATTTTGGAAATACAGTCAGGTTAACACAAAATCTAGCAGCTTCTACATTAAGAAATTGGAGGACTTGAAATATGATACTGCAGAAGTCAAAAGAGCTAGGATTAAAACCAAGAATTACCCATCCAGGGGTGGCTAAGTGGTGCAGTGAGTAGAACATCGGCCCTGGAGTCAGAAGGACCTGATTTCAGATCCAGCCTCAGTCACTTAACACACACACAAACAAACAAAAACCTAGCTGTGTGAAGTTGGGCAAGTTACTTAACCCCAATTGCCCTTCAAAAAAGTAAAAAAAAAAAAAGAATTACCCATCCAGCAAAACTGAGTATATTATTTCAAGGGAAAAAATTAACACTCAGTGAAATATATGACTTTAAAGCATTCTTTTTATTTTTTTATTTTTATATTTTTTGTCTTTTTTGGAGGGCGGAAGGCAGGGCAATTGGGGTTAATCAACTCGCCCAAGGTCACACA
This sequence comes from Gymnobelideus leadbeateri, assembly GCA_011680675.1. Taxonomy (NCBI): domain Eukaryota; kingdom Metazoa; phylum Chordata; class Mammalia; order Diprotodontia; family Petauridae; genus Gymnobelideus; species Gymnobelideus leadbeateri. The sequence continues at coordinate 121,285 of WOXC01010904.1, forward strand.
GCTAATAAGTGTTAAGTGTCTGAGGCCAGATTTAAACTCAGGACCTCCTGACTCCATGGCCAGTGCTCTATCCACTGCATCACTTAGCTGCCCCACTTTCAAGCATTCTTGATGAAAAGACCAGAGTTGAACAGAAAATTTGACTTTCAAATACAAGAATCAAAAGAAGCATAAAAAGGTAAACAGAAAACTGAAATCATAAGGAACTTATTAAAGTTGAACTGTTTATATTCTTACATGGAAAGACAAAATTTTTAATTCATGGAGACTTTTCTAAGTATTAGGAAAGTTGAAAGGTGTGTGTGTCTGTGTGTGTCTGTGTGTCTGTGTGTGTGTGTCTGTGTGTCTGTGCATGTCTATATATATAGACAGAGGACACAGGGTCAGTTGAATATGAAGGGATGATATCCCAAAAATATAATTAAGGGGTGAGGGAAGAATATATTGGGAGGAGAAAGGGAGAGATAGAAGAGGGTAAATTATTTCTCAATCTTACTCTCATTGGATTTGGCTTAAGGAGGCTATAACATACACACTCAATTGGTGTGTATATTATATGTGTATATATCCTACCCTATAGGAAAGTAAGAGGGAAGGAGATATGTTGGGGGGGGGGGTGATAGAAGGGGAGACAGATTGGGGGAGGGGATAGTCAGAAGCAAACGCTTTTGAAAATGGACAGGGTCAAAGAAGAAAATAGTATAAATGGGGGATGGGATAGGATGGAAGGAAATATAGCTAGTCTTCCACAATATGACTACTATGGAAATGTTTTACACATGTATAACTTATACTGAATTGCTTGTCTTCTCAATGGGGTGGGTGAGGAGGGAAGAAGAGATAAAATCTGGAACTTAAAGTTTTGTTTTTGTTTTGTTTTGCTTTTTTTTGGAGGGCAATTGGGGTTAAGTAACTTGCCCAAGATTACATGGCTAGTTTTGTTTATGTGTTAAGTGTCTGAGGCCGGATCCGAACTCAGGTCCTTTTGACTCCAGGGCCAGCGCTCAACTCACTGCGCCACCTAGCCACCCCAGGAACATAAAGTTTTAAAGAAAATGTTAAAAAATTGTTTTTACATGCAACCAGGAAATAAGACGTACGGGCAATGGGGTATAGAAATCCAACTTGCCCTATAGGAAAGTAAGGGGGAAAGTAAATATATATATGGAGGTAGAAGAGAGGGCAGATGGGGGAAAAGGGTAATCAGTATGTTTGCTGTCTTGGGGGTAGGAGAGAGGAGAGAGATAGGGAGAAAATTTGGAACTTAAAATCTTGTGGAAATGAATGTTGAAAACTAAAAATAAATTAAAAAAAAGACTTGCAGGATCTCTAAACAAAGTTAACCCAAGGGAATACAAGGATGAAAATGGAAAGAAGAATGAAAACATAAGGAAAATGAAAAAGATCTGCAAAAATAATTTCAAAAAAAATTTTTTTCCATCAAGGTTATTATTGTCATTGTTATTTTGATATCAATGAAGTTCAAGATTTTTCTCATGCCTTTGGTATATTCTCCTTCTTTAAGTACCTTGCAAAACAGTTTTTCAGTGCCCTCACAATAGTATTCTCTATTATTTCACACAATGGTAACCTCTAGATTTACTCTCCTATCTAGAAAAAAAACTTTCTGAGGGCCATCTATGCATGAATTGAGGGCCTACAATTAATAAAGAAACAAGCAGTAGTTTATTTTTTAAACATTTTGTTTTTCTCAATTACATATGAAAATAACTTTTAACATTTGAGGTCTTTTTAAAATTTTGAGTTCCCAATTTTTTCCTTCCCTCCCATGGCTCTGCCCTTCCTGAGATGGTAAGCAACTTGATATAGGTTATGTGTGCAATCATACAAAACATATTTCCTTATTAGTCATGTTGTGAAATAAAATACAAACTGCAGAAAAAAGAAAAATAAAATGAAAAATAGTATCATTTAATCTTCTTTTTCTGGAGGTGGATCTCATTTTTCATCATGAATCCTTAGGAACTGTCTTAGATAATTGTATTGCTGAGAATGTCTAAGTCTTTCACTATTGATTATCTGTGATATTGTTACTGTGTACAACGTTCTCCTGATTCTGTTCAGTTAATGTAAGTCTTTCCAGGTTTTTCTGAGAGCATCCTACTCATCTTACTTATAGCACAATAGTGTTCTATTATAATCATAGACCATGACTCCTTCAACCATTCCCAAATTAATAGGCATCCCCTTGATTTTTAATTCTTTGCCACCACAAAAAAGCTGCTATAAATATGTTTGTACAAATAGATTCTTTTCCTCTTTTGTTCATATCTTTCAGATATAAATTTAGTAGTGGTATTTCTCTTTCAAAGGGTTTGCATGGTTTTATCACCCTTTGTATATAATTCCAAATCACTCTCCAGAACTTTTGGATCAGTTCACAACTACACTAGCAGTGCATTAGCATCCCAGTTTTCCCAAATCCCCTCCAGCATTTATCATTTTGCTTTTCAGTCGTATTGGTCAATCTGAGTTGTTTTAATTTGCATTTCTCTAATCAATAGTGATTTAGAACATTTTATATGACTATAAATAACTTTGAGTTCTTCATCTAAAAACTTCTGGCTTATATCTTTGACCATTTATTGACTCGGTTCTCTATATTATTTGAGAAATAAGGCCTTTATCAGAGATACATGCCATAAAAAAATTTCCCCGGGGGGGGGGTGGAGCCAAAATGGCAGAAAGGAAGCAGTAACTTCTCTAAGCTCCTCCATGAATCCTATCACTAAACCTTAAAAAGTCAATCTGAATGGATTTGGGAGTGACAGAATCCACTGGAAGACAGAGCGTGGCAGAATCCAGCCCAGGAAAGTGCCCAGTGGTTCCAGACAGGGGGAGTGCAGAGCACGTGGGGTCTGTACAGCTCTAACTTGAGAGCAGAGAAGCAGACTACACCAGAGAGAGAAGGAGCCCCAGCCAACCAACTCACTCATCCCAAGGACGAATCACAGCTGTCTCACCAGAATCTCACCAACAGACAGGAGGAATCATTGGAGACAGGTAAGAGAGGGCTTGAGGCCCCCAGCAAAGACAGCAGCCTCTCAAGGGACTATCAGCCCCAAGTCTGAAAGTTTAGAAATCACCTGCCTGTTTCTCCAGGAGCCAGAAGGAAAAAGTAGTAGCTTCTTCAAATGGTAGCTCCAATTCCTCCTCCATGAAGTAGAAAACCCAAAGATAAGTGTCCCACCAAGATTGAAATCCTAAGATAGTGTATATAGACTCGGGCTTGGGAGTCATCAAGAAGGGCTGTAACTGAGGCAGCAAAGAGTCTGAAGAGAAGAGGGGGAGGGGTCCCAGTAAGCCCCATATCACCTGACCAGCAAAAGCCTGCTTGAGCTGTGGCCCAGGGGTATAGAGGCAGAAATCTGAAGCAGTCAGACCACCCCTCCTCCACAGATTACTCTGTGCACATCAGCATACCTCCCTGAGACTCCTGCCTTAGCTTCAAACTAGACACCCAGAGGCTACAGCATTTAAAATCAAGGACCAGGCCCTTAGCTCATAGCCTGAGAAATTAGAAAATAGGAAATTACAATGGGAAGGAAGGAAGCTGAGAAGGAGAGGGGAAGGCAAGAAAATTCAATCCAAGCTTGTTATGTAGGTCAAGAATAACCAAATACAAAGGACAACTTGGACTCTTTACTCACACGTGAGACCACAGAAGGAAATATGAACTGGTCTCAAGCACATATAACATTCCTGGAGGAGCTTAAGAAAGATTTTAAAGACCAAATCAGGGAGGTAGTGACCAAATTGGAAAAAAGTTTCACTGAAGAAAACAAATCCTTAAAAAGTAAAATAAGTGAAGTAATTGGAGAAACACACCTCCCTAAAAAAGAACCTTCAAAAACTAACTGAAGACTATAATTTGCTAAAAATTAGATTCAGTCAAATTGAAACTCAGAACTCTATGATGCACCAAGAGTCAATCAAACAAAACATGAATATTGAAAAATTGGAAGAAAGTGTAAAATATCTCACTGGAAAAACAACTGACCTGGAGAACAGATCCAGAAGAGATAACTTAACAGTTATTGGTCTACCAGAAAGCCATGATGAAAAAAGCAACCTGTACAACATTCTCCAAGAGATTGTCAAAGAAATCTGTCCTGAAGTACTGGAATCAGAAGATAAAATAGTTATTAAAAGAATTCACCGGACTCCTCCAGAAAGAGATCCCAGATTGAAAACTCGAAGAAATATAGTAGCCAAATTCCAGAATTACAAGATTAAGGAAAAAATACTGCAAGCAGTCAGAAAGAAACAATTCAAATATCTCAAAACTACAGTCAGGATCACACAGGACCTAGCAGCTTCTACATTAAAAGAGCAGAGGGACTGGAATTTGATATTTCATAGGGCAAGAGAGCTAGGACTACAACGAAGGATTAACTACCCCGCAAAACTGAACACAATCTTTCAGGTAAGCAGATGTTTATTTAATGAAATAAGGGACTTTCAGACTTTCCTGATGAAAAACCCAGAGCTTAAGGGAAAATCTGATCACCAATTACAAGACTCAAGAAAGACATAAAAAGGTAAACAAGGAAAACACAGACTCACACATACATACATGCACACACCCACACTCATGCACACATGCATAGAACTTGGGATGCAACAAGAGCAAAATGTTCACATCCCTATATGAGAAGCTAACTGTCAATATTGAAATTTATATGATTATCACGACCTTCAAAGGGGTTATACATAGATAGAGGGTATGGGTATAATGAACTAACCCGAAGATAAAAAAAAAATTTAATAAAGGGATCCAAGGGACTGTAATGGGATAAAAGGAAAGGATGAGACAAAAAAAAGGTAATGTATGCTATTCAAAGAGGCATAAAAACACACTATAGTAGAGGGGAAATAAAGAGGGAGAGGAACATCATTTAAACATTACTCTCAGTGGTTCTGGTTCAAAGAGGGATCAACATAATCAGTTAAGTTTAAGATTCTATTGTGAATAGACATGAAAATTCATTAAAAAAGGAAAAGGAGGGAGGGAGACGAGCAGTATTGGAAATTTACTCTCATTGGTTTGCTGTCAAAGGGGGAGTAACATACTCTGATAAATATAAAAATTTATTGTGTCCTATAGGCAATAGGAGGGTAAGTGGGGGATGAAAAGGAGGTAGTTAAGGGGGGAATTAGAGGGGAGGGAAATAGTAGTAAGGGAAGGGGTAGGTAAAGAAGGGGGATCACTGGGTGGAGACATTGTGGGAGGGGGTGGTAAAAAGAGAAATCCTCAAGGAGGGGTTAGGGAGAAGGAAGAAACAAAAGCATAAACAGGAGAGGGAATAGCATGGAGGGGAAGAAACAGAGAGTAATCATTACTATGAATGTGAATGGGATGAACTATCCCATAAAACACAGGTGGATAGCAGAATGAATTAAAAACCATAATCCTACAATATCCTGTCTACAAGAAACACATTTGAAACAAAGGGATACCTATGGGGTAAAGGTAAAAGGCTGGAGTAGAATTTCTTATGCCTCAGCTAAAATAAAAAAAGCAGGGGTAGCAATCCTTATCTCAGATAAAGCAAAAGCAAACATAGATCTAATTAAAAGAGATACAGAAGGAAACTATATCCTGCTAAAACACACCATTGAGAATGAAGCAATATCATTACTTAACATATATGCACCAAGTGGTATAGAGTCCAAATTCCTAGAGGAGAAGTTAAAGAATTTAGAGGAAGAAATAGATAGCAAAACTATACTAGTGGGGGATCTTTCTGAACTTAATAAATCCAACCTCAAAATAAACAAGAAAGAAGTTAAGGAGGTGAATAGAATTTTAGAGAGACTAGATATGATAGATCTCTGGAGAAAACTGAATGGGGATAAAAAGGAATTTACTTTCTTCTCAGCAGTGCATGGTACATACTCAAAAATAGACCATGTACTAGGGCAGAAAAAGCTCACAATTTGGTGCAGAAAGGCAGAAATATTAAATGCATCATTCTCAGATCATGAGGCAATAAAAATCATATGCAATAAAGAACCATGGAAAGATAGACTAAAAACTAACTGGAAATTAAACAATTTAATCCTAAAGAATGAATGGGTCAAACAAGAAATTATAGAAATAATCAGTAATTTTATTCAAGAGCATGACAATAATGAGATAACATACCAAATTTTGTGGGATGCATTAAAGACAGTTCTTAGGGGAAGTTTTATATCACTGAGTGCATACATGAATAAATTAGAGAAAATGGAGGTCAATAAATTGGACATGAAATTGAAAAAGCTAGAAAAAGAACGAATTGAAAATCCCCAATTTAGTACTAAATCAGAAAGATTGAAAACCAAAGGAGAGATTAATAAAATTGAAATTAAGAAAACTATAGAATTAATAAATAAAGACTTCCAAACAATGTAAAAGGTGGACTCTGAACAACTTCTGGAGCTCCAGCACCCACAGAATGACACAGAGAAGCTAACCTCCTGCTGAGGACTGCCCAGCAGCCCGGCAGGAAGCAGCCACCGCAGAGCTCTGGAAGCTGCCAGCTCAATGATCTCGGAGCAAAGCCCAGGCCCACTTGAGGCGCGGTTTAGGCCCAGGGCAGCTGGGCCAGCAGCTGGCTAGAGGGACCCCAGAACACCAGAAGCTCTGGTGATTCCAGAATTATCAACACAGATACACCTAGGACAAAATGAGAAGTTACTGCCCTACAGACTTTGGGACCAGTATTTATCCTTGGCTTCCTCCCCTGGGGGGCAAGAAGCAGCTGAGGAGCCTCAGCACAGAAGCCATTTTGCAGCTTCAGTGGCAGCTTCAGCTCCTGGTCTGCGAACTGTAGGGAGATCCAGCAATCAGTCTGGGGGTTAAGCTTTAACCTGCTTGGAGCTGAATTGTGGTCTGGGGTGGGGGAGGTCTGGGGTGGGTATCCAGCTTACCAGAGCATATGGAGGCTTTAGAGAGGCCACCCAATTAATACCTCCAGAAATGGTGAAGACCCCAAAGTTTGGGACGGAAGTTCGCCTGTTTGGTGGCAGAGTGCTACTGTGGCAACAAGCCCAAAAGTGAAGTAAGTGAATGGCAACATGCTTAGGCAAAGGAAAGAAAATAAACAGAAAAATGCAACATTACACTCCTGTTTTGGGGGCAAAGAGGATCGAAGCATAGCACAGGAGGAGGTCTGTGAGGTCAGAATTCCTGCACCAAAAGCCCCAAATGAAAATATGAGTGGGTTACAGGCCATAGAGGACCTTAAGAAGGACTTTAAAAATCAAATAAGAGAAGTGGAGGAAAAATTGGAAAGAGAAATGAGAAGGATGCAGGAAAAGTATGAAATGAGAGTCAACAGCCTGACTGAGGAAAACAACACATTATAAAAACAGACTAACTCAAATGGCAAAGGAGGCCCAAAAGGGCAATGAGGAGAAGAGTGCCTTAAAAAGTCGAATTTTCCACATGGAAAAAGAATCTCAAAAGTTCACTGAGGGGATTCATTTCTTCAGAGTTTGACTGGAGCAAATGGAAGCTAATGACTTTATGAGAAATCAAGATGCTGTTAAGCAGATCCAAACAAACGAAAGAGTAGAAGGCAATGTGAAATATCTCATGGGAAAAACCACTGACCTGGAAAATAGATCCAGGAGAGACAATTTAAAAATTATTGGACTACCTGAAAGCCATGATCAAAGAAAGAACCTAGAAATCACCCTTCAAGAAATTCTCCAGGAAAATTGCCCTGATGTTTTAGATCCAGAGGGCAAAATAGAGGTTGAAAGAATCCACAGATCACCTCCTGAAAAGATCCCAAAAAGAAAACTCCCAGGAATATTATAGCCAGGTTCCAGAATCCCCAGATCAAGGAGAAAATACTACAAGCAGCCAGGAAGAAACAATTTCAATATTGTGGAAACACAATCAGAATAGCACAGGACCTAGCAGCTTCTACACTGAGGGATCAAAGGGTATGGAATATGATATTCCAGAGGGCAAAAGATCTGGGAATGAACCCAAGGGTCACCTACCCAGCAAAACAGAGTATTTTGTTTCAGGGGAAAATATGGTCATTCAGTGGAATAGAGGACTTTCAAGCATTCTTGAGGAAAAAACCAGAATTGAATAGAAAATTTGACATCCAGACACAAGAAGCAAGAGATGCCTGAGAAGGTAATCAGGGAAAAGAAATCAAAAGGAACTTATCAAAGTTGAGCTATTTACATTCCTATATGGAAAAGCAATAACTGTGACTGATGATATCTTTCTCACTATGAACATAATGGAAGAAGGGTATGTGGTCATATGAATACATATGTGAATGTGTGTGTAGATGGTTACAGTTATAGAGGGCATAGGTTGAATTTGTTGGAAAGGGAGAATACTCAAGGTATGGAATTATGAGGTGAGAGAGGAAAGTTGCAAGAGGAGATGGGGAGAGACAGGGTAGGGTAAACTATCTCATGTAGAAGAAGCAAGGGGAAGTGGTTGCAAGGGAGGGGGAGAATAGGAAGGCGAAAAAGGCAAAACCACATTCTCATTGAATTTGGTTCAGGGAGAGAATGACATACATACTAAATGGGATATCTCAACCTGCAGCAGAATAGGGGGAAGGGGGATGAGAGGAGGGATGATGGATGGGAGGGCATCCTTGGGGGAGGGGAGGTTGGAAGTACCCACTATAGAAGAGGGACAGGATCATGTAGGGAATGGACCAGGTGGGGGTGGGATGAGTGGGAGGGAATTATAAGCAGCCTTGTACAATATATCTACTATGATAATGTTTTCCATAGCTAGACATGTACAACATATACTGAATTACTTATCTCCCCAGAGGGAATGGGTGACAAGGGAGGAAGGAAATGGATCTGAAATTCGAGGTCTTAACATTAAATGTTTCAAATATATATAAATACTATTATTAAAAAAAAAAGAAAATCTGAATCAGTCAGATGGAAGATAAAATAAACTGAAGAAACTATAAAAAAAAAGAAAAAAAGAAATGAGGAGCAGATGGACTTCATATTCACCTGGAGAGGCTTACACGAACTGATTCTGAGTGAGAAGAGCAGAACCAGGAAAAATTTGTATACAGTCACAGACACAACATATGTGTGATGACCAACCATGACAGACTGGAGTCTTCTCAGCAATGCAGTGATATAAGTCAATCCCAAAAGACTCATGATGGAGAGAGATGCCTACATCTATGAAAGAACTAGAAAGAATTGATTTTGAGTCCTGATTGAAGCAACCTACTTGATCTTTTTCTTTTCATTGTTTGGTTTTATTTTCTCTTTACCATTTTTCATTCCATCTATTACAATCAGCCTTTGTAACCTGACTAATGTCTATTGTGAAAGTATTTGCAGATCCTATACTGGATTATATGCCGTTGTGGGAGTAGGGGAAGGAAGGGAAGGAAAATTTGAAACTCAAGGAACTATGGAGTTGAATCTTGTAAACTAAAAATAAACAAACAAATTAATTTAAAAAATAATTGCAAAAAAAGATATGTAACATTCAATTTCAATTCTATTCAATAAACATTTATTAAGTATCCAAAAAAAGATAATGGAGTGAAATGAACAGAAACAAGAGAATGATGTATAGAACAAAAAATTATTGTTTTAAGAGGAATTTTGAGGAATTGTCATTTTGACTATTACATATACCCAAATTGACTACAAAGGACATGTGAAGGAAGATGCTATTTGTATCCAGAGAAAGAACTTATAAATTGAAGTATATATAGAATGGTTTCACCCACACACATCTCTGTCTAATGGTCATTATCTCTAGTGCAGAGGGGGAGGAAGAAAATAAAAGAAAGGGATATGATAACTTGATTAAATAGTTAAAAGGAATAGCCAGTTGTACATAACAGACTTGCAATGATTTTTTTCTATTCTACTATCTTATGGAAATGCTTGTTATATTTCTTAAATTCAGAATAAAACAAATAAAATTTTTAAAAATTCCCCCAGTTTTCTGTTTTGCTTTTATCTTGGCTTCATTAGTTTTGTTTGTAACAAGCAGCATTGTGAAGCATTAGTCTTCAATCAAACACATCTTTACTATACCACAATTAACTGAAAGATGTCAAAAGATCCCATTGTGCCTAATGTTTTTTTATTATTATTATTACAAACAAGTATTTGATTCAGTAGAACAGGCTGCCACTTTCTTTGTTCTAACATGTCTCCCATCTACCTCTCAAGATGATTCAAGATAAATCTTTAGAAGATTTAAAAACAAAAATAACTGTTCAATTATTACCATTCTGTGTATATCTAGAATGTACCTATTTACATTTTTCTCTAATAAGAATGTGAGCTTTTTGAGGGCAGGCTCTGTTTTTGCCTTTTTTTATATCCCTAGCATTTAGCAAAATTCCTTTCACATATTAAGTGCTTAATAAGGGTTTGCTGGCTTGCTGACTTGTCTGTGCATCCCCAGTGCCTAGTATAGTGTCTGGTGGGCGCTTAATAAATGTTTGTTGTTAGATTGATTCCTAATACCAAAGCCATCTTTTTATTCCCACGTTAACACTGTTATATGGGCTTAAATTTTATGAGATCTATATAGAGAACACAATGTAACAAATTTCAAGACTTTGTCTTTGGAAGTTAAAGATGTGTATCATCCATGTAGTGTAGTAGGTATATCCTTGGACTTGATGTCAGAAAGCTGGATGTAAAAACCAGCTCTGACACTTTCTGCTTTCTGTAGCTCTGTTTCTTTTTCTCTTCTGATTTCATTTTTTGGTAATGTTCCAGTGTGATAAAAAAAATTGTACATAAAATAGCAAATCTATTATGTGCAATTTGCTACTCCTTTTAAATATATAATAAAATTATCATGTAAATTTTTTCTTCCTTTTTTTCCTTCCTTCCCCCGACCCTGTCTTAGAGATGGCTACCATTAGACACAAGTATATATGTGTATATGTATATGTACATATATATGTAAAATCATTCTACACATAGTTGTATTTATCATTTCTTTCTCTGAATGCAGTTGTGTTACCAGGAACAAATTATTTTATTTCTCTGAGGTTTAGTTCCATACTTTGTAAAATAGGGATAATAATGCTAACACTATCTACCTCACAGGGTTATGAGGAAAATGCTTTGTAAGCCTTAAAGTACTACATAAATGTAAGGATTTTTAAAATCTAAATCAGTGATAATATCACTAATCACCAGAGTGTAAACCTTTACAAAGGCACGTTGGCAATATGGCTGTAGTTTATAGTTTTAGAGAGTTGCCTGGGACATTGAGTGTTTAAGTGACTTTATTGTTGGTTAAACAGTCAATACTATGTGTCCGAGGAAGAATACCTCAGGTCTTCCTGACTTACAGCCTGCAACTCTATCTGTTATACTACATGGCTTCTCAAATATATGTTATTATTAATTTTTTAAATAAATGAAAAAATCAATCTCCCTGTTCATATTATAATCTTATAAAAATTAGAGGTTTTTGTCAAATGCAGAGTTCACAGGAATTCAAACTGTAGAGATAAATGATTTATTTTCTTCTTATCTGTGTACCTATTGTGTTCACCCTCCTCAATCCTCCTTCTTTCCTTCCTTCCCATAATATATGTTACTTTGTAGCAGCAAGCACCCCAACATCCCCAGGGTGGCTTCCAACACAGGTTCTTTGATCTGCTTTTCTAAAGGAAAGCAACTCAAAATGGGATAACAAGCTTACTTTAGCAGGTGGCTAGGTGGCGCTGTGAGTAGAGAGCTGGCCCTGGAGTCAGAAGGACCTAAGTTCGGATCAGGCCTCAGACAATTAACACACAAACAGAAACCTAGCCATTGACCTTGGGCAAGTTACTTAACCCCAATTGCCCTCCAAAAAAAAAAAAAAACAAAAAACAAAACAAACAAAAACAAAAAAAACAAGCTTACTTTAATCAATCAAACATATATTGTTTACCTAGTTCAGGGGAAAAAGGTCAGCACCCTGAACTTCAAAGTATACAGATCAACTTCAAACAAACAGATCAAGCAGTCAGGTTTCCAAACTGTCCAACCATTATATCAATACCAAATCACAGTTACAAGAGAGGAAAGCATCAACATCTGGGTTTTCAAAGCCGGGGGCCTCTCAACGGCTGCCCAGCGTCTCATCTGGTCAAATCATACAACACTCCTCAAAGTGAGCCCCAAAGCAAAGCCTCCCATCAGGGTTTATATAGCCTTCTCCTGGCTCAGAGAATGTAACAACCTTCTTGACCCATTGCCTAATCACAAAGTATCAAGGTGTGGGTGTTCCTGAAAAACAAGCCCCTGCCACAGGTTCCAGGTGCACTTAACCTAGGAGCAAGGAAGATCTTTAAATTTGCTTTCCATTACATAGTTGAAGGTCAAGGATGTTGTTTTTGGTTTTGTCTTTGTTTAGCCAACTGGGTGGTATACCTCATTACATAGGCATGATCCATACCTTGGTACTCCCACAGCCAATCTAGAAGTAATAAAAATTCACTGGGGAAGAACAAAATTCTCTGTGGCTCTCAGAGAGTCAATGACCCTAATTCATTATCTAGAAGGTGTATATTATTAGGATTTATTCGTTCAGAAATTAGTTCTTGAGTCTACATCTCTGGCAAACCTCATTTCTTTCCTGAACTTGTTATGTTTCTGATCCTTGGTCACAAAACCTTGGCATAATGAAGTCAACTTTTCACAGAGACTAACAAACATGTATAGCGTCTCCTTAGGTTGGAATGATGAAGGAACCCTTCCTTCTACTTCAGCACATGTGCTGAGATGTCTTCCTGCTTCTTGTGCCATAAGGATACTTTTTATTATCTGAGTGCTTCCTTTACCATGTTGTTATTATTTAGTCATTTTCAATTGTGTCCAACTCCTCACAGCCCCTTTCTCTTGGTAAAGATACTGGAATGATTTACCATTTCCTTCTCTAGCTCATTTTACAGACTGAAGCAAATAGGGGTTAATTGACTTGCCCAAGGTCACACAACTAATAAGTTGTCTGAGGCCAGATTGAACTCAGGAAGATGAGCCTTCCTAACACCAGACCTAGCATTCCATCCACTGTGCCCCCAGCTGCTCCATCTTTTGCTATGAGGATACTTTAATTGTCTGTTAAGCTTGAGTTCAGTGGATAGACAAAAGACACAACATCTGCTCATCAGGCCTTTCCTTCTTGCCCACCTTGACGTGTAAAGATGACTTTTTGAGCTCTGAAGAGAGAATATAGGGGGATGCTGCCAAGCCACAAGCCATTAGCATAGGACCTCCCAGTCAAGATGAACTCTAGGATAGAGAAATCTCTTATTTGTATCTTCCTTCCTTTGGTACAGGGCCTTGTGAAACCATGAAAGGCAGGTGGCATATCTCTCCACCATTTTCTGGACACTCAGGAGGTGAAGTACCAGTTTCTGAAACAACTGAAGCAATGTCATTGACAGAAGCAGCATTAGACTGGCCATGAAGGAAAAAGAAAGATGTTCCATAAAAGGAAAAAAGCTCACTTGGTATTGATTGGGAGAAGTGAAATGGCTAATGAGCAGCCCTGTTGCAAATGTCCCAATGAGGCTTTCATACTCCCTCTCAATCGATTATAATCATTCTATGATTCTTTATTGCTTTGTGTTCCCTTTCTGTGTGGAAATAAAACTGTCTGTTCCATACCTGATTCATGTTTGAAGATCTTTCTACTTCCTCCCACTCCTCCCACCTATGGGGATGTAATTATTCCTCAGGAGTCTGGGGTGGGGGTGGAACTGAAGCATCTGATAGCTCTGTTGAGAGGCACAAGCCCGAACAATGAACCCAGGACAAACTTGAAGAGAATATAAAGGACAGGAAATGGCAAAAGTTGCCAGGCTCTTTGGCCTTAGCCTGGTAGTGCCTGGCTAGCCACAACACTGGACATGTTTAACTGCAGACATTGATTTGGCTCTTGGAAGAATAATAATAGTAACAAAATAATGCATAAGAAAACATATTAAGAGGGACTGCTTGCCAGCTACCTCTCCCAGACACAGACAATCCCTAGACATTGCCCAAGTGGTCTAGAACCCAGAAGTTTCAGGGAAAACAATAGTTTGAGTTTATCTTGTTGACACATTCCTCCTTTGAATGGGCAGAAATATGTGGATAATTCAATACATTTCCCAGTTGATGATCATCTCATACTTGCATGAAGGCACTGAAACTCTGAACTCTTGGAGGATGAGGATCTTGTCTCCTCCCCTAGCATAAAGCTGTAGCATTAGGATCAATGCACTTGGGAAGACAAAAGCTCCAGGGACCAATCTTTGAATTTCCTATTGAAGCACAAGGTGAGTAGACTCAACAGACGGCCCTGTCATTCTACCCTAGAATCCTTCTTTGATCTTGACTGTGGGACTCCTCTGCTTAAATGTGTTTCATTGTACTTCCCATGACAAATTTCTTCTCTTGCCACTGTCTTCTTGCCCCACTGCTCCTTGATGCATAAGAGACACCACAGAAAGGGTGTAGGGTCCTACATTTGTATACTAGGACCCTACACATAGTAGGTACTTAATAAAATGAGTGTTGAATCGAACTAATCTTAATCATTTAATTAAATTTTAAAGTTTCGTATGAAACTGAACTCAGTGTAATGGAAGTTAACATTCTGGAACAAGGATATTGATGGAATATTCCCTATAGCGAAGCTAGTTCCTTTGTTAAGAAACTAATGCTCAGACTAGTTAATCCCTGCCCAAAACCTGTTGGCAGTCAGACAGTCTTATTGACTTTCAAGGATCCATTACCAAAAGACAGGAAAGTAATTGTTAAATGAGAATCAAATGTTTATTTCTGTGCCGGTATTTGGATGCCAATAACCCAAACTAATATAAATAATAATTATTGATATTTATGTACCACTTTAAGGTTTGTCATGTGCTTCTGATTTGATACAGTCCCATGAGATAGATACTACTGGGATTCCTATCTCCATTTTTCAGAGCAAATGAAGGCTCAGAGAAATAAAGTGTCAAGACAAGGCTTCACCTAGTCTCTACTGACCTCTAACCCAACACTCTTTTAAGTGCTCTAAATGATTCTATCACTGTACCTCATCTCAAAAGAATTTTATGTTTATAACATTTCTCCTAAAGAACCCCAGGTCCTTTGATCAGCATTTGTAGCTGAAGGAATATTAAACAGCACAACGCCCCTGTGAGGAAGGTAAAATGGGGTTACTTACTTGAAAACTTCATTTAAAATGTATTGCTAATTAACATAAATACACCATAGAGCACATGATTTTATTGGCTACCGGCTTCCTTTAGAGTGTGAAGCACATAATCAGGATAAAGAAAAAAGTTTTCTCTTAGAATTAAATTACTTTTCTTTGTATCAAGGGATTCTGGAGACAGTCTATCAAAATGAGGGTCAGCAATCAAAAGATAATGTAGGGGAGTGTTCAGGGGAGTTTCCTGACAAACTTGGTGAGCTTATAGGGTAATAAGAATGAGCTTAGGTGTTTAATAGTGTTTCATCCATTGGGAATGCATTGAATTGACTGGTTGGTCTATATTATGGACCAGAGCCAACGCCCTGTGAAGAGGGAAGGGTGATAAGGAGGGGGGGAGGGTAAGTGGTTCTGCCAGGGAAACCTCTCCTGGCATCCAGTCTGGAAGGAATTCACCAGGCTCAAGCAGACTTTGAAGCCGAAATTGTAAAGTTTATTGTTATGCTGTAGAGAACAGCGAGCTAGATTCTTATGGAACCTGCAAACTCGCAGAGGCCGCATAGTTTTAAGGGGTCAATTATGCTAACTAGGTGAGTAAGGGTGGGATCAGGGAGGAGTTAAGGAGTGGTCAGTGCTCAAAGGACCATACACTTTTAATATCAACTGCGCAGATGTATTGCCCATGATTCACTGGGAAATAGCTCAAGCGGGGCTAGCTGGAGGTGTGGTTCTAGGCCTGATACGTCACTAAAGAGTGCCCAGTCTGCCACCCACCAAGGTCATCAGAGACAGTGTGGGTATATAATTGACTAAGGAGTTACCCTATAGATAAGGTATTGAAGAATTTATGGTGGGGCTGGCCACTCTAACTAAGGGAGATAACATTTACATAACTTATTGTTTCAAGCAGAGATAAACAGGTCATGAGTTGTTGCTGGGCAGAGTGCTGGAAGGGGGAAGGGGCAGAGTCAATGCTCTGAGGCTGGGGGGGGGTGGAAATGTGATCTTACAGACTGCTTTTACAGATTGATTTTACGGACATAAATCCCAAAGCACCCCACTTACAAACTGATGTTACAGATTGATACTATAAACATATATACATCACAAGGACCCCATCACCTGTGCTGGGACTATAAAAAGGGGAGACAATTGCGGAATCAGCCTTTCCCTTTTTGAGTCCCTTCTATCCTGAGAGAGCAGCAGAGCTAAGAATTAACAAAGATCCTGATTGGGGGGGAGGGGCGCAAGGGAACTGGGTATGGCAGAAGGTAGAGGGATAGAGAGGAAGCCCAGGTATTAACACTAACCTGCTGAAAAATCTGATGGTTATTTTGAGTTTGTGACTCTAGAAAACTGTGACTCTAGAAAAGATTTCCTGGAGACTTCTGGGCTCCAGCCTCCTCAATAGTATGCAAAGGAGGGAGGAGGACTTCTTGGATAATGTCACTTTGTAATGGAAATGCAGATTTAAAGATCTTCCCTGCCCTTAGCTTAAGTGCACCTGGAGCCTGTGGTGGGAGGCTTGTTTTTCAGGAAAGCCCACACCTTGATACTTTGTGATTGGGCAGTGGGTCAAGGAGGTTTTTACATTCTCTGAGCCAAGAGAAGGTTATATAAGCCCTGAGGAGAGGCTTTGCTTTGGGGCTCACTTTGAGAAGTGTTGTGTGATTTGACCAGATGAGACTCTGGGAAGCCGTTGTTGAGAGCCCCCCGGCTTTGAAAACCCAGATGTTGATGCTTCCCTCTCTGGTAACTGTGATTTGGTATTGATATAATGGTGGGACAGTTTGGAAGCCTGTCTGTGTGATCTGTAAGTTCTGTAACTCTGAAGTTCGGGGTGCTGACCTTCTCCCCCTGAACTAGGTAATGTGTGTTTGTTTGATTAAAGTAAGCTTGTTAACCCATTTTGAGTTGCTTTCCTTTTGAAAAGCAGGTCTAAGAACCTGTGTTGGCAGTCAGCCTGGGGATATTGGGGTGCTTGCTGCTACACACTTATAATTTATGAACCCTAATTTACTGTATAAAGAAAGGTGATTGTACAAGAAGATTTGAAAAAGAAAGAAAGACAAAAATAGTATGCTTTGGTCTGTGCTCAGATAATATCAGTTCTTTCTCTGGAGGTAGATAGTATGCTTCATCATAAATCCTTTGGAATATAAACTAAAAAAAAAACTAAACTAAAAAAACTTTAAAAAATTTAAAATA
This sequence comes from Gymnobelideus leadbeateri, assembly GCA_011680675.1. Classification (NCBI taxonomy): domain Eukaryota; kingdom Metazoa; phylum Chordata; class Mammalia; order Diprotodontia; family Petauridae; genus Gymnobelideus; species Gymnobelideus leadbeateri. The sequence goes on from WOXC01010904.1 coordinate 138,689, forward strand.
GTTTTAACATGTAAGAATAAACTATTATTAAAAAATAGAGGGGATTTCCAGGGCAGCATCATCCTACTGTGTGTCAAGCCTGAAAACTAATGTCCAAAGGTTTTACAACTGCTGTTAACTCTAAAAATACCAAAGAGCTCACACAAGTTATCACAATCAGACTTAACTCTGAAAAGTAAAATAATAAATAAAACCAAAGAGATAACAAAGGTCATAAAAAGCTCTCTTTATTCCATTGGAGGAGGGAAACTAGACATATATGCTGGACCCCCCTCCCCAGTAGGAGACCTACTCTAAGTGTGGGTAAATCTCAATAGATAACACCAGCAACTACAGAGTGAGTCGTGGACCTGACAGTGAGGGATAACAGCAACAGTGTGATAAGTTTGACTCACAGCAGGGCTTCATGACCAGAACATAGATGTTGCAGGTACTGGTCTGAGCTCAGAGGCCACCTGGTGCTGGTGTGAAACAGTTCTGGGATTTCACCATAGCTGAGTTCATCCAGAGGGTGAACCAAAGGATTGTTGTTATGCCAAGCTCAAGGCACAGCTTGCTTGCTGGGCTTTAGCTCAGAAAATAGGGCGTCTCCTAATAGTAAAAAGAGAAAAGTAAAAAGAGAGGGGTTATCTTGACATGAGGATTCTGACATGGGGAAAAAAGGATCAAATTCTCGGAACCCCATAAATGGAGAAGCACTGAGGGAAGATTATGCCATTAAGTGAGGGAAACAAAAGATTTGAATTGTTTCCATGAGTTATTCAGAGAATACAAATCTTATGGGAAAGGATTCACCCCCTTAGCAATCTCAAGTTTGTCTTCCTTCCAAGAAGAATCCAAACCCTTATATTAGTACTATAAGGATGGAGAACTCTATGTGTCTCTGAGGTATAAGTGGAACTTACCAGAATTATTGGAGAGTGTCTCTTTAGTGATTACAAAATTTTTTTCTCTTCTGAGAGGAGTCCAAATTACAAGGTATAGCAAAGAGTTTGAGGGATAACATGGGGCCTTCTGGAGGAAGTTGGGAGGAGAATTACTTTACTTTTATATTGGCTATCAAACATACCTTTTGTGTTTTCTGTGTTTCTGAGAGGTGAAATAAAGGCTGTTCTGTACCCAGTATTCATTCTTAACCTTAATGTTCATTCAAGAATTGGAAATCTTTTACCTAGATCTGTGGAGACACAGACATAGGCTATATTAGAGCTAAATTCTGAGATTTCTAAGATGGAATTCTGAGTAAAGGCAAAATAAACCAAAGAGCTCTGATTTTTTTGAGACCTACAAGAAGGGAGATGAATCAAATAGAGAAAAAGAATACCTTAAGGTCAAACCTGGCCTGTGTAAGCCAAGAGTATGAAGGCCCTGTACCACAAGTTATAATAAGAAATTAGAAACTAAAGACCTTAAGACACACCCAATAGTTTCTGCTATGTTTGAACCATTTGTATGAGTACAGCTCTCATTGGCAACTAGGTGGCACAGTGGATATAGAGCCAGCCCTGGTGTCAAGAAGACCTAAGTTCAAATCTGGTCACAGATACTTATTTAGCTGTGTGACCCTGAGCAAATCACTTAACTCTGTTTGCTTCAGTTTCCTTACCTGTAAAATGAGTTGGAGAAGGAAATGACAAACCACTCCAGTATCTCTGCTAAGAAAACCCCAAAGAAGGTTATAAAGAGTCAGACATGACTGAAAATAACTGAGCACCAATGAAAACTCTCACAATCTTTTCAAGGATCACAGTGGTATTTTTTTTGTTTTAGTGCCAGTTGTTATGATTTTTTTTGCCTTTTTTTTTTGGAAGGCAATTGGAGTTAAGTGACTTGACCAAAGTCACAAGACTACTAAGTGTGTCAAGTGTCTGAGACCAAATTTGAACTTAGGTCCTCCTGACTCCAGGCCCAGTGCTCTATTCACTGCACTACCTAGCCACCCCTGGTTGTTAGGATTTTCAAGTTAAAATTTGGAACATTAAAGTTCATATAGTACAACTCTCTCATTTTACAGATAGTGAAACTGAGACTCAGAGGGGTAAATTTATTTGTCTTAGGTTTCACAGGTAACCAAGGTAAAAGCTCATAAAAAGCACAGTCCCCATCATAAAGCATTGAATTAAGACAGAGTAGAGAGGGAGTTGGGAAGCCAAAATAGAAGAGATAATGCGGTGCAAAAGTCAAACGCAGAGCTAAAACTTCCCCTGGCTTAATGGAAGCCCCTTGAAAATGCCATCAAGAGCATTTTGTCAGGAGTAGGATAGGATAATATTCAAGGGTCTCTGACCTGGAAGTCTTATCTGTAACTTCCCAATTTGTTTGGGTTAGAAGATAACCTATGTAGTTAGTTAACAAGCTGCTTTTTATTAATTTACAAGCCCCTGCTCCCTGTACCCTATTTCCAAAGGACAAATGGTACTAGAGAGGCCAGTCTTCAATAATTATACTATTGATGTTCAAATGTACTTCAGCTTAATCTTTACAAGGTTCTTCACTGTTCACAAGTTACCATTTAACTTTGTTTCCAAATGGTTGTCCTCTGCCATCAAAATGGAGACAAATAGCTTCATCTGCATGCACAGATAAGTCAAATTAATGAAAAAATTAGCAGTGGTCTAACATATCTGTGACATTTGGAGGTCAAAAACAAACAGTCTAGATAAGGGAACCAAAAAGCACACATAAAGAGTTGTTTCATATCAGAGAGATTGAATCTGTTCTAGTTGGTCCCAGAGGACAGAACTGGGAACAATGGATAGAAGTTTCAGAGACTCAGATTTCAGCCCAATATATGGACAACTTTCTTAACAATTAGAGGTCTCCCATAAAGGAATGAGTTATGTTAGGAGATATTGAATTCCTCAGCAGTGGTCTTCAAGCATAAGTTGGAAAACTACTTGTAAGGGCATTTCTATTCATAACCTCTGTGGCCTAACCCTATAGCTCTGCAATTCACATCAGATAAGACCCTCTTACAAAGCTAGATAAGTCTATTTGACTGCAACAGTGGGTAGTTATCAAATGGACAGAATAAAAAGATTGTTGATTCTTTTTAATCATTTTAATCCAGTTGAAATAAAATAGTGGGATTATTACCAGAAGACAGGAATTCCTGAGTTAATTTTTATTTCTCTTTCTATCTCTAGCATTTAGCAAAATGCTTTGTGCATAGGGGGTAGTTAACAAATAATTGCTGATTAATGAAAGCCAGTGTTTATTTTACTATCCAATGCTGCCTCCTATTAGTTAGCACTGGTTGTGATCTTAGTCCCTGACACTGATTTCAAACACCCCTGGATCTCTAGTGCTGATGCCTCAAACTTTGCTGATCTACCTACCACATTGCCCCTAAGTGTCATTTGACATTCAAGGTCCAGCCCTTTGACTGAGCCCCTGTTATGACAACAGTCTTGAGAAAACTAGAGACCTGAGAAATATGATGGAGTGAAAAAGGAAAAGGAATGTGATGATGTGATTGGTCCCTTCAGAATTTAGATGCACTCAGAGTTGGACCCAAATGTCATTAAGCTATTGATTTGAGGAGGAAAAGAAAAATCTAGCCTACAAGGAATAGTACAATATTTCATTATGTTAACACAAAACCTCAGGACTTTACTGAATAGGACCTACTGTGTATTCATGCCAGGCACATTGTCTTTCCAATTAAGTCATTTTTATGACCCACTGTGAAGAGTGCTCTTTCTGAGTGTGTTATTAGTTAAGCTTTCAAGCTTAGGAAGGTATTCACATAGTACATAGAGAAATAATTGATTTTCCCATCCTCTTTGTTTTACCTTTGTGAATATGCTTTTTGCATTATATATAATCAGAAACAATGTCTGAAGTGAAGCTGGAAATTAACAGCTCAAAGTATTGATTCTTTCTATTTTGAAACCATTTTGTTAAATTATTCCCACTACTTTTGCCTGACTTGAACATATAATGTTCTATTGCAGCCAGTTATCAGAAAGGTCATTTTTTTTTTAAAGAGACAAGCACTCTTTGCATTTTTCTATATTTTTTAAAAGTAGAGCTCAATGGGAATTCACACCTAGGCACAGTAAATGAATTATAGTTCATAACTACCATCTCTGAACATTGTGATTTTTGTTACTATTACATATTCCTGGAATTAAATTTTTAAAATTTCTCTCCATACAGTACAAGCAAAATTGGATGCATAAATAATTACTGATCATTTTTACCAGATATTTTTATTAGAATTTCATAGTAAATATTGAAAGAATTGTGCATTTTCCTAAGGAGCATTCATTTTTAAATTAAGTAATATGCATAACTATTTTAAAGTCAGAACACTACACTTAATGTCATTAATAAAAAATGTATTATTTCCACAGTCCCACATTCCTAAGCATGTTAGCATATTATCATACCCATCTATCTCTCCCTAAATGGTAATGGCAAACCAAGAAAAACAACTTACACAATTAAATGAAAGTAAAATGTAATATTGAGGTAACACAGACTCTGACTCTTCTGGATTCTCCAAAACCCTGTCAGAAATATCTTTGATTTGACAAAACTACCTTTTGGTAACTTTGAGGTAATTTACTTCTAGAACTCATATCAATTCACAGAATTTCTTAGGAAACTGCCTTAGTCCCTATAATTTAGCTTTGCTGCATAAATATCTAAAAAGATGAGAGGTTAAAAGTAATGAAAATATTGATAATATTTAAAATTGAGGATGTTGGTCCAAAAGAGATTTAAAAGGTGTTTACAGTATCTGTGGTATGGAATTAGATCAATGTTTATTTGCCAGTGTAATACAATAGTTTGTCACTATTTCTTCCCCTCCCTCCATAGGGAAACCTATCATCTGGATGACTATATGCCCTGCTAGTATATCTCCTATGTAGGATGAATTTATAATCCATGAACTAACTTAACTGAAGAGGAAGGAAATAAGCACTTATATAGTGCCTATTGCTAGGTGGCTAAGTGATTTACAATTATTATCTCATCCTCACAACAACTCAGTGAGGTAGGTGCTATTCCTACTTTATAGTTGAAGAAACAAAACACAAGTTAAGTAAGTTGCCATGGGTCACACAGTTAGCAAGTATCTGAGGTAATATTTGAATTCAAGTCTTCCTGACTTCAATCCTAGTGCACTATGTACTGTGCTTCTAGCTTTCTATGGGTTGAATATAAAATTTTTCCTCAGGATCAAACTGACTGAAAGAAACCAGGTCCAGTGTACCTATGAAAATCAGACATGGCAAAGTAGAATCAGTATCAACATGAATGTCCCTCTTCTTCCCTTACCTTAAGTTCTTATGATCCTTAAAACAGATACTCAGATGCTCTGAGATGATCTTTTTTTCTGCAACTATTTATTAGACAATGACAGAAATATTTGTAAAGGCCATCTTTTGGGGAAAGTGCCTGACATAGGCTGGAACCTGTTCAATGTTGGAATAAAATGAAGCAGCATAAATCATTCAACATTAGCCATAATATATAAAGGATATTTACCAAAAATACTACAGCATTTAGCTGTATATGTGGCTTCCTTGGTCTCTATATGGAAACATATACAGTGACTTGAATGGTCTTAGTACATCCACCAAGTCTAAAGAGATTCATGTGGATGGCCTTTCTTATGCCTTCATATTATTAGAGGCTACCAAGAAGCTACAACAAGAAAGGCATAACTTAAGCCTTGGTCCCTGTGCCAATAAAGTGCCAGGGATGGTTTTTTTATGTTTTAGGGAAAAATTAATCCAATCCATGTTGCTGGGAAGAGAAAAGAACCCTGGCCTATCATGCCATCTGAATCTGGAAAAAAAAAAAAGGTAGATCATGACACAAAGGAAAAATAACAAATGCTGGAGGGGATGTGGAAAAGTTGGGACACTAATTCACAGGTGTTGGAGTTGTAAACTAATCCAACTACTCTGGAGAACAATTTGGAACTATGCCCAAAGGGCTATAAAACTGTGCATACTCTTTGAACCAGCAAAATCACTACTAGGTCTGTATCCCAAAGAAATCAGAGAAAAACAAAAATGATCTATTTATACAAAAACATTTATAGCAACTCTTTTTTGTGGCAGCAAAGAACTGGAATCAAGGGGATGCCCATCAGTTAGGAAATGGCTGAACAAGCTGTGGTATGATTGTGATGGGATACTACTGTGCTATAAGAAATGACAAACAGGATGGTTTCAAAAAACCATATGAAGTGATGCAAAGTAAAGAGAGTAGAACCCAGGAGGACATGGTACACAGTAACAGCAATGTCATAAGGATGATCACCTGTGAAAGACTTAGCTTCTCTTATCAAGACAGTGACCCAAAACAATTCCAAAGGACCTATAGGCAAAGATATTATGTACCTCTAGAGAGAGAACCGATGAATTCTGAATGCAGAGTGAAACATACTTTTTTCATTTTCTTTATTTTTATTGTTTTATTTTGTTTGTGTTTTCTTTCACAACATAGCTAATATGGAAATGTGTTTTTTTCATTATTTAAAAATGCAAACGACAATAAATACCTTGTTTTCCACATACATAAAAAGATGTTAACCAAAGACTACTTCTAGGTTATCCTTTTCTGTCCAGCGAATTCACTCTTCAGAATTCAATATGCATCTCCTGCCTCTATGGAGGATTGAATCCTACCTTGTCTCCTTTCCGCATCCTTAATTTCCTTAATGACTTAATGTGAGTGATACTTCCTTTCTGAACCTTTCTTTTGACTTCCTTACCTAAAATTGTTCAGTTGTATAGTGTAAGTGAGAGATAATCTTAAAGGGAAGGCACTGACAGATAACTTGGGGTTGGGGGAGAGGATGGTGACCTAGAAAGATCAATTCTGTCACTGAAAAGGTAAATTCTTCCTCCTATCCAAAATCTTGAAGACAACTCTTTTTTTCTTTGTATTTTTCTAGTATCCCTCCCCCCAGGTTTTGAAGGCATTACTAATTACTCAGGCAAATAGTAATTAGGGGCATTACTACAGTCCTACAATGCAACAGGAGGTTCAGTTTGCACAGATTAGAGACTGAGGGAATTGCACTCAAGCACTAGGTCTGCATCACCTATTTCTTCGTGGCTTCCTTTCTATCAAACACTGAAATTAGAGTTACAGGGCATTATTTTTCATTCCAATGTACTAATGGACTGGAGGAATTAAGCATCTGTGTTATACAATATAGAAAACCTGGCTTTCCACATCCTAATTTACCTCCCTCCCTCAGCTTTTCACAGCGCTCATACACTTCTATGGCGTAAAGAAAGGAATTGTTCAATGGCTACCAAATGTCTTTGTCTGAGCTACAGCACTTAATAGATTTCCATGATCTGATGAATAGGGTATACTTGTGCTGATTTACATAAGCTCTCCATAGACTTTATTTAAGATATGGGGAAGTGGAGAGGTTAGCTGTCTCAAGATGGCCTTGAGTAGTCCCAGCTGTTCCACTCATACTGGGACCCTCTCAAATCATGGGAATGTTAGGGTTATCATCAAGAGTTTTTTCTCAGCATAAATTTAGACCTCTGTTAAATCTAAGGAACTATTCTTTGGGGTCTTGGGGTCTGTGGCTAAATAATCAGCCCATTCTTGTATGGCCCCAAGCTAAGAATATTTTATTTTTACATTTTCAAATAAATGTTTATTGTATTTTGAAATATAACCAACAAAACAAAAAATATTATTAGCTCATGGACCCTATAAAAATAGGTGGCAGGCTGGTCACAGTATGCCCATGCAGATATAACCAAGAATCATGTGTTAAGGGCCCTTGACTGGAGATCAACCCAAACCAGGTTAATTTTCTCTACCCATGAGCCAAGTGCCCAACATATTCCCAGGTTTGGGTGATATGTGTAGTCTAGGAGTAATTCCAATGGTTTCTGGCCTGTATATATTTCCACAACACCATTAAAGCAACTAAAATGAAATGAACATTAATATGTTATGGTCCACATGTATCTTATTGGTGCCAGATAGACAGTCTTGGGAAATTTAGGAAATCAACCTCCTAGTTATCTTTGACTCTTCCCACTAGTTTGCTAAGCCATATCCAATCAGTTGCCAAAACTTGCTGATTCTACTGCCAGAATATTTCTTGCATTACCTCCTTCACTTTACAAATGCTACTACTACCTTAATTCAGGCCCTTATTTCCTTTTTTCTGGACTATTTAAGTTTAAATGCTCACCTTCTAATTGCCCATTCCAGTTTCTATTTCTACAATCCATTTTTCCACACAGCTGCTGAAATAAACTTCTCAGTGCATGTCTAACTCTTGACCAGTAACCTTAAGTGGGCTATACCTCCTTGAGGATAAAATACAAATCTCTCAGCCTAGCCTGTAAAGCCCTGCACAATGTGGCCCAAACCAACTTTTCCAGCTTTGTCTCTTACCACTCTCTTTGACAAACTTAATGTAACCTTCCCCTTCACTTTCCCCATTTTCTGTACCCCTTTCTCTCCCCTTGTTCATTTTATACTCATGCTAACAAATTGGGTGGTTCCCAGAAGGTGTGGTGATTACTACCTTCCCACAGTTCCAGAGCTAATCTTGATGGATAGAAAATACTCCTGTTGATATACACTTTAGCCCCTTGGCTCCAACTTTAACAAGCCGAACTAATTATTTAACAATGCAGCCAGGTGAAGTTCATTAACTCTTATCTACTAAATAGAAGTCAAAGCAGGCATTATAACATAGTATTCCACTTATAGACTGGGAACACATAATCTGACTGATGCACACAATATATAGGGAGTCAAAAGGGGCACAAATGTATAAAATCATAGCAGAGAAGTACACACACACACGTGGAACTCATAACTCTGGACTTCAGGCTTTGATGTTCTTTTCCTCCATCAGGAACAGTCTTTGTAACATTTCACTATGGGCCTGGCTTCTCTTTATGGCATTCTTCTGGACTGCTGAATGAGTGTTCAGCTCTTTTAGCAAAAGTAGAAAACCCTAAGCCTGGTTTCATGCTTAGGTCTGTTCCCTTGACTAGACTGAAGGATTTCTATTTCTTAGGCAGTAAGTAGGTGACTGTTCAAGAAAAAGCAAAGGAAAATGTTGTTTTCCTTTAGTCCATTTTCCAAAGAAGCAGGTAGTAGTACAAGTTTGGAAGTCTCCTGCTAGCCCTGAGTAGACGTCTCTCCTAAGATCAATGTTCCATTTTGAGTTGTTCTATTAGCTCTGTGCTCAGTTCAATTTGGCTCAGCTATCCTGTAGTGGTTCAAAGCATAATCCTCATTGGGATCATCTACCGCTATCTCAAGTTGATAAACCAAAATCAATTTTTCTGTTTTCTATACCATAATTAAAAAAAGTAAATGTATCCTGTAACCACCGAAAAGGTTCCAGCTATTACTTCCAAGTACTCAGGTCAGTCACATGCAAACAAATGCTTGGAAGCAGGTAAACTTCCATATTTTCCTTTCTACCTCCCTTTCCAATCAGCTAAACTGTCCACATCTAAAAGGACATTGACCTTCTAGACAAGCTGGAGTGCTAATTATTCCCCTGATTCAAGACTGGATTCATATTCTATCAGCATTTCTGCAAAATATACCCAGCAGTGTACGCATTTCTTTTCTCTTCCTTTGAGATGCTTTTACTTCCTTTAGCTTAGCTCAGGTGTCACTTCCTCAGTTGTTGAGGTTCACGGCCAGTGGGGCTCTGAGTGTGACAGCTGAATAAGCCCTCTCAGCATAAGACCCTGCTAAACAGGCTAGGATTGGTTCCCCATCCCCCAGGAAAGCTCACAGGCACAGGCTTCACATTCCCATGAGAAGTATGGTTTGCACTCCCAGCCTGGGAACAAGGATGCTTGCAGTGTTCTCAGGGGAAACTAGCATGATGTAACAATGTAGTATTAACTAGAAGCTTTGGGACCACTCCATCCTGTTCTGTGGAGGTTTAAGGAGGTTTGGAACATCCTGCCCAGTACTTGTACCCTAATAACAAGGATAGAGTACATGGCCATCATGTATGAGGTGAATGGGAACTAGGACAATGGTGTAATCCCAAAGACAGTAGCTTATGATGACTATGCAGTTTTACACTATATATACTGGACTCTTAGATGAATAAAATTGACTCTGTTTTCCACCATACTGGAGTACCATCTCATTTATAATTGTCAACCTCTGGGTAAGTAATCTTTTTATCTATCTTTTCACCAAACTTTTCCTTCTCAGCTCTGCTGCTGGCTGGCAGGGCTCCTCTCTACCACTATCTCAGACTCTGCCACAGAAAGGCAGGGGTCCCTGGGTGGGCTTGGCTCCCCACAACTGGCACCCAATGTGGGGCATGGGGTACAAGCACAGGGACTAATGGGCCTGGGCACAGGAGTGCCAGGCCAGGCATTGAAACATCAGGCCGAGTGGGTATTGTGAGTCCACACTGGTTTCACCCAGGAGGTCCCCCTTGGAGAAACACAGAGCAACTCAGGGCCCTAAGATGAAGTAAGGGGAAGGCTAGGACAAACCCGCTTTTGGTACTTTCTTTCCTTCCAAGTGGCGGCTATGGGACAAGTACACCTTAGCCAAGAGACATATCAAAAGGTCCTCTTACATATAATGAAAGAAAGAGGACTCATTGTTCTAAGACTCAGATACAGGAATTGTCAGATCTACTGGAGATCACTTCTCCAGGGCTGCCCAAAGAAGGCACATTAAACCCTGCAAAATGGAAGGTGGTAGGTGAACAATTGACAGAATATTACACCACAGTAGCACCAGAGAAGTTCCCAGTACAGTACTTTCAACTATATAATGCTCTTAAATTGTGCTTAGTCAAGCCAGAGCACCACTGAGAGATTTGGAGATTCAATACAGAAACACAGGTGGACGAAGAGGAAGAAGTGAAACAGGAACAGGAAAACAAACAGGGAGAGAAGGGTTGTTCCCCAATGGAGGTGGAGAGTCTCCCACAGCCAACTGACCCCCTACTGTCTTGCTGTCCCTCTTATCAGAACGTGTGCATCCCTACAGGGGACATAGTCAGGAGGTGAGATTGCAGTATCATCACCCCCCACCAAAAGGCTATTCAGCGGATGATACACCAGGCTAAAGTGGAATCAGTAGGAAACTTAGTAACAAGTAAGCAGATAAGCTGGGTCTCAGAAAATTTTCAAGAGAAAAAATATTATTTAAGACTCTTAAAGACATTAATAAAAGAAAGAGGACTATTTATCACTAAGTTAGTTACGCAAATTCTTGGAATGTTGTCCCTATTTGGTAAATTGGGAGCCAGCCAGGAGAGAGAGGAGTGAGGGACTAATGGAGGAGGGACTCCAGCATTTCCCCATTTCTGCCTTTTTTCTATGGAATATATTAATGACGTGTTTAACATCAGAAATGAAAGTGCCCAGGGGTGGCTCGAACATTTCAGTGTGATGCGCTGTTTCTAATATTATCAAGTAAGTCTTACTTGACTTCCATTACTATCTGGAGAGCCAACAACTGTTTAATCTTTTCAGGAGATCTCTTACAAATTCTGTGTGATCCATTTTATTATTTTGTGTGTCTCTCTTTTATGTGACTTTGTGAGAATAAGTGAGAGTAATTTGTCATTCCATAAGATTTAAAATGCAGCTGGACTGCGAAACTTTCTGTGAAATGCTATCTCTTTCACCCCATCCCCTTCTTTCTCACCAGAAAACAAAGCATTTTATTATTTTACAGGTTATAAGACGGTTATGGTAAGTCGAAGAGTGTAGGAGCAGTGTCAGGTTAGAATTAGAGGAAATAAGATATGTGTGGTTTTAAAAGGGCTTTAATCAAAGTCCAGCAACAAAAGATGACAGCAGGAAAAGCGAAAAAAGTTTAGGTATGTAGCAATACTTCTGTATGGGTAGAAAGTTTAAGATAGGTATAAATTATTTGCATGAAAGATGTGAACAGAAGTGTTAAGATTTTTAAAAGTTTGAAAATCTCCTCCACTTCATTCCACTCTGGCCAAGTGAAGTGAGGAGAAGGCAATAAGAAATAATAAGAGAATTTTTCCCTCAGATCTAAGAGGCAAACAGATGAACATTTGGAAATACAACTGTAGGTCAATTAAATTCATGTGAAAAGGGGACACAGTGAATAGAACACTGGTCCTGGAGTGAGGAGGACCTGAGTTCAAATCCAGCCTCAGAAACTTAACACAAAAACTAGCCATGTGACCTTGGGCAAGTCATAACCCCCCTTGCCCTCCAAAAATAAAAATAAAATAAAATAAATTTTCATGCAAAGTAAAAAGTGTCACTCCTAATTTGATGCTAAAGATAAGATGAAGATATTATACTATTTGGCATTTAGGCAAATTGGGATATTTTCTAAGATCTGATAAAAAATATGAAGTTTTGAGCTTCTAGAATGGGGGAAGGGATACGGCACCATTTCTGACTCCCTCTTTACTGGAAGGGTCAAAGCTCTAGTTTTCAAAGAATTGTTGAAGGAGCAGACACATAAATACAGTTAACTGGAGTAAAAATTTTGTCAGCAAAAAATTATTTTACAAAAATTCATTACAGCCTCTTGTCCCAGATTAGACTAAAAGAGAGTACTGAAGATTGATAGGGAATTTAAATTACCCTCCCCAATCTGACAAAAGGGAGGAAACATACTTAAGTAATTGAGGACCCCACTAGCAACAGCCCTGAGGCAACCTGAAGCCCACACCTTTAAGCAAGCAGATAGACTTCTCCAGTTCAGATCCCTACACCTACTATCGGGCTCTGCAGCCTTGAGGAGAGGAGAAAAACCTCTGCACTTGATAAGCCAAATTTTCATCATTAATTTTTGCAAGTGATGATTTGGAAATAAAATTGATGTCATAACGTCATGTGGGGATCGTTGTAAGCCAGAAAAAGTATTAGATAAGCAAATTTCTAATCTGAATTTTGTTGGAACTAAAGGATAAAGAACTTGTTTTAAAACAGTTATGTCACTTATATCTTATAATGTTTGTATATGCCATATAGAAAATTGGATATTTACTCATCCTACCTGAAGTTAGAGAAGAGGTTTCAACTAAAACAATTTGATTATCAGCTATTTGGAACTTGTAAGATTATTAATTGTGTTTTTTCTTGTTTTAATGTTAAAATCTTAAAATTGTTGATTGATTGATGTATGTAGAAAAGAGCAGACTGAGTGAAAACTTTATTTTGGATTAATTATGCCCATTCAGAACATTCCTCCTCCATGTGTGAGAGTTAGCAACACAGGGGAATAAGCATTAACTCCTCAGTCTCTCCTGCTTAGCATCCATATAAATCTTACTTATGTTTTAAAACTGCCAAAAGCCCATGGAAACTATTTGTAGAGGCAAGGTCATTCAGCCTGAGTAAGGAACTTGTTTTAATTGTAACTTGCTAAGAAAGTTGCAAAATATTAAAAAGAAATTTGAGAAAGAAAAATGTTAAATGAAATTCTTTATGTAGGAGAAACTTAGTAAATCTTTATTGTTTATTACAGCTCCACCAAAATAAAAAAATTTAATTGTAATTAACTATGAGCCATGATTTGGTGAAAGAAATTTTTTTAAAACTACTTAAGGCTCACCTCAAGGAGATTCTAATATCAATAGCTTTTAAAGTACTGTGATGAGATTCATTTACTATACCTTTTGTAGCTAAAACACCTTTTAATATCTAAAGAATTCTGCAATCAACTAGGAAATTAGTACATTAATAATACTTTGGGTAAGTGGCAACATGCCAAGGCAAAGGAAACAGAAAAATGCAACCCTAGACTCCTATTTTGGGGGCATAGAGTGGGAAAAGGACTGTGAGGTCAGAAGTCCTGCTCAAAAAGCCCCAGGGGAAAACATGAGTGGGTTGCAGGCCATAGAGGACCTTAAGAAGGACTTTAAAAATCAAATAAGAGAAGTGGAGGAAAAATTGGAAAGAGAAATGAGAAGGAAGCAGGAAAAGTATGAAATGAGGGTCAACAGCCTGACTGAGGAAAACAACACCTTAAAAAATAGACTAACTCAAATGGCAAAGGAGGCCCCAAAGGGCAATGAGGAGAAGAATGCCTTAAAAAGTCGAATTTGCCAGATGGAAAAAGCATCTCAAAAGTTCACTGAGGAGATTCATTCCTTCAGAGTTAGACTGGAGCAAATGGAAGCTAATGACTTTATGAGAAATCAAGATGCTGTTAAGCAGATCCAAACAAATGACAGATTAGAAGGCAATGTGAACTATCTCATGGGAAAAACCACTGACCTGGAAAATAGATCCAGGAGAGACAATTTAAAAATTATTGGACTACCTGAAAGCCATGATCAAAGAAAGAACCTAAAAATCACCCTTCAAGAAATTCTCAAGGAAAACTGCCCTGATGTTTTAGATCCAGAAGGCAAAATAGAGGTTGAAAGAATCCACTGATCACCTCCTGAAAAAGATCCCAAAAAGAAAACTCCCAGGAATATTATAGCCAGGTTCCAGAATCCCCAGATCAAAGGGAAAATACTACAAGCAGCCAGGAAGAAACAATTTCAATATTGTGGAAACACAATCAGAATAGCCCAGGACCTGGCAGCTTCTACACTGAGGGATCGAAGGGCATGGAATATGATATTCCAGAGGGCAAAGAACTGGGAATGAACCCAAGGGTCACCTACCCAGCAAAACTGAGTATTTTGTTTCAGGGAAAATATGGTCATTCAGTGGAATAGAGGACTTTCAAGCATTCTTGAGGAAAAAACCAGAATTGAATAGAAAATTTGACATCCAGACACAAGAAGGAAGAGATGCCTGAGAAGGTAATCAGGGAAAAGAAATCCAAAGGAAATTATCAAAGTTGAACTATTTACATTCCTATATGGAAAAGCAATAACTGTGACTGATGATATCTTTCTCACTATGAAAATAATGGAAGAAGGGGGTGTGGTCATATGAATACATATGTGAATGTGTGTGTATATGGTTACAGTTATATATGTATAGAGGGCATAGGTTGAATTTGTTGGGAAGGGAGAATACTCAAGGGATGATATTATGAGGTGAGAGAGGAAAGTGGCAAGAGGAGATGGGGAGAGACAGGGTAGGGTAAACTATCCCAAGTAGAAGAAGCAAGGAGAAGTGGTTGCAAGGGAGGGGGAGAATAGGAAGGCTAAAAAGGCAAAACCACATTCACATTGAATTTGGTTCAGGGAGAGAATGACATACATACTAAATGGGATATCTCAACCTGCAGCAGGATAGGGGGAAGGGGGATGTGAGGAGGGATGATGGATGAGAGGGCATCCTTGGGGGGAGGGGAGGTTGGAAGTACCCACTATAGAAGAGGGACAGGATCATGTAGAGAATGGACCAGGTGGGGGGTGGGATGAGTGGGAGGGAATTATAAGCAGCCTTGTACAATATATCTACTATGATAATGTTTTGCATAGCCAGACATGTACAGCATGTACTGAATTACTTATCTCCCAAGAGGGAATTGGTGACAAGAGAGGAAGGAAATGGATCTGAAATTTGAGGTCTTAACATAAAATATTTCAAATATATATATTTAGATATATATATGTATATATATATATACATATATATACATATATAAACACTAATATTAATACTCTTTTGCTTGTAATTGGGAGATAAGATGTGCAGGCATTGGGACACAAAGATTCACCTTCCTCTAATGGAAAAGTCGATGGGGGTATGGGAGAAGGTATGGGAGAGAGCAGATTGGAGGAAGTGATATCTTGTGGGACTACTATTCTGGGAGGTTGGGTAGGGGAATAATGGGGGAAAATGATTGTAACTCAAAATCTGGCGGAAATGAATGATGTAAAACAGAAGTTAATAAAGCATTTGTTTAAAAAAATAATAATACTTTGGGGATGTATGTTAAAGAAATTTTGCTATACCTTTTTGACTGTGATATCTAAAGATTATCTAGGAATTCAGTTTTTATATCATACTTTGGGAATTTGTTATTTAAGAAAACTTTTATACCAACTTAGTGTTAATAATCTTGATTTTAAAAGTTTGTTTTGCTCTAAAGTATACAGAGAGCTATTAGGTTACAAAATTTTTACTAATCTTTTTTTCTTTTTTCTCACAAAAGTTTGATGATCATTTATAAATCTTAACACTAGAAATATAGCTTACTACATTGATTCTAATTATAAAGTTATTACTCACTTTACTCATGCTTATACTACAAAGCTTTTAGCTATGATAAAACTGTTGTTATTTTTTTCTTTTCCCTTTAATATTGAGTCAGATAGCAAATATTTAGTGTACGTATGCCAACATATTTGATACTGTTAAACTTAAACACACTCAGAATATGGATCTTTTTAACCTTTTTCAGAAGTTACAAGCTCTTATAAGATAGAGGCCACTACCTATATTGTAGTTCATTCTTCACTTCCTAGGCCTCTTTATCTAAATAGTGCAACTATTAATCAAAAGTTCAAGTTTTTCCAACTTTTTTACCCAGATATTCTTAGTACTACATTATCTTACTCTTATTTTTATCAAAATGCATATACTCTATGTAAATAAGTACATGTTACTAGGGAACAAGCTAGACACAATTGAATGCTGATAATATTCCTGCCACTAACAATTCATTTCAACCTTTCTGTGATCATGTTTTAAATAATATTAATTATAGGCATATCCCTTATAATAAAGATATTACAACCTAGTTGCTAAAATAAAAAGGGGGAAGCAATTAGCTACATTAGCTATTGTTTTATACACCCCAAATACATTAGCTAAATAAAAACATCACTAAAAATGAGTATACACCAGCAGTTAAAGAATGTGAAAGGTGCATACTCCCCAAAAGGAAGGTAATGTGGGGATTTATTACTAGGGGGGTGAGGCTGTGCTTATATATTTTCCAGAAGATGGGGAATGACCAGTGAGGGTGCCAGAACAGAAATGTCAGGGTGTGTACTCTAAATCACTCAGAAAGATGAAAAGGCTACAGCAGCAGAAGAACTCACAGAGACAGAACATGGGAATAATGAAAAGGTCTTGGGGTGGCTAGGTGGCGCAGAGAATAAGAGCACCAGTCCTGAAGTTGGGATGACCTGGGATCGGTTCTGATCAGTTACTTAACACCCACACATAAATAACTAGCTGTGCAACCTTGAGCAAGTTACTTAACCCCAATTGCTTAAAAAAAAGAAAAAGAAGAAGAAGAGGTCTCCCAATGCAGCCACTACACAAAAAAGCTATGCCCCCATGGGGACAGATCAAACATTTTTTACAGCCACCCAAAGAACTGAAACCTGTTACTCTAGGATGCTGTGATCACTCTGCTTTCTATACAAACTGAACTGGTTCCATCCTGATTTACGTTTTGAGACACCTACCCCTGTTGTGTCACTTGTTTCATATATAGCTGTAATTGTAACTACATGTATTTGACACCCTCAAGCCTTCCTTACTTCTACTAATGTAAGTCATTTACAGATGATATAAGTCCATAATACATTTTATTGGAATATACCCTGCTTTAACTGTACTCTCAAAGAACGTATTAGTGGTTATGATGTCATTATACTGTTTGTAGAACCACTGTCTTGTTTTCAGACTTCGGGGGAACCTGCACAAAAGTGATTTCTGGACTTTTACTCATGGGACTATTTGCAACTGTGTCTTCTATTCTCCTTCTCCCATGTACTTATGGATACACCTGTCTATGTATGACTCCTCTGTATGGAATATTATTTGCATTCATTGTACTCTTGCTCAATGTATATCTAGTAGGGATTTATACTATTATTTTGTCTGCTATCATTGATAATTCCAACCATTGTATTTTTATATTTAGGTAATAAGTTAAAGTAGAGACTTTCAGCAAAAATTAGATGCTTTAAAGAAAACAGCAGAATTTGTGAAAGACAAGCTTGCAGATTTCATCCTATTTGTGCTATACCCGTGAAATATAATAGGTCTAATTATGATTGGCTAAAAGTTAAAAATCATTTGTTAGGGATTTTTAGAAATACCCCCATAAGAGCAGATTTGGCACAATTCGATAAATTGATTTCACATATCGGTGAGGCCTCCCTGGATAAAATTAAGGTGGACAATTTGGCACAACAAATTTGGGGTTTGTTTAAAGAGTTAAGTCCCTTGCATTGGCTACATACATTGCTTTCTCCCCTTCTTCCCCTGGTTATATTGTGTCTCCTTGAGATTTGCATTGTTCCCATATGTTGCTGGTGCTGGACTCTTCCTGAGGTTGCCACCAAACTACATTACCTGCACCTTCATCAACAGAAAGGGGGAGATGTTGAGGACCACGGCTCTGACCCTGATGGCTAAATAAGCCCTCTCAGCATAAGACCCTGCTAAACAGGCTAGGATTGGTTCCCTATCCCCCAGGAAGGCTCACAGGCATAGGCTTCACATTCCCATGAGAAGTATGGCATGCACTCCCAGCCTGGGAACAAGGATGCTCACAGTGTTCTCAGGGGAAACTAGCATAATGTAACAATGTAGTATTAACTAGAAGCTTTGGGACCACTCCATCCTGTTCTAGGGAGGTTTAGGGAAGTTTGGAACATCCTGCCCAGTACTTATACCCTGATAACAAGGATAGAGTATATGGCCATCACGTATGAGGTGAATGGGAACTAGGACAATGGTGTAATCCCAAAGACAGTAGCTTATGATGACTATGCAGTTTTACTGGACTCTTAGCTCAATAAAGTTGACTCTGTTTTCTACCATACTGGAGTACCATCTTGTTTATGATTGTCAACCTCTGGGTAATCAGCACGGCTCCTCTCTACCACTATTTCAGACTCTGCCACAGAAAGTCAGGGTGGGCTTGGCTCCCCACACTCAGTGAAGCCTATCTTGATCCTCCAAGTTAATGTTATCTCCCTCAATTTCCATTGTATCATATTAATTTGTGCATATGCTACCCTTACCTACCCACCCCACCCCACAATGAAATGTAAGTTCGTTGAGGTCAAAGAGTGTTTCATTTTTGTCTTGGTATAAGCAGTCATTCTATAATCCCTAACCTTTTGTCTCTAGGATTTCAGTGGACCTTGGAATTTTTTAGACCTTTGGACTTTAGAATTTGCTTCAACCTGGATTGAAAATCCATTGTTATTCACATCTTAGAACAAGATCATAGATTGAAAGCTGAAAGACAACACAGAGGTCATTTTATAGGTGAGGAAAATTAGGTCCAGAAAAGTTAGCTGGTTTACCCAAGGTCGCAAAAGTAGTAAATAAGAGAGGTTAAAAAAAATAATAGAGGTTAGATTCAAATCAGGTCCTCTGACTTAAAATCCAGTGCTTTATTCATACCACCAAGGATAGCCATTAGCAACACATTTCATTTTGCATATCGAGTAAATAAAAGGAAGGAAGAAGAAAGAGCAGGGAGCTCTTCTAGAACAAGAAAAGATGACAAAGTATTTGCAGAAAGAGGCCACGGCAATCTCTCTCAGAGAATCAATCACTGAAAGTATGTCAGCAATCATTCCTATCTTTAATTGGCAATAACACAACTGAAATTGAGCATTTAAGTAAAGGAAGCAAAATTGCTGACCTCAGTACGCCTATCAAGCTTTTCTGATTGAAGACAAATATGAAGAGTTGAACATGTAAAGTGAATTAGTGTTTAGCCAATAAGAAAGTGTGTATAAGATCAGAAGCTACTCCTATATCGTTCTTTTTCAGAATCTCAAACTGGGCCAGCTGGAATTCTTATAAGGAAACAATTTGGAAATAACTGATTTTCCTTCTACATGGAAATAAGTACTCAATTTTTTTAATGGAGTACATGTCTAGACTAATAAATTTTAAAAAGGTATTATATCCCACAAGTCCAAGATCCCAGTGTGCTAAAAGCAGACATCATACACCATTTATAGACATACAACATTTTTTATTGGACTGACATTGTCAATGTCATTTTTTTTTTAGTTCCTCACTTTGGGTCTGTAGATGCAACTTTTAAGTGTCTTTCACTACTTTAATTAATTAAACCTGCCACTGCAGTAAACTTCCACTTAGGGTAGAGGAACCAGGTGGGAGTTATGTCTTGGTCAAGACCATGAAGATGATCAATAAATTTCTGTTGTTGGCATGGTGTCTCTGGGATGGAAGTAAGACTTTTCTCCCCTGGGGGAAAAAGAAACACAAGTTCTTTAATGAAACAGCTGAATTATAAAGAAGTATTACTAAATGACATCTGCAATTAACCCTCTTGGAATGCCCATTCTTTCTACCTTTTCACCTACTTCCCTTCTAAGGGCTACATTTTCCTCATACTTCAGGATCCATGAAAGCCTTCCAGGAATGTTCTAGAGATGATTTCTCTGTCCTCAGAACTTATAGTATTCATTGTCTATATCATAACTCATTAGGCAATTAATATACATATTGTATTTTAAAATGTATTGTCATTTAAGGTTTTATTACTTAATCTACTCATTTTAATATTTTTACAACTGTATCATAAGCTCTTCTAGGAAATCTCTTACATGTTTCTTTGTATACCCTCATGATTGCTAGCACAGTGTTTTGCACATAGTCCATAGTTGGTGCTCAGTATTTATCGACCTAGTTTAAAAATCTCTAGTGAGAGGTAGAGGTGCTCAGTGGTTAAAGAGCTCAGAGTCTCAGAGTCATGATAACCTGATTTCAAGCTCTATCTCTGAAACTCACTTGTTGTGAGTTTCAGAGCAACTCAAGCAAACAAACAAAATAATTTTCAGTCTTTTTTGGTAAAGAGAGTTTCCTCCCCAAAAGTATCCTACGCCAATGAAATCAAAGGTCTGAACCCTCTCACTCTTCCTTTGCCTCCCTCTCCCCCCATCCTGACAAAAAAAAGCAAACCAAACCAAAACAAACAACGACCTACCAAACTTTAAAAGAATATATTAAATTTTAAGCCTAATTCAATTGAGGTTTGTCACTAAGTCTTACTTATTCTAATCACTTCTCTAATAATAGATCTTCATTAGAATGTTGTTTTGTAATTCTCCTAGTTTGCCTTGCAGGAGAGCAGTAGTTTAAACCAGCCTTTATGATTCAAATACCAATTCTGATCCAGTCTGGTCACATAACCAAGAGCAAAACACTGATCCTCTTTAGGTTTAGGCCACTCTCTAAGACTACAAATGTAGACAATGTGCCTACAAGCTTTGGTCTAGTTCGCATCCCAATTTGCCTTAAAAGTCAAGTCAAAACAAAACACTGTGAGAAATAATTCATTTGGACCCCTACTCGATTCCTCTCAGTATTAATTAGTTTGCTATGATTCTACAGGGATAGTGATTATAAGTCCTGCATATTAGGTGCCATAGCTATGAGCTGCAGATTGTAAGTTTACTTGCTTAATCATAGGAAGCTAACTAGAGCCCCTCCACCCTTTTTATTCTTGTTATGGTGACCAAGCCCAGCGTGGCAGAGGTGATTCAATGACATGGAAAGTCCCCCAACTTATTTTTATACCTCCAGTTCACTCTCTCTTGTCCAACAGGAGCAGCTGACCATTTTATGACCACCTAGTCAGTGGAGATGCCCCATCCTTCACCCAACATGAGACCCCCTTTGTTGACAAACCATTTTTAGCTCTTGCATCAACTTTTGACCCTTGAAGAAAGAGTTATCCTACACCTAGTCAGGCAGACTGATACCTGGATGAGGCCTTATCAACGTGGTGGCAAGTTGACCCACCAACCACAAGGGCCATTGCCAGGCCTATCACCACAGGATGAGGACTGGACAGAGCAGGGTAAGAGTCAAATGCAGGGCTCCTGGCAGGGGCAGCAGCTACTCCTGGGATTACCAGTATATAGCCCAGAAATTTTAAAAGTCCCTATCTGGACTTCCAGGGACAAGGATGGCAGAGTGAACCCTGGATGTTCCAATCCCCCCTCTGACCCTGATAACATAGTAATTATTACCTCAGTGCAAAACCTTAAAGAGTAAAGGCTTGGGAACCCTAGAGGAAGGTCTTGGCTAGGACCCTGCCTCAAAATGCGTAAGAAGCAGACTATAAAGACAAAGACCCTGGAGTCCTACTATCATGAGAGGGAGGAACCAAATTCAGAGGGAGACAGTGTTTACTCCACACCCACAGCTGAAGCCTCAACAGGGAACTGGTCTCAAGCACAGAAAGCATTTTTAGAAGACCTCAAAATTAGAGAGATAGAAGATAAAAAGAATAATTATTTTAAAATCAAAATTGCTAAGTTAGAAAAACATTACAATGAAGAAAACAGCTCCTTAAGAAGAAAAATGTGTGATATGGAAAAGGAGCTCCAAAAACTGACCAAGGAGGGGCGGCTAGGTGGCGCAGTGAATAGAGCGCTGGCCCTGGAATCAGAAGGACCTGAGTTCGGAGCCGGCCTCCGACACTTAATCCACACAAACAAAAAAACCTTGGGCAAGTTACTTAACCCCAATTGCCCTAAAGGGGCGACTAGGTGGCGCAGTGAGTAAGAGCGCCGGCCTCGGAGTTTGGATGACCCGAGATCAGATCCGGCCTCAGAAAATGAGCACCCACGCATAAATAATGACTAGCCGTGTAACCTTGAGCAAGTTACTTAACCCCAATTGCTTTAAAAAAAAAAAACTGACCAAGGAAAATAATTCATTAAAAACTAGAATCAACCAAATTGAAGCAAATAACTCTATGAGGAACCAAGAATTAGTCAAACAAAACATCAAGAATGAAAAATTAGAAAAAGAGGTAACATTTCTCAAAGGAAAAAATAACTGACCTGGAAAATAGATCCAGGAGAGATAATATGAGAATCATAAGCCTACTGGAAAATCATAATGAAAAAATGAGCCTTGACAACATTTTCCAAGAGCTCATCAAGGAAAACTGCCCTGAGATACTAGAACCAGAGGGTAAAATAGAAATCTAGAGAATACACTGGACAGCTCATGAAAGAGATCCCAAATTGAAAAGTTCTTGAAATGTTGTGACCAAACTCCAGAACTACCAGGTAAAGGAGAAAATACTACAAGTGACCAGTAAGAAACAATTCAAATATCGAGGAAACTGATCACAGGATCTGGCAACCTCTACACCGAAAGATCAGAGGAAATAGAATACAATTTTTCACAAGGCAAAAGAGCTTGGTTACAACCAAGGATCACCTACCCAGCAAAACATTCTTCCAGGCAAGGAGATGGTCGTTCAACAATATAATGGATTTCCAGATCTTCCTGATGAAAAAGCCAGGGCTCAATGGAAAATTCAACCTCCAATTACAAGACACAAGAGAGACATAGAAAAGTAAACAAGGAAAACACACACACACACACACACACACACACACACACACACACACACCGTTATTTAATAAGAGCAAATTGTTTATAGACAAATAGAGGCTATGGGTATAAATTACCCAAAATGATGATTAAAAAAACCTTATTAAGGGCTACAAAGTGACTACAATGGAAGAAGAGGAAAGAATGAAGCAGAAAAGGGAAAATTATGCCACACAAAGAGGCATAAAAACAATATAGTAGAGGGAAAGGAGGGAGGGAGATGAGCATTGTATGAGCTTTTCCCTCAATGGTTCTCGTGCAAGGTGGGAATAACACAATCAGTCAAGCATAGGACCCTATCGAGAAGAGACACAAAATGTATCATAATAGAGGGAAGGGTGAGGGGAGAGGAGCTTTGCATGAGATCTGTTCCTGTCAGTCTTGGTTTGAAGAAGTAATAACATACTACATTAAGTATGAAAATCTGTCATATCCTACAGGCAGAAGGAGAAGGGAAGGGTTACAAAAGTGGGGGGGGGGTGGCTAGAAGGGAAGGAAGAAGTGAGGGGGAAGGGGAGGAAAAAGGAAGGGGGCTGATAAGAAGGGAATACTGAGGGAGGTGGTGGTCAAAAGGAAAACTCTTAAGGAGGGGAAGGGAGAAGGGGAGAAAAATAAGAGCATAAATGGGGAGGGAATAGGATGGAGGGAAAGAGACAGATAGTAATCATAACTGTGAATGTGAATGGTCTAAACTCTCCCATAAAATGGAGGCAAATAGCAGAATGGATTCAAAACCATAATCCTACAATATGCTGTTTCGAAGAAACACATCTGAAACAGAGGGATACACACAAGGTAAATGTAAAAGGCTAGAGTACAATATATCATGCCTCAGCAAAAGTAAAAAAAAGCAGGGGTAGCAATCCTTATCTCAGATAAAACAAAAGCAAAAATCGATCTAATTAAAACAGATAAGGAAGGAAATTATATCTTGCTAAAAGGCACCATCAAGAATGAAGCAATATCATTACTTAACATATATGCACCAAGTGGTATAGCATCCAAATTCCTAGCGAAGAAGGTAAGGGAATTAAGGGAAGAAATAGATAGCAAAACTATACTAGTGGGGGACCTTAATCTCCCCCTCTCTGAACTTGATAAATCCAACCTCAAAATAAACAAGAAAGAAGTTAAGGAGGTGAATAGAATTTTAGAGAGGGTAGGTATGATAGATCTCTGGAGAAAACTGAGTGGGGATCAAAAGGAATATACCTTCTCTCAGCAGTACATGGCAATACGCAAAAACTGGACATTAAAACCTCATAATTCAGTGCAGAAAGGCAGAAATATTAAATGTGTCATTCTCAGATCATGATGCAATAAAAATCATATGCAATAAAGGGCCATGGAAAGATAAGGTAAAAACTAACTGGAAACTAAACAATTTAATCCTAAAGAATGAGTGATTATTTGGGGTGGCTAGGTGGCACAGTGAGTAGAGCACCCGCCCTGGAGTCAGAAGGACCTGATTTCGGTTCCAGCCTCTGCCACTTAACACACACATACCAAAAACCTAGCCGTGTGTCCATGGGCAAGTTACTTAACCCCAATTGCCCTACAAAGAGAAAAAAAAGAATGAGTGATTATTAAAAGAACAAGAAATTATAGAAACAATCAGTAACTTAATTCAAGAGAATGACAATAATAAGACAACATAACAAAATTTGTGAGATGCAGCAAAGGCAGTTCTTAGGAGAAGTTTTATATCCCTGAGTGCATACATAAAGAAATTAGAGAAAAGGGAAGTCAATGAATTGGACATGCAAATGAAAAAGCTAGAAAAAGAACAAATTGAAAATCCCCAATTAAATACTAAATTAGAAATAATGAAAACCAAAGGAGAGATTAATAAAATTGAAATTAAGAATACTATTGAATTAATAAATAAAATTAAGAGCTGGTTTTATGAAAAAACAAACAAACAATAAAATTGATAGACCCTTAGCCAAAATGAGAAGAAAAAAAAAAGAAAGGAGAAAACCAAATTATGAGCATCAAAAATGAAACGGGTGAATCCACTTCCAATGAAGAGGAAATTAAAACAATAAGTAGGAAATATTTTGCCAAATTATATGCACATAAATTTGACAATCTTAGTGAAATGGATGAATGTTTACAAAAATATAAGCTGCCTAGATTAACTGAAGAGGAAGTAAATTACTTAAATAACCCCATCTCAGAAAAAGAAATTGAACAAGCCATCAGTGAACTCCCTAGGAAAAAATCTCCAGGGCCAGATGGATTTACTAGTAAATTCTATCAAGGCAGAGCCAAGACGGCAGAGTAGAAACAGCACTTCCAAGGTGCTCTGGCCCCAGATTACCTCCAAACCATGTAAAAGGGGACTCTGAACAATTTCTGGAGCCCCAGAACCCACAGAACGACACAGAGAAGCTAACCTCCTGCTGACAACAGCCCAGCAGCCCTGCAGGGAGTGGCCAGCACAGCACTCTGAGAGCAGGAAGCACAGAAAACTCCCAGGAATATTATAGCCAGGTTCCAGAATCCCCAGATCAAGGAGAAAATACTACAAGCAGCCAGGAAGAAACAATTTCAATATTGTGGAAACACAATCAGAATAGCCCAGGACCTGGCAGCTTCTACACTAAGGGATCAAAGGGCATGGAATATGATATTCCAGAGGTCAAAAGAGCTGGGATTAAAACCAAGAATCACCTACCCAGCAAAACTGAGTATTTTGTTTCAGGTGAAAATATGGTCATTCAGTGGAATAGAGGACTGTCAAGCATTCTTGAGGAAAAAACCAGAGTTGAATAGAAAATTTGACATTCAGACACAAGAAGCAAGAGATGCCTGAGAAGGTAATCAGGGAAAAGAAATCAAAAGGAACTTATTAAAGTTGAGCTATTTACATTCCTACATGGAAAAACAATATCTGTATCTGATGAAACATTTCTCATTATGAAAATAATTGAAGAAGGGTATATGGGCATATATTTACAGGTATACATGGATAGAGGGCACAGCTTGAATTTGATGGGAAGGGATGATACTTAAGGGGTGAAGTTTAGAGGTGAGAGAGGAAAGTGGCAAGAAGAGACGGGGAGAGACAGGGTAGGGCAAACTATCTCTTTTAGAAGAGGTAAGGGGAAGTAGTTGCAGGAGAGGGGAAGAACAGGAAAGCAAAGGCAAAACCATATTCTCATTGAAGTTGGCTCAAGGAGAGAATCACGTACATACTAAATGGGATATCTCACCCTGCAGGAGAGTAGGGAAAAGTGGGGAGGATGGAGGGGAGGGCATTCTGGGAGAAGGGGAGGTTGGAAGTACCCACCTTCGAAGAGGGACAGGATCAAAGTAGGGAATGGACCAGGTGGGAGGTGAGATGGGTGGGAGGGAAATATAAGCAGTCTTTTACAATATATCTACTATGGTAATGTTTTGCATAGCTATACATGTACAACACATACTGAATTACCTATCTTCTCAGAGGGAGTGGGTGACAAGGGAAGAAGGGAATGTATCTGAAATTTGAGGTTTTAAAATTAAATGTTCCATAAGATGTCCAGGCATTGGGGCTCAGAGATTCACCTTGCCCTAATGGCAAAGTCGAAGGGGGTATGGGAGAAGATATGGGAGAGAGCAGATTGGATGAGGGGATATTTAGTGGGACTGCTATTCTGGGGTGGTGGGTGGGGAAAAAATTGTAACTCAAAATCTGGTGGAAATGAACAATGTAAACCAGAAGTTAATAAAGCATTTGTAATAAATAAATAAATAAACAAACAAACAAACAAACAAACAAATAAATAAATAAATAGATTCTATCAAATATTTAAAGAACAATTTATTCCAATACTCTACAAACTATTTGGGAAAATTAGGGAAGAAGGAGTGCTACCAAATTCTTTTTATGACACAAACATGGTGCTGATACCTAAATCAGGAAGAGATAAAACAAAAAAAGGAAAATTATAAACCAATTTCCCTCATGAATATAGATGCAAAAATTTTAAATAAAATATTATCAAAAAGATTACAGCAATTTATCACAAGAATAATACACTTTGATCAGGTAGGATTTATTCCAAGAAAGTAAGGATGGTTTAATATTAGGAAAACCATCAGTGTAATTGATCATATCAACAATAAAACTAACAGAAACCACATGATTATCTCAATAGATGCAGAAAAGGCTTTTGACAAAGTACAACATCCATTCCTATTAAAAATACTAGAACAATTCCTATATGGAAAAGCAATATCTGTGACTGATGATATCTTTCTCACTATGAAAATAATGGAAGAAGGGGGTGTGGTCATATGAATACATATGTGAATGTGTGTGTATATGGTTACAGCTATATATGGATAGAGGGCATAAGTTGAATTTGTTGGGAAGGGAGAATACTCAAGGGATGAAATTATGAGGTGAGAGAGGAAAGTGGCAAGAGGAGATGGGGAGAGACAGGGTAGGTAAACTATCCCATGTAGAAGAAGCAAGGGGAAGTGGTTGCAAAGGAGGGGAGAATAAGGAAGGCTAAAAAGGCAAAACCACATTCACATTGAATTTGGTTCAGGGAGAAAATGACATACATACTAAATGGGATATCTCAACCTGCAGCAGGATAGGGGGAAGGGGGATGAGAGGAGGGATGATGGATGGGAGGGCATCCTTGGGGTGAGGGGAGGCTGGAAGTACCCACTATAGAAGAGGGACAGGATCATGTAGGGAATGGACCAGGTGGGGGGTGGGATGAATGGGAGGGAATTATAAGCAGCCTTGTACAATATATCTACTATGATAATGTTTTGCACAGCTAGACATGTATAACATATACTGAATTACTTATCTCCCAAGAAGGAATGGGTGACAAGGGAGGAAGGAAATGGATCTGAAATTCGAGGTCGTAACATTAAATGTTTCAAATATATATATAAATACTATTATTAATACTCTTTTGCCTATAATTGGGAGATAAGATGTGCAGGCATTGGGACACAAAGATTCATCTTCCTCTAATGGAAAAGTCGATGGGGGTATGGGAGAAGGCATGGGAGAGAGCAGATTGGAGGAAGCGATATCTTGTGGGACTGCTATTCTGGGAGGTTGGGTAGGGGAATAATGGGGGGGAAAATGATTGTAACTCAAAATCTGGCGGAAATGAATGATGTAAAACAGAAGTTAATAAAGCATTTGTTTAAAAAAAAATACTAGAACATATAGGAATAAATGGAATCTTCCTTAAAATAATAAGTAGCCCTATTTAAAGCCATCAGGAAGCATTATATGTAATGGGGATAAGCTAGAAGCATTTCCAATAAGATCAGGGGTAAAACAAGGGAGTCCACCATAATCCCTCTTATTCAATCTGGTACTAGAAATGTTAGCAGTCGCAATTAGAGAAGAAAAAGAAATCAAAGGAATCAAATTAAGGAAAGAAGAGACCAAGTTATTCCTCTTTGTGGATGATATGATGATATACTTAGAGAATCCTAGGGAATCAAGTTAAAAACTACTTGAGACAATAAATAAATTTGGCAAAGTTGCAGGATATAAAATAAACCCACATAAATCCTCAGCATTCCTGTACATCTCTAATGAAACTCAACAGCAAGAGATAGAAAGAGAAATCCCATTTAAAGTCCCTGTAGACATTATAAAATATTTGGGAATCTACCAGCCAAAACAAACTCAGGACCTGTATGAACACAATTACAAAACACTTTTCACACAAATAAAGTCAGATCTAACTAATTGGAAAAACATGAATTGTTCAGGGCTGAGTCGAGCTAATATAATAAAAATGGCAATTTTACCTAAACTAAATTGTATATTTAGTGCCATACCAATCAATAGAAAAATAGTAACAAAATTCATTTGGAAGAACAAAAGGTCCAGAATATCAAGGGAATTAACAAAAAGAAATGCTAGGGAAGGTGGCTTAGCTATACCAGATTTTAATCTGTATTATAAAGCAACATTCATCAAAACTACTTGGTACTGGCTGAGGAATAGAGTAGTGGATCAATGGAATAGATTGGGTATCCTACATCTGTGGATTTGTCCTATGGAGCCTATCTATCTCCTAACTAACTAAACCATATTTTTATAGCAAATCTTCAAGGTAGTTGTTAAAGAAGAGGCTTTTCAGTCTAGTTTGTTTTTACTATAAAATGAGGAGGCAAGGCCCCAAATTGGAGTCCTACCCAGAAAGACAGGCTCTTTTTCATACTATACATTTAGCACACATTAAAATAGTTAGAGGTATTTTTTTCTAAAAAGTCAATACAACAACCCCCCTGAAATAAAAAGTGTAACATGCAACTCCAAGGGAACTTAATTTACTGGAGAATTTTTTGTTTGTTTAGTTGGTTGGTTTAGTTTTCAGAGGATCAAGGTATGAGTGTGGATTTTGTAATATAACATTACACTCACCTGATTTTTAAATTGACTAAGCAATTTAAAACACAGTTTATGTGATAAATTCAAAGCAATACAACACACATTTTAAAAAGTTTTATTGATTCCATTTGTTTTTAAAACCACAGTCCTTTCAGGATATATTCTCCCCACAAATTCTTCCCTTTTAACAATAAAACAATCAAGCATAACCAACACATTATCTATCATATCTTTCAGTATACGCAACACCCACCTATAATCCCTACATCCTTTACCCATGAGGATGGATGGAACCAATATAGGTCATTTATTCCATTTAATCTCATTTCATTTACTTTTTTAATGTTGTTATCATTTACATTACTAGGAGTCATTATATATATAGTTCTGGTTTGTTTACCTGCTTCCCATATTTCTCTAAATTCCTTATAGTTAGTTGTTTTTTTATTGTACAATAACGTTCCATCACATTCACAAACCAGTTTTTTTCAACTGTTCCTCAACTTATGAACACCTGCTATTCTTCTTCATCTGTTCCTCAAGTTTTCCTGACAGTGCTTCAAGATTCTTCTCAAATCCCACATTTTACCAGAGCCCTTTCTTGGTCTCCTGAGCTGCTAGCATCTTCTCTTTGAAATTACTTTCCTTCTCTCCTGTGTGTGTGTGTGTGTGTGTGTGTGTGTGTGTGTGTGTGTGTGTGTGTGTGCATCTACCTATATGTTCATATAGATACATCTTATATATAGTTTACATCTCCCTTCTTTTAGAATGAGAACTTCTTCAGGGCAGTGACAAATACTGTTTTGGTTTTGCATTTTTTTGTATCCCTACATTTAGCAAAATGCTGTGCACACAGAAAACACTTAATAAATACTTAGTGAGTGATTATTTTTCTATTTTTTGCTAGTAGAAGCAATTACTACTTTAAATTATGCTGGGGATATAAAGATGAAATAAGAAAAGGAAAACCATAGATTTTGAGCTGGAAGGGAACTCAGAGGTCATCTAAAGCAAGCCCTTCATTTTATAGATATGGAAACTATAGAATGTTAAGAGCTTTGCCAGAAATCACACAGATGATCTCAGAATAGCAGAGGTAGGATTTAAACACATATCATCTGACTTCAAAATTAGTACTCTTTCTACTGTGATGCTGCTATTGATTCTCTGTAGGGGTTTACACTATAATGAACAAAATATACATGTATGTGTGTATTTCATGAAAATACGCATACATTTGATAAGAAAACACATATAGATACCTACTTATGTTCCACATAGAAACTTGAGAGAGAAGAAAGAAGGTGGGGAGTGTAATATAGGGTTCAATTGCTGGGGGGTGGAGGAGAAAGGATGGGAAAAGAAAAGAATAAGAGAAATAGCCTGCTGTTGACCTGGGTTGTAGGCATCAGAGTAAAACCATTTCTTATCATTCTTCTTTGAATTTAATACAGCCCTTTCCATACTGGGAAGAATTGCTTCTGATTTTCTTTTCAAAGTTCATTTTTGAAATAAAAATTAATTGCCTACAATGAAGTTCTAAAGGTTTTACCGGCATGTGAAGAAATGACTTATGTTTTATAAATTTTCTTTGAAGTCAATATAGGTCAGTGTACATGACTACCAGCCTGAAATTCCATTTGGCTGTCAAAGGCGGTGAATTTCCCACAAGATGAAATTAATTCAATGAATAGATATGGCTCATGGAGGGAGGAGATAGGTATATGTAAAAGTAATATTGGGCATTAAAAAGGTATGTACAACTGTACCAGGTCTCAAATTGTATTATAAAGTGGTCACTATCAAAACAATTTGGCACTGCCTAAGCCATAATGACAATGATCAGAGGAATAGATTAGGTACACATTACATTATAGCAGATAATCACTGTAAACTGTGATAAACCCAAAGATTCAAGTTTTTGGATAAAAAACTCATTATATGACAAAAAATGCTGGAAAAAAGTATGGCAGAAAGTAGGTATAGATCAACTTCTCACACCATATGCCAAGATAAGGTCAAAATGGGAACATGATTTACTTATAAAGAGTGATACCATAAGCAAATTAAGAGCGAAAAGAATAGTTTATCTGTCATACCTATGGATAAGGGAAGAATTTAGAACCAGAGAAAATATAGAGAGCATTAGAAAATCTAAAACAGATAATTTTGATTAAATAAAATTAAAAAGATTTTGTACCAACAAAACCCAAAATTAAAAGGAAAGCAAAAAACTGTGGGGGAAATTGCAACACATATCTCTGATAAAGCCCTCATTTATATATATATATATATATATACATATATATATATATATATATATATATATATATATGAGAAATGAGGGCTTATATATATATATATATATATATATATATATGGAATTGAGTCAAAATTATAAAAATATGTAATTCTCAACTGATAAATGATCAAAGCAAATGAACAAGCAGTTTCCAG
This sequence comes from Gymnobelideus leadbeateri, assembly GCA_011680675.1. Taxonomy (NCBI): domain Eukaryota; kingdom Metazoa; phylum Chordata; class Mammalia; order Diprotodontia; family Petauridae; genus Gymnobelideus; species Gymnobelideus leadbeateri. Next base: position 170,795 of record WOXC01010904.1, read on the forward strand.
ATAAAGATATCAAAGCTATCTATAGTCACATGAAAAAAATGCTCTAAATCACTATTAACTAGAGAAGTGGAAATTAAAACAAGTCTAAGATACCATGTCACGTCAATCAGATTGGCTAATATGACAAAAAAAGAAAGTGATGGATGTTGGAGGGAATGTGTGAATACTGACACTAATGCACTGTTGGTGGAATTGTGAACTGATCCAACCAATTCTGAAGAGCAATTTGGAACTATGCCCAAAAGGCTATAAAACTGTGCATTACCCTTTGATCTAGTAATACCACTTCTAGGCCTATATCCCAAAGGCATCCAAAAACAGGGGAAAAGACCTACTTGTACAAAAATACTTATAGCAGCTCTCTTTGTGGTAGCTAAGAATTAGAAATTTAAGGGATGCCCATCAATAGGGGAATGGCTAAACGAGTGGATATATGATTGTGATGGATTATTATTGTACTACAAGAAATGACAAGTCGGATGATTTTGGAAAAACTTGGAAAGACATGAATTAATGCAAAGTAAAGTGAACAGAACTAGGATAACATTGTTTACAGTAGTAGCAATATTGTATGATGAAGAACTGTGAATGACTTAGCTATTCTCAGAAGTATAATGATCCAAGACAATCCCAAAGGACTGATGATGAAGCATACTATTCACCTCCAGAGAAAGAAGTGATACTGTTTGAATACAGACTGAACCATGCTATTTTTCACATTCTTTTTTTATTTGAGTCTTGTACAAAATAATTAATATGAAAATGTTTTACATGGTTGCATATGTATAACCTATATCTGATTGCTTACAGTCTCAGGAAGAGGGGAGGGGAGAGAGGGAGGAATCTGGAACTCAAACCTTTAAAGAAACCCAAATGTTAAAAAAATTGTTTTAACACGTATTGGGGGAAAATTGAAATATATTAAATTTTAAAAATAAAATATTTACATAAAAAGGTGTGAATATACACAGAAATTCAGGAACCACAGAGTTGGAATCATAGAGGGGAATATTTGAGCAAGGATCAAAGGATGAAGCAACAGAAGACTGTTATTGTGATACACTATAGATCACCTAGACAGAATGGGGAAAGAGATAAAGACTTTAAGAAATAAATCATAAATAAATCATAAGCCCGGCACAGAGACATGATGGAGTGACAATAAAGGGATTCAACTATCTGGAATCTGCTTCAGTTCTCCAGAGCACTCAATAATTTCTTGAGTTACCTTAATAACTTAATCCTTTGAAAGATAGAGGCATAAACAAGGAAAAATCTTGCTCTAGGTCTGATTCTCATCAATAAATACAAACTGGTTGTTTTTGGCTGCAAAAGGAGGGAGATACTTATAGGAAGGAATCATTTTATCTTAGATTTTGTTTTAGAGGAAAGAGAGTAAATCTAGAAATCATCTGACATTGTAGCACCAACGAGATATTTACAGCACCCACAATCATGATAAAGACCATGACTATAAATATTAATGTTCGCACATGGTACTCAATCTCAAAATATAACAAACTCTCCATATAGAGGAAAGAAGAAAAGCATTATTTAGAAACCAGAAAACCAGATCCCAAAACCAGTAAGTCAATTCCATCATACTAGCAAAGAAGCTAATAAACCATGACTACAAAGAGAGCCACAGCATCCTTTAGCCTTCCCACAAACCAATATAAGATAAATATTTACTCATGAAACTCTCTACCTCCTTCCCTGAGCTCCTTTTTCTCCCACAGTCTCTCTAGCTCTGACTCCCAGCTTCCTGTGGCTCTGCTCTACCCTTCAGCAAACTCCTATCACCACAGGTTCCACATGACTACATTCAGCCTATTAGGGGGCAGAGTTTACTTTCTTTTTTTTTTAAACAAATGCTTCATTAACTTCTGTTTTACATCATTCATTTCCGCCAGATTTTGAGTTACAATCATTTTCCCCCCTGTTTTTCCCCTACCCGCCCTCCCAGAATAGCAGTCCCACAAGATATCACTTCCTCCAATCTGTTCTCTCCCATACCCCCATCGACTTTTCCATTAGAGGAAGGTGAATCTTTGTGTCCCAATGCCTGCACATCTTATCTCCCTATTACAAGCAAAAGAGTATTAATAGTAGTATTTACATATATTTGAAACATTTAATGTTAAGACCTCGAATTTCAGATCCATTTCCTTCCTCCCTTGTCACCCATTCCCTCTGGGGAGATAAGTAATTCAGTATATGTTGTACATGTCTAGCTATGCAAAACATTATCATAGTAGATATATTGTACAAGGCTGCTTATAATTCCCTCCCACTCATCCCACACCCCACCTGGTCCATTCCCTACATGATCCTGTCCCTCTTCTATAGTGGGTACTTCCAACCTCCCCTCCCCCAAGGATGCCCTCCATCCATCATCCCTCCTCTCATCCCCCTTCCCCTATCCTGCTGCAGGTTGAGATATCCCATTTAGTATGTATGTCATTCTCTCCCTGAACCAAATTCAATGAGAATGTGGTTTTGCCTTTTTTGCCTTCCTATTCTCCCCCTCCCTTGCAACCACTTCCCCTTGCTTCTTCTACATGAGATAGTTTACCCTACCCTGTCTCTCCCCATCTCCTCTTGCCACTTTCCTCTCTCACCTCATAATTTCATCCCTTGAGTATTCTCCCTTCCCAACAAATTCAACCTATGCCCTCTATCCATATATAACTGTAACCATTACGCACACACATTCACATATGTATTCATATGACCACACACCCTTCTTCCATTATTTTCATAGTGAGAAAGATATCATCAGTCACAGTTATTGCTTTTCCATATAGGAATGTAAATAGTTCAACTTTGATAAGTTCCTTTTGATTTCTTTTCCCTGATTGCCTTCTCAGGCATCTCTTGCTTCTTGTGTCTGGATGTCAAATTTTCTATTCAATTCTGGTTTTTTCCTCAAGAATGCTTGAAAGTCCTCTATTCCACTGAATGACCATATTTTCCCCTGAAACAAAATACTCAGTTTTGCTGGGTGGTGACCCTTGGGTTCATTCTCAGTTCTTTTGCCCTCTGGAATATCATATTCCATGCCCTTTGATCCCTCAGTGTAGAAGCTGCCAGGTCCTGGGCTATTCTGATTGTGTTTCCACAACATTGAAATTGTTTCTTCCTGGCTGCTTGTAGTATTTTCTCCTTGATCTGGGGATTCTGGAACCTGGCTATAATATTCCTGGGAGTTTTCTTTTTGGGATCTTTTCAGGAGGTGATCGGTGGATTCTTTCAGCCTCTATTTTGCCCTCTGGATCTAAAACATCAGGGCAATTTTCCTTGAGAATTTCTTGAAGGGTGATTTCTAGGTTCTTTCTTTGATCATGGCTTTCGGGTAGTCCAATAATTTTTAAATTGTCTCTCCTGGATCTATTTTCCAGGTCAGTGGTTTTTCCCATGAGATATTTCACATTGCCTTCTAATCTGTCATTTGTTTGTATCTGCTTAACAGCATCTTGATTTATCATAAAGTCATTAGCTTCCATTTGCTCCAGTCTAACTCTGAAGGAATGAATCTCCTCAGTGAACTTTTGAGATTCTTTTTCCATCTGGCAAATTCGACTTTTTAAGGCATTCTTCTCCTCATTGCCCTTTTGGGCCTCCTTTGCCATTTGAGTTATTCTATTTTTTAAGGTGTTGTTTTCCTCAGTCAGGCTGTTGACCCTCATTTCATACTTTTCCTGCATCCTTCTCATTTCTCTTTCCAATTTTTCCTCCACTTCTCTTATTTGATTTTTAAGTCCTTCTTAAGGTCCTCTATGGCCTGCAACCCGCTCATGTTTTCCCCTGGGGCTTTTGGAGTAGGACTTCTGACCTCACAGTCCTTTTCCCACTCTATGCCCCCAAAATAGGAGTCTAGGGTTGCATTTATCTGTTTCCTTTGCCTTGGAATGTTGTCACTCAGTTGCTTGACTTTTGGGCTTGTTGCCACACTATGGCTTTAAGGCCAGATAGAAGAATTTTCGTCCCAAACATGTGGGGGGCAACTTCCGTTTCTGGCAAGCTGTAAACCCACCCACGACTTCCACCCTAGATCACAATCCAGATCTAGGGAGGTTAAGGCAAGAGCGATTACCCCCCAAGACTGATCGCTGGATCTTCCTACAATTTGCAGGCCGGGAACTGGAGCTGCCTCTGAAAACTACAAAATGGCGGGTCTCCTCAGCAGCTTCTAGCCCCCAGGGGAGGGAGCTGATGCATTCCCCAAATACGGGTCCCAAGTCCATAGGACACTAACCTCTTACTTTGTCCTAAGCATGTCTATGTTGATAATTCTGGAGTCTCCACAGCTCCTGGTGTTCTGCGGTTCCTCTAGCTGCCTGCTGGCCCTCCCACCCTGGCGCTGAAACCTTGGCTCACTCAGACCTGGGCTCGGCTCAGCTCTGCGCGCTGCGTGCTGCCAGGTCCCAGACCGCTGCGCTGGTCCTTCCTGCAGGGCTGCTGGGCTGTCCTCAGCGGGAGGTTAGCTTCTCTGTGTCATTCTGTGGGTCCTGGGGCTCCAGAAGTTGTTCAGAGTCCCCTTTTCCATAGTTTGGGGAGAATCTGGGGGCAGAGTGGCTTGGATGAGCTGTTTCTACTCCGCCATCTTGGCTCCGCCCCCCAGAGTTTACTTTCAAAGCAGGAGGGGTCTTCAAATTCCCCCGTTGTCTATTAAGGGGCAGGGAAGATCTTCACATTTCCATTCCCACTACAGACATGCAGTCCTCATTTGGGATAGGTAGGATGCTGGAGACTAAAATTCAAGGAAGAAGTTCTAGGTGGGGAAGGAAACTCTCAAGCATGAAATATTGCAGTCACAAAAAGAGACATTCTAATGTGAAGAAAATAGGGGAGTTCTCAAAAAAGAACAATGCAAAGGATAACTAAAAAGTCAACTTGGATTTGAAAAAGACATGAACAATTGATACAAATATACAGATGTCTTAAAAATCTTAGTCCAGTTTTAAGCTTTTGGGGATATCAGTTTTAAGTTATTAAAGCTTAACACTGCACTGTCTTCTGAAATACCCTATATAAGAATCAGAATGATTTCTTTAAAAAAAATTAGTGCTCAAAAGATCTGAACAGGGAGTTCTCAAATGAAAAAAAAAGGAAGTTATCAAACATGAATAAATCATTAAGGAAATCAAATCAAAACAAGTCTGAGGTTCTACATTAAACCTATCAGACTGACAGAGACAAAAAGGAAAATGGCAATTGTAAGAGATTGTGGGACATCAACACACTAACGAAGTGTTGCTGCAGCAGGTAATTCATACAATAATTCTAGAAAGCAATTTGGAACTATACCGAAAAAGTCACTAAAATGACTCAGTATGAAAATACCACCACTAGGAATATATCCCCAGAAGGCTTAAAAGAGAGGGGAAGGACTCATTTATGTGTGTATGTATATATGTGTATGTATATATATGTATGTATATACATATATCATTATTTTTTTCCCAAACACTTTATTAAATTGTGGTTTACATCATTCATTTCTGCCAGATTTAGAGTTACAATTTTTCCTCATTTTTCCCTACCCTCCACCCCAGACTAGCAGTCCCACCTGCTCTCTCCCATATCTTCTCCCATACCCCCTTTGACTTTTTCAGTAGGGCAAGGTGAATCTCCATGCCCCAATGCCTGCACATCCTATTTCCCAATTATATGTAAAATAGTATTAATAATAGTATTTATATATTTTTACACATTTGATTTTAAAACTTTGAATTCCAGATTCATCCCCTTCCTCCCTTGTCACCCACCCTTACTGGGAAGATAAGCAGTTCAGTATAGGTTGTACATGTGTAGCTATGTAAAACATTACCATAGTAGATATATTGTAAAAGACTAACTATATTTCCCTCCCTCCTATCCCACCTCCCACTTGGTCTATTCCCTACTTTGATCCTGTCCCTTTTCACAAGTGGGTGCTTCCAACTTCCTTCACCCACTTCCCTCCCACCCTCCCTTCCATCATCCCCCTCTCATCCCCTAACACCCTACTCTCCTATAGGGTGAGATATCCTATTTAGTATGTATGTCATTCTCTCCCTGATCCAAAATCAGTGAAAATAAGGTTTTGCCCTTTTTGACTTCCTGTTCTTCCCCTCCCTTGTAACCATTTTCCCTTGCCTCTTCTCTATGAGTTTACCCCATTCTGTCTCTCCCCATCTCCTCTCGTTATATTCCTCTCTCACCTCTTAATTTCACCTTTTAAGTACCATCCCTTCCTATTAAATTCGACCTGTGTCCTCTATCTATGTATACCTGTAAACATATATATACACACACACATTCACATGTGTATTCATATGCCCACATACCCTTCTTCAACTATTTTCATACTGAGAAAAGTTTCATCAGTTATAGTTATTGTTTTTCCATGTAGGAATGTATATAGTTCAACTTTGATAAATTCTTTATGATTTCTTTTCCCTGTTTACCTTCTCAAGCATCTCTTGCTTCTTGTATCTGAATGTCAAATTTTCTATTCAACTCTGGTTTTTTCATCAAGAATGCTTGACAATCCTCTATTCCACTGAATGACCAAATTTTCCCCCGAAACAAGATACTCAGTTTTGCTGGGTAGATGATTCTTGTTTTTAATCCCAGGTCCCTTGCCCTGTGGAATATCATATTCCAAGCTCTTTGATCCCTCATTGTAGAAGCTGCCAGATCCTGTGTTATCCTGATTTCGTTTCCACTGCATTCAAATTGTTTCTTCCTGGCTGCTTGTAATGTTTTCTCCTTGATCTGGGAATTCTGGCACCTGGCTATATTTTTCCTAGGAATTTTCTTTTTGGGTTCTTTTTCAGGAGGTGATTGGTAGATTCTTTCAACCTCTCTTTTGCCCTCATGTTCTAAAACATCAGGGCAATTTTCCTGGAGAATTTCTTAAAGGATGATTCTAGGTTCTTTCTTTGATCATGGTTTTCAGGTAGTCCAATAATTTTAAAATTATCTCTCCTGGTTCTATTTTCCAGGTCAGTGGTTTTTCCCATGAGATATTTCACATTGCCTTCTATTCTTTCATTTGTTTGAATCTGCTTAACAGCATCTTGATTTCTCATAAAGTCACTAGCTTCCATTTGCTCCAGTCTAATTCTGAAGGAATGATTCTCCTCAATGAGCTTTTGAGATTCTTTTTCTATCTGGCAAATTCGGCTTTTTAAGGCATTCTTCTCCTCATTGCCTTTTTGAGCCTCTTTTGCCATTTGAGTTAGTCTATTTTTTAAGGTGTTATTTTCCTCAGTCAGGCTGTTGACTCTCATTTCATACTTTTCTTGCATCTTTCTCATATCTCTTCCCAATTTTTCCTCCATTTCTCTAATTTGCTTCTTAAGGTCCTCTATGGCCTGTAATCTGGTCATATTTTCCTTTGGGGCTTTTGGAGCAGGAGTTCTGACCTCCCAGTCCTCCTCCTGTTCTATGCTTTTATCCCCTTTGCCCCCAAAATAGGAGTCTAATGTTGAATTTTTCTGTTTATTTCGTTTTCTTTGCCTAGGCATGTTGCTACTCAATTACTTGACTTTTGGGCTTGTTGTCACAGTAGGACTCTGCCACCAGCCAGGGGAGCTTCTTTCCCAAATGCTGGGGTTTCCCCAACTGCTGGAGGTATTAGTTGGGTACCTTCTCTGAAGCCTCCACATGCTCTGGCAAGCTGGTGACACACCCCAAGACCTCCACCCCAGACTGCAATCCAGATCCAAGAAGGTTAAATCAAGAGTGATTACCCCCAAGACTGATCTCCTGATTGCCCTACAGTTAGCAGGGCAGGAACTGAAGCTGCCACATGTGTCTCTAGTTATGCTGAAGCATCTCAGTGGCTTCTTGCCCTCAGAGAAAGAGGCCAAACGCTCTCTCAACTAATGAGTCTAAAAGTCCGTACTGCATTAACCTCTCACTTTGTCTTTGGCATTTATGTGTTGGTAATTCTGGAAGTACCACAACTGCTGGTGTTCTGGAGTCTCTCCAGCTGGCTCCTGGTCAGGCTGCCCTGGGCCTAAAACCTCTGACTCATGGGGGCCTGGGCTAGGCTCCCAGAGTGCTGTGCTGGCTGCTCCTTGCCGGGCAGCTGGCCTGTTGTTATAGGAAGGTTAGCTTCTCTGTGTCATTTTATGGGTTCTGGAGCTCCAGAAGTTGTTTAGAGTCCCCTTTTACATGAGTTTGGAAATTGTGGGAGCCAGAGCTGCACTGAAGAGCTGTTTCTACTCTACCATCTTGACTCCGCCCCTATCATTACTTTTTTTTATGGCAGGAAACTGGGTGCCCATTGATGTGGAATGACTATAGAAACTGTGATATATCAATGTTATGAAATACCATTATGACACAAGAATGTGACATATTCAAGTAACCTTGAGAGATTTATATGAACAGATGCAGAATGAAATGAATAGAACTAGAATAATTTTCATGGTAACCTTTATCAGAAAGGATAATAACTTAGCTTTTAGATCTCTTGTTAAAGCTGTGACTAATTATGACCTTTGTGATTGGATACACTCTCCTTCTATAATATGGGTTAAGAAAAGGCAAAGGCCATGAAGTTAGGACTTGATTGGTCTCTGAATAGGGGAAAGCCTGAAGCTGTACCTTCCTTAATGCAGCTTCCTAGCAGCCTCCAGTTTTTGTACCTCAGGGTCCCATCCATGTGGGAACCACCATGTGAGTTACCCTGCTTTAATACTAACCTGACCTATTTCCATATGGAGATAGGAACAGGGGAGGGAGAGGGACATCTATAGAAGCTAAGTGCCACTGAACCCTTATTGCATATTATAGCTATGTTAGAACTAAGAAAACCTCCTTTTGTTAAGCATTCAAACCTGAACTCACAGGATGCCCAGTGTTAGTCTTCTCCTAACACTTCAAGAGACTGATGATAGATAACACAGCAGATAACAGAGTCAGGATTCAAGGTGATTTTAATAGTAATTCACACGAAAATAAGTGGGGCTTTTTGGTTGGACTTCAACTTCAACATAAGTCGCAAAATTAAGCTACCTTGAAAGCCCCAGCATTTAGAAGCAGGGAAATGATAGTCCTTCTGTACTCTGCTATTGTCAGACTGTGTCTGTAATAACGTTTTCGGTTCTGGGCACCACATTTTAGAAGGGTCATCATAACCTGGACAGGTAAAGAACAGCCAAGATGAAGAGGGTCTGTAGTTTACCCCACATGAGTCTTTGAGTTATGTGGTGGAATTTGAGCTGGCAAGCTGGCAGGCAGAGCCTCCACCCCCACATTTGGGTGGGAACATGCTTTTGCTGTTCTGCCATTTCAATCTTGTTGGACTCTGTGACCCCATTTGGGGTTTTCTTGGTAAAGATACTGGAATAGTTTGCTATGTCCTTCTCCAGGTTATATACTAATTCTCCCCTTTTAGTGTCATTGTATTTCCTTAGTCATTCCCCCTTAAGGAAATAGCTTTGCTCTGAAAACAGACTCTTGAAGATTAGGAAAAAATGTCAGCTGCCATTCCTCAATGTCCACACCCAATCACTGCCCCAGATAGTACTGATCCATTTGCCTAGAGGAATCCTAGTAAAAATATTTCTTATATATTGGGAAGTTGTAATTGTGAATAGATAGATAATAATCTTCTGTAGACTTGATCCCCCAGACTAATATTGCATTCTGGTAAAAATATAGTTTTAATTCATTCTCTCTTCTCTTCTGGGATGCTCCACAATTGTTTCCTCTCAACTGTATCTAATAATAAACAAAGAATAGTATTAAGAGTGGTTAATTGCTTTTATCACAATTTTTGGTTTAACGGACAAACTTTTAAGCAGAGAAAGGTAAACAACATCTTAATACTACCTCTTGGGAAATATCAGATTTACCTTTTAAGGAAAGGAGATGGAGGGTGGAAGAAATGAAAAATCACCAGATTCCATCTGTACATTAAATTAAATTTCAGCAGCATGTCTCATGCAAGATATGCCCACACAGCCTTCGTACTGAAGTACACAAAATCTTGTAACAACTGGCCTTTGCAAGTTTCCTTTCTCTGGTTCCCATACGGCCAACAACTCTGTTGCTGTCCCACTGACAATTCTATATGACTCTCTAGGCTTCCTTTCACAATTCTCCCCCAGGACTGGAGGGGCTTGCTTATGAATTACAGCAGTCCCCTCCACCAGTCCCAGGACAAAACTCCCTAAGGGATGAAGAAAGATAAATGATGTGAGATTTCCAACTGACCAGCAGACATTCATCATCAGCATCCTAATTTCCTTGGTGTTAGGCATGACCAAGTCATTATTACATGAAGATGACTTGAAGGAACAGGAAAGTTTGTTCTGGAGGAGAAAGCGTTTAAGGGAAATAGAGTAGATAAGTATTTGGGGGTCTGTTTATAACTAGGTGCAATAGATGGAAGCTGCAAAGGAGTAAAGTCAAGAGGATCACCGAACACGTGGCACAACTTTCTCATTTTACAGGGACATTTTGCAAAGAACAGAGCACTAGACCTGGATTCAGGAAAACCTGAGATTAAATCCTGTCTCACTTCCTACATTGTGTGCCCTGTGCAAGTCACCTAGCCTCTGTTTGCTTTGGTTTCCTTGACTGTAAAAATTAGGATAATAGTAACACCTACCTTTCAGGGTGGTTATGAGGATCAAATCAGATAATATTTGTAAAAAATGCTTAACAAAATGCTTGGCACATAGTAAGGATTTGACATTCAGATACAAGAAGCAAGAGATGCTTGAGAAGGTAAACAGGGAAAAGAAATCATAAAGAATTTATCAAAGTTGAACTATATACATTCCTACATGGAAAAACAATAACTATAACTGATGAAACTTTTCTCAGTATGAAAATAGTTGAAGAAGGGTATGTGGGCATATGAATACATATGTGAATGTGTGTGTGTATATATATGTTTACAGGTATACATAGATAGAGGACACAGGTCGAATTTAATAGGAAGGGATGGCACTTAAAAGGTGAAATTAAGAGGTGAGAGAGGAATATAACGAGAGGAGATGGGGAGAGACAGAATGGGGTAAACTCATAGAGAAGAGGCAAGGGAAAATGGTTACAAGGGAGGGGAAGAACAGGAAGTCAAAAAAGGCAAAACCTTATTTTCACTGATTTTGGATCAGGGAGAGAATGACATACATACTAAATAGGATATCTCACCCTATAGGAGAGTAGGGGGTTAGGGGATGAGAGGGGGATGATGGAAGGGAGGGTGGGAGGGAAGTGGGTGAAGGAAGTTGGAAGCACCCACTTGTGAAAAGGGACAGGATCAAAGTAGGGAATAGACCAAGTGGGAGGTGGGATAGGAGGGAGGGAAATATAGTTAGTCTTTTACAATATATCTACTATGGTAATGTTTTACATAGCTACACATGTACAACCTATACTGAACTGCTTATCTTCCCAGTAAGGGTGGGTGACAAGGGAGGAAGGGGATGAATCTGGAATTCAAAGTTTTAAAATCAAATGTGTAAAAATATATAAATACTATTATTAATACTATTTTACATATAATTGGGAAATAGGATGTGCAGGCATTGGGGCATGGAGATTCACCTTGCCCTACTGAAAAAGTCAAAGGGGGTATGGGAGAAGATATGGGAGAGAGCAGGTGGGACTGCTAGTCTGGGGTGGAGGGTAGGGAAAAATGAGGAAAAATTGTAACTCTAAATCTGGCAGAAATGAATGATGTAAACCAAAATTTAATAAAGTGTTTGGGAAATTAGAAAGAGTAAAGGAATTGAAAGAGTGAAGGGCAAAGAAAAAAGGCAAAAAAGAAGTTGAAAATCAAATAGGTAGGAGAGTAAGGGACAACATTTTTAAGATAATTATCTTTTCAAGGTATTTATGAATAATGGCTGACATTTGTGTAGTATTTTTAAAGTTTAAAATTTTAAAGGTTTTAAAAATAGTATTTCATTTGTCCTTTACTATAAACCTTTTATTAAATCCATTTAACAGATAAGGCAATTGAGGCTCAGAAGGTTAAATAATGCCCATTGTCACTTAGCTAATAAATGTCAGAGACAGGATTTGAATTCAGATTTCTCCTATCTACAGATACACTGCTCCTTATGCCATGCCATGTGGTTTCTCTTGTTCCAGAAGTACATGCAGAGAAATTATAAATATCCTGAAATCAGCCAGAGGTTAGCTCTTGTTACCAACAGTGAACACTTTAGCCTCATCTTCTGGACAATATAACTCTAGGCTATATATGTGGAAAGGAGCAGTTCTGTAGAAAAAAAACACAAAGGAAAGTTTGATCAAAGGCTTTAAATTTTTTAGTTTAAAAAAAGAGAGAGCACTTAAAAGTAAGCTGATTTTTGCAACTACTTTTGAGTTCATAGAGTTAAAAATGAAATGTATGAGATATAGAGTCAAAACAGGGCACAATCATTTTTCAACTCTAAGTCCAAAATAGAAGTTTTTAAAAATAAATTAACTTCATATTTTCAATCTCTCTTAAGATTGTCTCTGTAATTGGGTAGGCACTATTTCCCATTTGTAGACATGATAGACAATTTCAAAATAAGTTGGTTTCTGCCTATAGAACTCAACACAGACTTTTGTTTTTGTCTTTAAAGTGGCCAAGGGCATGAAAGGGAAGCCAGGACCAGTGGGGAGGTTGTAACCAGGGAAAATTGCTGAGTCTCTGATCTTCGATGAGTTGCAGAAGATTGAGAAGTATTTAGGGTATGAAATAAAGATTTATGAAGTGATGTCTTGACCTCAACAAATTTTTTTTTTCTCTAATGCTTCTGCTAACTTACATCTATATCCAATTCATCTGATGCCTGGTCTTCTGAAGTCAGTCAAACTTTGCTCACTTTTTTCCCTATGAATATAGATCGAAAGCCTCCAGATGATATTATAATACTTAAAAGAATAGAGATTGCAGATGTAGAAATTCTGTTAAGTATTCAGGAATGTTTCTCATATAACACATTTTCTCCTAAAGTTTTCAAATGAATTAATGCAAGAATTCCTAAGGTCAGATAATTTGGTGCCTATTTTCAAGATTAGAGTCTAATCAACATAACTGTTTTGTAGGAATCATTTCACTATGGACATAGTCTATTTCTCTTCCATGTGAGAATAGCAATAATAATAAAAGAAATATCATAAAGCTTTGCATACCTTATCTCTTAAGAACAGTTTCCTCAATATTTGAGGTTTTCTCGGCATAGATATTGGAGTGGTATGCCATTTCCTTCTCCAGCTCATTACAGATGAAAAAACTATGGCAAACAGGATTAAGTGACTTACCCAGGATCATGTAGCTAGTTAGTGTCTGAGGCCAGATCTGAACTCAGAAAGATCAATCTTTCTGACTTCAGCCCTGGCACTTTATCCACTATACCACCTAGCTGCCCCAAGTGACTCACCCAGCATCACGTAGCTAAGTAAGTGACTGAGACAGAATTTGAATTCATATCCCCCTCATTTCAAGTGCACCAATCTATTTGCCTTGCTACCCAAATGTGTCTTAGGGTCTGATGAAGGTCAAGGCTGTGGAAAAGGGGGGAAAAAGAATGAGGCTGGGAGTCAGCTTTCTGAAAATAGACATTTGTGGACTGAGGCCAAAAGCAGGGCTAATTCCAAAACTTAGAAATCAACCCAGGTATACAAGAGACAAGCAGGGATTAAATACTGTACCAAAAAGATTCAAATTCAGTCTGAGCTCCAGGGAGTCTATATAAGCAGAGTTAGGACAAACAAACAGCAAAGAGTCAAGTAACAGGCAACTGTCAGAGATTCAGGTAAACAAATCATCAGTGTAAATCCAGCAGGACTGCATTTACTAGGAAACTTTATCGGAGAAACACAATGGCAAAACAGATCCAATGCTGAGCTACCAACCCAAAGTTCCTCATACTTCCTCTTTCTAAGAACAAGAGTCTGGGGTGGGCCTGAAAGAGGGTGGGAGTTTCTTTTTTTGTTGTTTTTGATTTTTGTTTTCTGGAGGGCAATTGGGGTTAACCAAGGTCACACAGCTAGTAAGTGTTAAGTGTCTGAGGCCATATTTGAACTCAGGTCCTCTAACTTCAGGACTGGTGCTCTATTCACAGCGCCACCTAGCTGCCCCAAGGGTGGGAGTTTCTAACACTGAAGGTTCAAGGATTTAAGGGAAAGGAACCAAAAACAACCTTCCAGCTAAAACATTCCTATTCTATGTCTCATTTCCATAGGGTCCTATGTTTTGTTAGTTAACAGTGGGGTGAGGTACAATGTATTTAACCACACAAACCAAACTCTGCTAATGTTAATTAACCAGTATATTAGGTATAATTTGATGATTTGCCCTAGATAAACTGTATGCCTCTTTAAGAAATCTTTTTTTGGGGGCGGCTAGGTGGCACAGTGAGTAGAGCGCAGGCCCTGGAGTCAGAAGGACCTGAGTTCGGATCTGGCCTCAGACACTTAACCCACACAAACAAAAACCTAGCCTTGTGACCTTGGGCAAGTTACTTAACCCCAATTGTCCTAAAAGGGGCGGCGAGGTGGCGCAGTGAGTAAGAGTGCTGGCCTCGGAGTTGGGATGACCGGAGATCAAATCCGGCCTCAGAAAATGAGCACCCACACATGAAGAATGACTAGCCATGTAACCTTGAGCAAGTTACTTAACCCCAATTGCTTAAAAAAAAAAATCTTTTTTTAGGAGGGATTTTATTAGTGAACATTTGTATACATTATGATAGTTGGTAAAATGGAGATATTATTTTTAGTCAGAAAGGGCCTTTTTAGCACCTTCCAAGTACCACCAAAAGGACTGTAGTACATGTGTACACACACATGGTCTGGCCTACTTGATCATTAGGCACTTTTAAATTGCTTAATCATAATTCTCTCTTTCATTAGACATATGTTCTAATTAGGTGAATGATGACTTGTGTTCTTTGAAATGGACCACCAAACATTTTAAATGATGGATGAAGAACACTTTGAAATTTAAAATTTTCTATCTCCAGAATTTGAGGGAGACAAGGAACTGAATGATGGTTCCTCGGTGGGCACTCAAGTATATTTCAAGAAGTGAGTTCATTTAATTTTTGTTTTATCTAAAGCTCTATCATTTAAAGAGCAGAACAGGGGCAGCTAGGTGAGGTGGTGTGGTGAATAGAGCACTGGCCCTGGAGTCAGGAGGACCTGAGTTCAAATCCAACCTCAGACACTTAACACTTACTAGCTGTGTGGCCTTAACCCCAAGTCACTTAACCCCAACTGCCCTCCAAAAAGCAAAAAAAAAAAAAGAGCAGAACAAGGACTAATGAATACAAATTTTACAAGAAGGTAAATTTCAGTTCAATATAAATAAGATCTTACTAATAATTCGGGTAGCCCCCAAATAAAAGGCACATTCTTTTTTTTAAAATTTTTTAATTTTTTTTTTATTTTTTAAGCAATTGGGGTTAAGTAACTTGCTCAAGGTTACACGGCTAGTCATTCTTTATGTGTAGGTGCTCATTTTCTGAGGCCGGATTTGATCTCGGGTCATCCCAACTCCGAGGCCGGTGCTCTTAACTCACTGCGCCACCTCGCCGCCCCTTTAGGGCAATTGGGGTTAAGTAATTTGCCCAAGGTCACAAGGCTAGGTTTTTGTTTGTGGGGGTTAAGTGTCTGAGGCTGGATCCGAACTCAGGTCCTTCTGACTCCAGGGCCAGTGCTCTACTCACTGAGCCACCTAGCTGCCCCTAAAAGGCACATTCTTGAGAAATAAAGTCCCTGTGACTAGAAATCTTCAAGTACTTGTTGGGGATATTGTAGAAAAGATTCATGTTCTACCTCTAGAACAGAGATTTTTAACCTAAGGTTTGTGAGCTTTTAAAAAATATATTTTAATAACTTTTTCAGTAGAATTGGTTTCCTTTGCAATCAAATGTATTTTATTTTATTCACTGAAAAACATTATCCTGAGAAGGCAATCATAGGCTTCACCAGGCTTCACCAGGCTTCACCAGGCTTCACCGGGCTTCACCAGGCTTCACCGGGCTTCACCAGGCTGCCAAAAGTGTCCATGACATCATCACAGAAAAGGTTCAGAATGCCTGCTACAGAAGTTAAAGCTAACAACCCCAGCAACTGTCTTCTAGAGTCTTAGAACAAGACCTTAAGGAAACACTTTATTATATTAGGAAGAAGAGAAAGGGAAAGGGAGGAAGGAAAGACAGAGGCGACAGAGAGAGAAGAGGAGAAGAAAGATAAGAGAAGAAAAGAGTGAGATGAGTGAAAGTATTCTCATAGAATGAAGGAGACAGTCACCAAACTTGAGCTAGTTCCTTGACCTCCCTAGGCCTAAATTTTGTTTTCTTGTAAATCTAATTAGGTGAATGATGACTTGTGTTCTTTGAAATGGACCACCAAACATTTTAAATGATGGATGAAAAACACTTTGAAATTTTAAATTGTCTATCTCTGGAATTTGGGGGAGACAGGGAACTGAATGATTGTTCCTTGATGGGCAATCAGATGATATGCCCCTTCTCCCCCTCCCTTTCTCCTGTAAGGGGCTTTTATGACAGCCCCCTTCTACTGAATATGGATAATCATAGCTTTGTATTGGGTAAGAGGGACTTGCCCTGTTCTTGCATAGACTGTGAGACCATACAATCCCACCAATGGATTGATGGTTCAGCTGTGGTGGGAGGGGGATTTGGGGGTTTTGGGGGGGTATTTCCTAGAATTATTTGTGTTAGGGTATATAAATGTTTGCTTGACTCTTGTTGGATGCCTCCCTATACCAGGTTTGTCTGGAATAGGAGATGCCCAACTCTCGTGAGACTTGTCTTTAGAATAAAGAGCTTCTGTTCCTACCTGGAGAGACCTCTGAGTTTTATTTGGGTAAGGGTTGGTGGGATCTTTATCCCGAACAAGAGGAAGATGAAAAGAGGAAAGGAGAGAAAGCTATTGCTGTGGAAGTGCTGACCCACTGGAATGCTCACACAAATAATCAGTGATGGCCCAGAAAATTCCAGAATCTCAGAATCTTAGAGTTGGGAGTCAATAATTGTAAGGGGTGGGGAACCTGTGGCCTCAAGGCCACATGTGGCCCTCTAGGCCCTCAAATACAATTCTTTGAGTTGTTTTGTGAAGTTTGGATTCCGTCAAAGGGCTGTACTTAAGGACCTAGAGGGCCACAGGTAGTCTCAAGGCTGCAAGTTCCCCACCCCTGGTAAGAAAACAGTTTAAGGTAACAAACATTTCGCAGGTTAATATTCTGGAGAGTTTTCCTAGCAATTTTTTTATTTATTGTAACCACAAACAGAAACAACAAACTTTTCAAACAGGATAAAGACAGAAATTTCTTTCCTGTGTCTTCTTGTCTCTGTCTTCTCTCCGCATTTTTGTTATATGTAAATATTTATAGCAGCACTTTTCTGGTATCAAAGAATAGTAAATTGATGACGCCTATTAATTAGGGGATGACCAAACAAACTGTGATATATGAATGTAATTGAATATTACTGCACTATAAGGTCAATGAATGTGAACTTAGAGAAGCATTGGGAGACATGTGAACTGACACCTCGAATTAAGCAGAATAAGGGAAACTATTCATAAAGACTACAATGAAGTAAGGGGAAAGAACAATGAAATGAAACTGAATACTGTATAGTTAAAATTATTGTGAAAGAAAAACACTCTATTCCAATCCACTTTAACCAAATACACTTAATGTACAAGCATCCTGCTTGGAGAGAGAGAGATTTTTGAGAGTTCCTCCAGCTAATAAGGAAAAATCTTTCTCTCCCAAGCAATTTCCAACTCTCATTTTATAGTGACTGTGAAAAGAGAGATAAAATTCTGTAGCAACAAAAGAAATGTCAGATTATTAGTAGAACTAAGGCCCAGAAAGCAAGCTTGTGCCATGAGCTTGGCATAACAACAAGCCTTTGCAGTCACCTTCTGGAACTGATGGTCCCTGAGCTCCAGCAAGCACCAACAGGGCCAGACGTGAATCCCCGCTATGAACAGACTTTTTGTCACTAGACAACCTTGCCTCACTGTTGCTGTTGTGCCTCACCACTCTTGCTACCCTACATTGTTTGATTCTTTATTTAGCCACAAATAAATAAGTCAAGGTTCAGCCACACTGAAGTGGGTCCCCCCCACAAAGGGGGAGACTCCAGCATATGTCTACTTCTTTGCTTGCTAGTCATTTCCCTCATTTTGAAATTAAGCTTCTGTTTGGTTCCTCTCCTACCTCTAGCCTGCTCTGGTCAGCTCTAGCCATCCACAGATTGGAGGCCAGTTTAGTCTGGTTGACAAAACAAAAGTATATGGTTTTCCTTAGAGATATAAACTTATTAAATAAACAAAAAAATCGATATTAATGTTGTCACAAACCTTTGGAGAAGCTCTATCTCCTTGGGAAACTAAGGACTCTCTCTCTTAAATAAAAGGGAAACTCTATTTGGTCTGTGATATACTGAAGGTATACAAGTGTGTCTCTTGGTTTTTTTAACAACAGGATTTTCTTTCTATTTATGCAAACTGATTCTGCCTTCTAGGAGGAGATAAAGTTTTGATTAGGTACTAAATTCAATAATGACAAGAACATGGCTAAATCATTAATTCTTAATTTTTATAATACAACAGAGACCTTAGTGTTATAGGTTTTCCTCTTACTAAGTTCAGCCTCAGAGAAGAGTTGAGACAATACTTTAATTACTGAGGTGCGGAACAATGGGTTTGTCCCTTCCCTTATATCTGTTTGAGGGACTGCTGAGTTTTACTGAAGTGTTTTTTTCTCTTTCCTTTTAATGTTTTTGTTATAATAACAAAACAACAACAACTATAATTTATATAACACTGTCAGGTCTGCAAAGTGCTTTACAAACATATTCTCATTTTATCCTAACAACCATTGTTATCCTCATTTTACAGATGAGGAAATTGAGGCACCTGAAGTTTAAGTGACTTCACGACGGTCACATAGCTAGTAAGTGATTTGAACCAGGTATTCCTAACTCTAGGCTCATCCAGTGCACTATCTAGTTACCTCAAAAAAGGCATCTCTGTAAAGAGATTATCACTGAACCTACAAAAACCGTTAAGTTCACCAAAAGAGGGGATATAAAGAAGAGAGCCCAGAAGTCTTAAGGTACATCTCTTGTTAGAGGAAGGGTCACGAGTGATGATATAACAAAAGAGACTGAGGAGTGGTACAAAAGGCAGGAAGACAGAGCAATCTTGTGAAAACCCCAGGAAATAGAGAGCATCTAGAAAGATGGGGTAGTCAATAGTGTCAAATTCTGCACTGGGGTTAAGGAGAACCAAGAATAGACCATCAAGTTGAACAATTAAGAAGTTATTTGGGAGACCAGTTTCAGCTGAGTGATAAGTTTAAAAAACAGAATAGGTAGAGAAGTAAGTAGGAAGAGGGAAAATAGAAGCAACAAGTTGCACAGGAACCTGATCCCTTGTTTTCCCCCCCTAAAAATTTGGCAATGAAAGGGATAAGGGAGCAAAGTCTTGGGGGAGAGAGCAGAACCAAATGAAAGATTTTTTTTTAAAAAAAGGTTAAGGTGAGAGCTTGGGCATGTTTGGAGATAACAAAGAAGATAGTAAATGATTAAAAATAAAAAGTTGATCAGAAGATCAGAAAGAGATGGAATGATTCAAAGAGGAACTGACAGAAAAGATAGGATCAAGTGAATACACTGGCCTGGGCTGGAAGGACCGCCTCTTTCTAGACCCCTTATCCTCTTTCACCTAGACCATTACAACTGGCTCCTAATTCGTTTCCCTGCCTAACTAGCCTCCTACTCCTCTCTTTTCATGCCATCTTCCACATTGCTGCCAAAGTATTCTTTAGATTTCTTAAGACATAAGTCTGACCATGTTACTTCACCGCTCAGCAAACTCCAGTGACTCCAGAATCAAAAGCAAAGACTTCTTTCTGACATTTCTAGCACTTAGCAACCTAGTTCCAATCTACCATACCAGCTCTTAAAACAAAACAAAACAAACCTCCACACACTCCATGATCCAGATAAACTGGACTTCTTGTTATTCTTCTTATGTGACACTCAGCCTCCAGCATCTATTCCTTTTCACAGACTTTCCCCAGGTCTGGAATGTACTTTCTCCTCACCTCAGCTCTTGAGAATTCCATAAAATTCCCTGAAAAGCTTATCTCAAAAGACTACTTTTTACACAAAGCCTTGTATGCCTACTGTTTTCCTTGATAATATGTAAGCTCCTAGAGGGCAGGGACTGAAGTTTTTCCTTTGGTCTTTGTATCCCTAGTGTCCAACATATTTCCTGGCACCAAATGCTTTTTGACTGACTAAATGATTTCTCAGAAACTGGTGAAAAGGATGAGAGAGTGGGGGAGAACATAGATGGATTTGAGGAAAATAAAAAGGAAAAAAGAAGAGTTCAAAATGGATATCTTCCTTTTTTTCAATAACAGAAGCTTCTCTGTTGAATTTTTCTGATGATAAGAAAGCTTGATCAGTTACTTAATTGATCATTTTTGGCTCTTTTTTTTAGAGAACTTGTTTCTTCACCTAACCTGCCTATTTATTCATTGGGGAATGAATAGATTTAAGTAAATAATTTTCAACTGATTTGCAGGGACAATTTATCTATTTTTCTTCACGCTTGTTATTCTTCCATTTTCAGTATTTTTTCATTTATATTAAAGTAACAGTTCATTGCCAATCATACAACTAAGCTCCTAAATTTTCCTCTAAGGCACTATATCAGGTGATATGTTTTAATAATTTCCAACTGTATTAACTTCAAAATGTTATTTAACACATAAAACTTAAAGTCATTTTAAAAAATCACATCTTAAAGTTTTTATTTGCTAGAAAACTACCCAATCTCTAAGTTCCACATTCAGTTTTGAATTTTGTGTAGGTCTGCATTTTGGAAGTGTCACAGAAAAAAACAAGGATGGCATTATTTAGCCTGCCTATTCCTTTTATTTGTTTTTCCTTAAAGGATAAAGTTGTAGGTCTGAAAAGTAATAAAAGAGGAAGAGAGTAAAGCATATTTTTCAGAAGTTCTGAAAAATGTTTGACAAGTTAAATAAGAAAAAACAGGCTTTCCATTTTCCCCACTCTTCCATGACCCATTAGTGTTTTTTAATTTCTTGGTATTTTTACTAAAATGTTTCAGTTGGCAGAATTTGTTTATCTATTTATAAAGATTTTACAAATGGAGAGATTGAAAAGTATTATAAATTTTGTGAATGTATGTTAGCAATGTACAGTAAAATCTCATTAATTTTGACCGATAACTCAGATTTTGAGGTCATTTTGAGAGAGACCATGCAGAAATTTATTTTTGCTTATCATGGGGTTTCTCCATTCAAAATGCAAGATTGCAAAGGAATGTTTAAAATACACAAAAGAACAAATTTTTCACATACATATAAGTACTTTAGAAGAAATATTTATATCGTCTGTGAACTCTTTTAAAAATCTATTTTGGTAACTATTTCAATATAACTATTTTCTTCTGTTATCTTACATAGTTTATTTTATGCATCTGAAAACATTATTCTGAGAAGGGTCCAAGGGCTTCCTGGGATTCTAGGAGACACAAAATGGATTAAGAACCCTAAATTTAGCTAGAAACAATTCATATGCTAATTGAAGATCTTTAGACAGCACTCTATTAAATTAGATGGGGTTACAGCAAGTAGTCAGAGGTAACAAAATTGTGTTTAGTTAAGATATTCTATTAAGTTAATATTTTTCATTAATACAAAAGGACCTTCACTTAAGTTAGGCCAAATTGGTAAGTTACCACCACAAGTAAGCTTTAGGGCTGAGACTGAGAGCCAGGAAACTTCATTTATTTTCCCTAGGCAAAATTTGAAGATCGAACCTTGTATATGGTATACAGTTTTAAGTCTTCACTACCACACAGGAGATGAGGACTATTAAAAAATATTGAGAACATGACTTTAAAGATGTTAAAATATGTGCATATATATGTACATGTATATATAAAAGATTACAAAAATGAAATTTGACTCATTAATTAAATAATGTTCCTAGAGAAAAGATAATGAAATATACCTTCCTCCTTACACTGGAGAGGTGGGAGACTATAAGGGCAGAATGTTGCATACGTTGTAAGATTCAACCAATATACAAATTCTTTTTGCTTTACTGCTTTTCCCTGTTACAATTCCAGAACAGGGGCGGTTATATCTAGAAATTATTGTAATTTTAAAAACTAATTAAAATATGGATATATATAATAATATTTTAAAGTAACCTTCATATAGTGCCTTCTAGAATTTTGTGCCTTAAATGGTTGCCTACTTCACCACCTTTGACCCCAGTTCTTCCTAGTCCTTCTACAAATTTCAAATTCCAAATAAAAATGAAAAATAATTGCTTAAAATGAGACAAATGCCTCTGTCACTAGGAGGCAGTTGTTAGGCTGTGGTCATGTCATGTCACAGGAATAATCTTTCCCTACTGAATGTTTCAGGTTTTTTTTTAACCTTTAGAAAGGATAGTTTCATTGTTGAGAGCAGTTAAACTTTTTTTTTTAATTGCTTTCTCCCCGATAAGACTGTAGAAGTCTTGAAGGCAGGCCTATTTCGGTTGTTTGTCAATTTACCAAGTCTTTATTAAGCACCTAAACACCAGTTAGGAAAAGAGTAATGACGTATTTATGAATACCCAGCAGCACGCTATAGTGGAAAACTTTGGGTTTAAATGCTATCTCTTTCTTCGTGATCTTGGTCAAATGCTTACCCTCTCTGAGGCTCAATTCTCTCATTTGCAAAATAAAGGAGCGCAATTAAATGACGACTAAGATCACTTCCGGTCTCAATCTAAGTTTCCCTCTGCCCCTCCAGTCACTATAACTGCAGAGACATCGGGAAGAAGTTCTTTGCTAAAATGTTAGCTTTAAAGAACAGGGAATTTTTCACATAAATGGCGCAATATACATGACTATCTTTTTTAATTTTGAAGAAATTTCTCTTTTAAGTTCCACTAGGTATTTGAAGTCACATAGTCTGGTGTACGGTGTATCATACTAAATTGAAAATGGATTTAAATGTAAAATAATAGAAAGCCTTTTCCCACAGTAAAGAACCCAACAAGGGTTTCCATAAATTGAATAATAGGTTCCTGTGAACTAGGCTCTCAATGCTATTAACAAAATTCAAAGGAAGAAAAAGATCAGCGGAGGTTTTCTTCTTTTGTGGAGCGAGAAACAGAAAAGCAGAGTGGTGAAGGGATTCCTTCTCTTTTATCAAAAGGCGTTTTGGGGTCAAAGTACAGAGGCGTTGGCGCGCTCTCCACATACATACACATGTACACATACTTCCATACACGTGTGCATACGTATGTATGTAAAGGCCGGGAGTTCGGGACGAGATGAGGACATCGAAGAGGCCAGAAGTGAGGAGTGAGTAAAGAGGCCTGGGCCTGGGGCGGGGCGGGGGTGTCCCGGGGCAAGGCGGGTGCGAGGCGCCCCAGACCCCAGCACCTGTGCACGCCGCCCTCTCCGCAGGCGGGCGGCAGCCGCTTCGGTGTGGGCCCTTCCTTCCCTTACGGAGAGTTAAACGGCGATCCCGAGGGCACGTGGAAGTAGCAGCCCTGGGACCGAGAAATCCGGAAACTGTAGGGAAAAAGGTACAAAGTGGAAGCCTTGGGCAGAGGTGCGGATGCAAAGGGCCAGAGGGGGGAAAAGCCTCGAACAAAACCCGGCATCTGGGATGCTGTCCTAAGCCCGGTCTCCTCCTCTCCCGCGCGCTCTCGGGAGCCCGGGAGAGTTTACCCAGAAGCTGCATTGTAATGGACAGCTACGGGTGGCAATTTCGGGGAGACCCCGGGACGCTAGGCTTATGCTCCGGGAGCTAAGCCCTCCCCAGCTTGCCGCCCCTCCTCTTTTTTTTATTTCTCTCAGTAGAGCCAAGCTGCCAGTGAAGCAGACAGATGCGTTGCGCGAACACGCACGCACACGCACACCCGTGTCCCTTCAAGGAATATTAATAGGGGAGCTAAGACGCACACACCCTGCAACAGCTGCTGCTCTCTCTTCATGACACTGCCATGTTTACTTGGTGGTGCATGTTTACATACAGCTTAAAATTATTTTGCCACTTCCATCATTTCTTCTGGTTTCCCTCTCTCCCCCTCCCCCACCTTTTTTCGGCTCCTTTAGCTCCTCTGTCTTTCGGATTAATTCACTGTAAATAATCAGCTCAGTATGAAACGTCCCGCTTGTTTCCAGACTCTGAACGCTTTATTACTTCAGGGAATGTGATTGGGGGCAGGAAGAGAAGTGGGGGGGGAGGGTGTAAGAAAAGGAGGAGGGGGTTAGAGAGAAAGAGAAAAGACACTGAATGACTGGGGGGGAGGGCAATGGGATTTCCTCTGCTGGTAGACAGAAACAATTATATATACTATCATTAACAAAATTTACACACACACACACACACCCTTTGATTGGGCAGACGGGCCCTGCTTCCAGGTCTCTCTAGCTGGCTTAATGAGGTGCACCCAGCCCGAGCTATTGTGCTTCGCGAAGAGAGTAAAGAGAAGGCGCCGATATTAGCAGCTGCGAGGAGCCAGAACCGGCAAGCTTACGGCCCCGACTTCAAGCCGATTGTGTGCCTTTGCAAGCATTTACTGAAAGGAAATCATCAATCACTGCAAGATTGGAGGCAGGTGTAGTGAACTTAGCCGGGGCTTTTCTCTTTAGCTTATCTCGGTAGTTGTGGTGCTGGTAAGCAAGTCATTTCCTCTAGGCAAAGGATAGCACAGATCAGTTTCCTCTCTACCTACCCAATAATGCAGCCCCTCAGCCCCTTTACCTTTTTGTTTTGTTTGGGTGGATCCCTCTTCCCTCTCCTTTCCTTCCTCCTTCATTCCCCGTTTTCCTCCTCCCGGCTGTACTCGGTTCCCCCCTTCCTTCCTCCCTGTTGGGTCTGAGTTCTCTGGATTGTTAATTTAAATGTATTTTTGATTGGTTAACGTTTCCTCCTTTTTTGTTGTGATTATTAGAGATTCTTTAGCCCAAGCTTTCCCCAGTCCTGCGCCCTGCAAAGCAGTTTTGAAAAATTAGTGCAAAAAGCATGACAAAGCACTGTGAGGTTGCCATGGTAAGTGTACTTTTTAAAAAAAATTACAATTTCTTCTTGTGCTTTCGGTTTGTGGGTTGTTTAAAAAGACTCATTACACACAAAGGACTGGGGGTTGGGGGAAAATAAGGACAGTTAAAAACCCAGTAGATTTTATTTCTCTTTACTAGTATTAGGGGGAAAACATGTCATTTTTGTGTTTTTGTAAGTTTTGTAACACAGAACCTGTTTGGTAACCGGCTTGAGGCTGAGTTGGGGTTAGGCGGTAGGAAAACGAAGGTTGGGGGGTGAGAAAAGCATGGATTAGGTTTATTGTCTTGCTTTATATAAACCTTGCAAGCCCTAATTTGCTCAATTCAACCCAGTGGCGACTGGGTCGTTTCTGATAAAGAAGGCTGGAGAGGGATCACTGACTAGTTCAAAAAATTCCCTTACTTGACTTCTTTAGCTGTAGTTACTACTCTGGTCTTTTTCCCTACCCCCACTCTTTGGTTTAATCCAGGTTACTCGTTAGATACCATCACTGTCAGGCAGCTTTTACCCTAAAAAGATGCAGCAAATATTAAGTTCTGAAAGGAAAGGAAGATTCGGGCTTGGAGGGGAGGAAAGGAAGAAAGTCCTTCTCATACACACACTTTCTTCCACATCCCTCCCCCCCCAAAAAGAAAAAAAGAACAAAAGCATAAATGGATGCTTTGAAAGTATCCCGTCAGTGTCTTCCCCTTTTTATTTATCTGTTTTACACTAGAAAGAATGGTTCTGAAAGATTTCGAGAGATCTCTCACTTAGCCACTTTCCTAGCATAACTGTCCAACTTAAGCAGTGGTGTCAAACTTAATATCCAGTTTGGTGAATGGCTGAACCTTTTCACATCCTGAAGAAAATTTTGTTGTCTTGTGGGTTATACATTTTAGAAAAAAGAGTTAATTGTGCCCAGTATTCTTAAACTTTTCTGTTTGGGGATCTACTTGCCTTCTAAATCGTCACCAGCTGTTGCTATGGAGATGACTGTGATGCCCTGTATTGTAAGGGACCTGCATAATCAGGAAAATGCTGGGCCATCTACTCTTTCATTTCTGAAAGGTGGAATGGGAAACACATTTCTTCCAAAGAAGTTTGTGTGTGTTTCATTTGAAACAATTCATTAGTTTTTTATGTATGCTGAAATGCACATATACAAATACATATGTGAATGGCCATGGATTCCTGTCCAGGATAAGAAATTGGAAAGAACTTCACAGATCTTCTAGTACAAATTTTATTTTTTTTTCTGGAACTAAGGTGTTTCCCCCCCAAAAGTTAAATAATAGCAAAGATCTCCCAAATATGAGACACCAAAGTGTTTTTTTTCTTCCTTTTGTATTTTAATAATGATAGAGCAGTTTCATTTGTTGGATATTTGTTGTAACAACTTTACTACACCTGCAGTTTTATGACTATTTAGCTTTCCATAGGAAACTGTTGTAATTTACCAGTAACCTTATCTGCCTTACCTTCCAAACAAATCATTATTTCTTTTAATTGTGCTACCTCTAACTTATGTGGATATAGCACTTTTTAGTTTATGAGAACTTTTAAAACTTAAGCTGTTATGCCATAGTATTAACCCATTGCTGCAAATAAATAAAATAGAGACTGCAGCCCTTCAGTGTGTATTTAGCATAAACTGTGTAAATATCTCAGAAAATGTCAGCATATATGATGGCAAGAGGATTATTTTGGGTAGCCAGAATTTTATTTTAGAAGTTTGTTTTTTTTTAATGGGTATTTTTAAACACTAAGCAGTTAGTTAATGAATTAATTGTCAAAGCATACTAACGTTGTCCCAGGTGATGAAAGGAGATTAAATTCTGAAGGAGCATATTTAATTCCATAACTACCTTTTATGTCAAGTAAAACAAGTAATAATCATAACTTAAAAGTATCATCATAAAGTAATCACCATAATTAATGGGTTGAAACAGCTTAACCTGGATATTTTATTAAATGAATATCATCCATTTTTAAATGTGCTTTTTAGTTCAATTTTTCCACCTCTGTGTGGATGAAAACAGCAAAGAATAATTTCTTAAAGCAGACAACTCAAATTCTAGACATTCTTATAGTAAGCATAGAATGAAGTGTTCCTCTAGTTAACAGCACAACTATTACCAAGTAGGTTTATCCATGTATTATCTATAAATATGTGTGTAGAGATACATGTAAATACATTTTTCTCTAACACTGGGAATATTTTGATTTCCCAAGTGTTATAAATATAGAGATTACTTTCATTGGAATTGAATAGGATATGTTATTGTCTGATTGTCTGATAGGATATGTTATTATCTTTATCATTCACTTTTCTCAGAATTCTAATTCTAACATTATAGTAGAAATACACAAACCAAGCAGTGTCTGTGCTTTGATATCCACTGACCATCTGCCAGAGGAAATTTTATAAATGAAAGAATAAGAACAAATAAGAACCAGTAAGGCAGAACTTGGTACAGTAGTCATTGACTGCAACCTGTAGCATATTCAAGATTCTCTTTTAGAGTGATTGGATTACTATCTTTAGTGAGGAGAAAAATGAAACACAACAAAACTAAGAAGGGAAGTAAGGGAGAAATGCTAAGACTGGGATCTTGGAGCTATTGTATTTATTTTTATAAAAATGTCTAAGGAAGTGAATAGGAGGGAACAGAGTCAAAGTTAAGTTAATTGTAACAGTAACTACATTAATAAAAAGCAATACAGAATGAAAATTTTAAAAACTGCTATATTTAGTAAAATATACAATGAATATTTTATTCTGTGATTTATTTTCTTATAATCTTTGATAAACCAAGATGGTTACTCTTATAATAAAAAAAGTCAAATTTAAATAACCAAGATATTTGTGTTTAACATAAAGTATGAGTGTTATATTAGAAAACTATAAGAGATAATATAATAAAGTACAGTTTAATATAAAGCTGAATTTATATCAGTTTTTTAACGTAATCTTCATTAGTGCTGAAGATGGGGAGAATTTTCTTTTTAAATACACATCTATTTGGTAAAACACAAACTATATTAAGACATATGCATTAAGTTGGTTTTGAACATATGGGTTTAGTGTAACTAGTCATTTTGTCCCTGGTATATGTGACTGCTCAGTCTGTGAGTTAATAGCAAAAATACTATGCCTACAAAAAAAAAGTATGTGTGTATCTATCCGTATATATTCACATATATGCATATATGAAACACATGACATGTAACCGCTATTTCATAAAAAGAAAAATTTATCACAAACTCAGTTATGCATTTTAAATGGCCTGGAATAAAGCAAACTACATATGTTTCACAGAACAACATAGTACTGTGATTTTCATTAACTTCAAATTCAAAATCTTTAGATTATAATATGTTGAAGGTGTTTTAAGGTACAAATTATTACTACATGATTGCACAAATTTTCTTACTGGATATTTTGATCCTTTAGCTTAAGTTTTATTCTGGCATATATAAAAATGTGATTAACTTATAAGCTTTATTTTTCACTAATAATAGCCACATTTCAAGAAAAGAGCCTTTCCATGTACAGTTCTATGAATCAAAATAGATTATATTGTAGAAATCCATGACAATAAACAAATAAAAGCTACTGGGGAGATAAATAATCTAAAATGTATTGGTTTCTTGTCTATAAACAGACAAGGCCCTAATTTTAAATTTATAATATTCATTGTGAGAATAAATGAGAAATTGAAAGAATTTCTTTTAAGAAGTGAAAAGGTGCTAACATTTTCCTGAGCCAAATGCTCTATTTTTATTCTGTTTTTCTTATGCACCTTCTTTATAAAACCTTTTTTTGTATGGTGTTATGTAGAAAAAGGTAGGAAATATGTTTTGGACTGGCATAGTAAAAATGGCCCTGGTAATTTTTTTCTGGCTTATTTATTTATTAGGCTATATTTAAATGAGTTTTAGAGTGATTGGATTAGTATCTTCAGTTAGGAAAAGAAAGACAACAAAACTAAGAAGGGAGGTAAGGGAGAAATGCTAAGACTAGGGAAGTGTAGATTTGATACATTTATTAAGATAATTCAGGGGGGAAAGCCAAGATAATAACAGGAAAGATTTGAATCAAAGTTATCAATAGTCAACAGAAAATTGTATAACTACATTTTGCTTATAGAAAAGTGTCATACTTAAAATAACTGCATATTCACTCTGAAATAAATGTGTTCCTGAAAAGTGTATAAGTCAAATTTTGGAAAATCAGGTTACTTTTAGTGCATTGAGAGAGCTTACCACTTAAAAGGAAACTTGAACCCTTTTGTCAAATGAAGAATCCTTTTATAATGCAATTTTATCTTTTTTGTAAGTTTCAGACTTTCTTAGGGTAAGAATACATGTGTTATGTTAAGCTACATTATTATAAAGGTTTTTATAGTTGTTTTTTTTTTAGCTGAGCCTACATGGGAAAGGGGAAGAAGGGAATACATAAATCAAGTTACACACACACACACACACACACACACACACACACACACACACACACACACACCCCCATCATGGGAAGGATTTTTTTTTTCACTGAATTAACTATATTCACTGCCTACATTAACAAAATCTGCCTAATTTGAACAGAATGTATTTTTCACAAGAAGACCTGTCCCAAAAGATTCTTTATTTTCGACTGAGGAATAACAGTTAAAATTCTTGTTTGGTTCTAAAATTCAGATCAAGTTTTATTCAATAGGGGTAATCTTAAAAGCTTCACATTGAATAAGATACCCAAATAGTTTCTATTATTTCTTTTATTTGTACTTATAAGGTACCCTTAAATGTATTTTATTGTCAGGTATAGATTGTTTTGGATCTATTTTGGCTCCACCTTATTAAAGCCTATTTGTGTATATGTAAATATGCCAGTGCCTACTAAAATATTTGTCTAAGTATGTACATACATGTTACAGATACTTAAAACCATAGGTGTCATCATAAAACCTTAATGGAAAAAAAAATCAGGCACTCCAACTTATAGAGTTATCAGTGATAGGCTGTTGTTAAAATATAAATCTATCGGGGGCGACAGCCAAATGGCATAGTGAGTAAGAGCAACGCCCAGGAGTCAGGAGGACCCAGGATCGTTCTGGCCTCAGATACTTAACACGCACACAAAAATAACTGGCCTGTAACCTGGAGCAAGTTACTTAACCCCAATTGCTTTAATACATATATATATATATATATATGTTGTATGTATGTATGTATATATATGTATGAAATCTATCAATACACTAATAAAGAAGTGCAATTATTCCTCAGCCAAAAGCCAGGAATCTTTTAATTCTAAACAATTCATTCCATTCTAAATGCACCTTTATTATTTTTAAAGTCATCTTTCTACTAAAATGAAAAACAAAATAAAACTAATACCTTTTTAGAGTAGTCTGGGTTTTATACATAATATGGATTAGTCAGTATGTTTTTCAAAATTTGTGATTTTCATGAAACATCCATAAATGTTCATAAAATTTTCCTTTCATTCATAAAATTTTAAAAATGAATTAGTCATCTTCTAACTTCCACAAACTTTATAAATATCTTTTTAAATTCTCATTTTCACAGCACCCCCTTTTTCTTCACAAATAGAAGTTCATATTTGTTGTATACATGGAAAACCACTGAAAGAAAGTTAAATGAATTCCTACATGGGCTGTGCTCAAATCTTGTATTTTTCCTCTCTCTGGTCCTTTTAATGGCTTTCGGATATGAAGTTATGATTCTTGTCTATTTAGTACAAAGGTTATGCATTCTGGGGTTTGAACTTATGAGTTCCAAGAGCTTTTCAGAATATTTCAAAAGTGGAAGAGATGGTTATAATGGTCTAGCTGAGAAGCATTTTACTTTTAGTTCAGGAAAGAGCAAAGCAGGTAGAAGCAGTGAGGTATGTTAGAAATAACACTCATTGGCTTTCAGTCAGTATAGGTTAAGTGCCTACTATGTTTGAGGCACTGTACTAAGTACTGGCAAAAGGTAGTCCCTGCCCTCAAGATGTTTGAAGTTTAATGAGGAAGACAACATACAACTATTCCCCAGCAATCTATATGCAGGATGAATAAG
Organism: Gymnobelideus leadbeateri; assembly: GCA_011680675.1. Classification (NCBI taxonomy): domain Eukaryota; kingdom Metazoa; phylum Chordata; class Mammalia; order Diprotodontia; family Petauridae; genus Gymnobelideus; species Gymnobelideus leadbeateri. The sequence continues at coordinate 201,966 of WOXC01010904.1, forward strand.
AGATTATCAACAGAGGGAAGGAAGCATTATTTGGGATTGGGAACTAGAGGAGCCAGGAGTCTGATTAAATCAGAATATGGAGTGTCTTCTATGAGGTTCAAAGGATTTAAGTTCAACTTCTGTCTCTGACTCTTAGTACTTTTTTGACTTGAGGCAAAATTTCCCCAAGTGCCTCAGTTTCCCTATCTGTAAAATGGAGGGGGAAGGAATGAACTAGAACTGATTCCTTCTATCCCTAGGTCTGTGATATGAAAGTGTAATTTTACATTTTAAAAAAAAGTAAAAAATGTAAATAAATTGAAAGTCACTGAATTTAAAGAAATGAATGTTCACAAGAGTACTTCCCTTTGACACCCCCCCCCCCACTGCATACATCCTGTGATTTTCATCAGCATGGAGAATTCTTTGTTGTTGAACATCTTTCCATTAGTATATATTAGCAATTTGTAAGTTATAGGGTTAGAGTTAGTTCCTGGAACACTAAGAGGATAAGTAGCCTGCTCATTGTTTTACAATCTCAGAAGTCAAACTTGAGCCCATCCTTCCTGACTTCAAGGCTTGCCCTATGATACCCTGCTGCTTCTTCTAAGAAGGCACTAAGGAAATTTTAAATATTAAAGCTTTGACAAAAATTACCAGAACCATAAATAAGGTGGGGGGGATGGGGCTTTTGACTCAGAATACCTAATTTAGAGTGTACTGGCAGTACTTTCTGTCCTTCAGCAGGTGGAAACAACAGAGTTTAGCAACTAATTAGCAATAATATTTAATTAAAATAAAAAGTGACCAGATGGTGACCTGGGTTGACCACCTTCCTCAAGCTGTCCAGCCCCCACCTAACTGGAGCTTCTCTAGAAGGTCTTCAAGTTGGTGCTCTGGTGCAGAGTCTACATCCTCTCTCTGTCACCACAAAAGAAAGCATGCTTTAGAATTGTGGCCCTAACAGTATGTGGTACTTTATTCAAGCAGAAAGAAATTTGTGGTTACTTTTCTGAAAATAACTATACTTAAAATTCACAAAGTATTAATTGGCATAAAAAATTTAGCGTAAGAAGTCCAAAACTATTATGTATCTCCTATAGTTTTAGGGTTAATGAATAGCTAAAGTTGTCACAAAAAAGACAGACTTTAAAATTCCTAATTTATTGTTTATTAATTCATCAGTGTTTAATTTGAGTTTTGATTTAAACAACATTGGATTTGATATCAGAAGACCTGGGTTCAAATATTGGCTTTGCCATTTATAACCACTGTGTCCTTGGGCAATTCCCACCCACTTTGGACTTCAGTTTTCTTGTCCTTAAGAGGAAGGGGTTGAACTATATGACCTTGGTGGGCTTTTCTGCCTCTAAATCTATGATCTCATAAATATATGTTCTGGTCTTAATATAGGATAAAATAATGTATTCTTTTAAAAGATAATAATGGGGGTGGCTAGGTGGCGCAGTGAGTAGAGTACTGGCCCTGGAGTCAGAAGGACCTGAGTTCGCATCCGGCCTCAGACACTTAACGCACACAAAGACCTAGCTGTGTGACCTTGGGCAAGTTACTTAACCCCAGTAGCCCTCCAAAAAAAAAAAGATAATAATGACTTCTGTCCTCTTGGTGCAAATGAAGAGACCATTTTTTATGAAAAGATTAAATGTAATAAATCTTCATATGTAGAAAAAAATCCCCCCCCATTTTTTGGCTATATTTTACAAGGATATTAAAAGGTAATTTGCTTACAAAGAGGAAATACAAGTTACTGGGTGTATAGGATTCTAAGTTCTTCATGATTAGTGTGTTTCTTGAATATGTGCTATTTTGCAAATGTGAACCATACTAGAAAACCTTTAACATGTTGACTGTGCGTGTGTTTTGTTACTAGGATTAAAAATGAAGGGAACTTATTAGCATGGAAGGGACCTTAGAAGACATCTAAACTGACTCTAGAATTTTACAGGTGAAGATCCTGAGAATCAGAGAGATTAATTGATTTGCTCAAAGTCATACAAGTGCTTTCCACTGCAAGATGCTATTTTCATGCTTTTTATAATAGAAAAAAAATACCTGACAGTCCTCTGGAAAACCATAGAAATAGAAAAGTTATTGAATCATGCAAATGCTAATGGATACCATCTTTAAATATCATGACAATTTGTTTGGGAACGAAACAGCAAATCATTTTTAAGGAAATAATATGGGCATTTAAAATTATTCTTCTAAATGGAAAAATATGGTTTCACTTAGTAAGAATATAAGCATTGACTCCAGAATCAAAACTTTGCTTTATGGCATTATTACATTTTCACTTACAACTTAGAGAAAAAAAGTATTATTTATATGAAGTTTTCTTTACATACTCTTAGGTTTCCTCCTTACCAAATAAATTATCTGTTGCCTTGAAACAAATGTGAAAGTATCTGTCCCTACAATAGTTCATATTTAAAATTGTTTTTTATCACAAAAATTACAGAGTCCCACCTTGGAAAATATCTTTCTTTTACAGCCCTATAAGTTTAATGCCAAATAAGAATATCATTAGAAACTTTGCTTTCTTAATGATATAATTGGGATAGCTTGTTCCTGCTGGGAGCTTCTCCAGGCATCCATTTCATGCTTCCATGTGATCAGTTTTAAGGAAAATCCTCTCATCATTGTTATATGTATGATTTTATAGGAAGGAAGCATGTAAAATACTCTTGAACTCATTTTACTTGTGATTTTGAATAGCTTTCAGATTAGAATGATTTCCCCCCGAATTTTATAGGCTTGCCCAATCCAGCTGTATATTTTATATGCTAATGTAAATTCTATTTTCCCTTGGGGGTTTAAGTGATTATAATTGTTGCTCTTCAAAAGCCAAACAGATGATGATTGCTGCTTCAGGAATATACCAAAAGAAACTGGCTTTCATTAAACCTGCTCATCCACTTCATAATTATCTCCATTTTATCGAGCTAAGAAGCAGGAAAATGGCAAGTACAGTTCATTGAAGCCAGTTCAGTTATTTAAACATCACTTTATTGAGCTAGCAGGAGGTGTTAATAGGGGGAGTGTTTTTATCCTAACACTGTTATATAGCCAGTAGCCCAGTGGTGCTGCCATCTGGGAGACTATGGACTTGAGAGTCGGAGGAGAATCAAAAGTTAGAGGCCATGGGAAGCTAAGTCCAGGGGTGATGAGCTGAGTGACTGACTAGGGGTTCAGGTTACCTCTAGTGGATACAGCTCATAGATGTATATTGGCAGCTGTTCTCAAACATTTTATTTGCTTGTTCTCTAAACTAGAAGTAGAAAATTAATGAGTCAGAATCCAAAGTGAGCATATTTAGTACAAATGAAGTAAATGTGTAATGCAAATTAAAATGTAGTTTCTTGGGAAATATAAAGACCATACTGACAGACATTTAAAAGATGGTCCTTTACATGACTCAAAACATGACACTTGCTTTCAAGGAGACTCCTGCAGAAATTAAAAAAAAAAGTAACACCCCTTAGTTTAATTATGTGGTAAGATAGCAAATTTACACAAATTTCCTGAAGGCTTATTTTTCGTAGATTGGTGCATTGAGGAGGATGTTTTCTCTATTCACAGTTATGACTTCCCTCAGAAAGCAGGGCAGGGTTCTGACCATATACATGGAGAATGATGCTATTGATATTGTTTCCCTCACAAGATGACTGAGAAGAAAGTGATCTCTTAAAAGATAAAGTTCTTTAGAAAGATGAGCTGTTGGTTCTGTGATTGATGGTGATGAGAATTCTCTTTCTGGAGGCACCAGATGATCCCTGTAGCAATCACTCTGTGACTCTTTTCTGTGCCAGGAATGTTAAAAATATGCAGATATATACATACATACATACACACGTGAATATGTGTGTATATGTATGTGTATGTGTACACATAGATGATCCGGGAGGTACTCAAACCTCCAGCTATGAGAAAGCAATTCCTCACTTAACTAAGGAATGGAGAAGGAGTTTTCTATCTTCTGTCCTAAGGGGTATAGGTCCTACCTAAGGGGTGTAGTTTACTACACAGTAAGGCCCAAAAGGAAGAATTAGGATATTACATTTGTTTAGAAAAGTAAAGAAAAAAGCTTTTGAAGTATTTCCTGCAATGATCTTTTTTTCCCCTTTTCCCATGTCATAGTTCAGCAAATTGAGTGCTTTTTTACCTGATACTGGTTAGCTTGAATGTTGTCTAAGTGTTTGGGGAATCATAATGGAGGAAAAAAATGAAATAGAAGTTTTGCATAGTCAGGAAAGACAGTACTTTTATGGTGAGATATTAGATAATTGACAAGAAAGTTACCAGTACTGAGGTGTGTGTGTGTGTGTGTGTTTGTGTGTGTGTGTGTGTGTGAGAGAGTATGTGTGTGTGTGTGAGAGAGTATGTGTGTGTATTGGTCCAAGACTCATTTTTCTTAAATTCCATTGTCCAAGTCATGTTTTGTTTTTATTTTTGGCTTGTTTGGTTTTTTTGGACTGATCCTGTGATTTCATCATTATAGGGAGTTCTTGGTTTAAAAACATTTTTTTCCCTCTACCAATATGGATGGCATTTTCTTGGAGAGTTGCCTGGGGGCATTGAGAAATTATCTGACCTATTCATGCTCCTAATGCCAGTGTGTGACAGAAGGGAGACTTGAACCCACACCTTTGTGATTTTGAGGCCAGCTTTTTATCCTCTATCCCACATTGCCACTTGCTTTTATTTTATCTTTCCAAATAGTGTCCATAAGTTATGTCATTTTGTCTGCACAACCAAGTAAAATTAGTAGGGTATCACAGAATCACTGAATTTTATAGCTAGAAGTAACTTGAGAATTTAGAGATAAAGAAACATAAGCCTAGAGAGGGAATGGCAGAGCCATGGCTAGACCTCAGCTTTTCTTTTTGTTATTCCTATTTTAAATAAAACTCAAGAAATTATCAAGTATGTTACTTAAAGTCACATATAATGTTTAGAGGAAAGGGCATTGGATTTTGAGTCAAGAAATCCTGGGTTAAGTTCCTATCTCTGGCACTTACTGTCTTTGTAACATAGTCAAGTCATTAACCTCTAAGTAATTTCCTTATTTGTAAAATTGGGATAATATTATGGTATCAAATTTATATAATACATATGAAATGTTTTACAGTCTTTAAAGCATGATGCAAAATGTTATTTTGACTACATCACGTTGCAGTAAGGTGATGTTACTTTAACCCCTCTAGGTGTGCTGCCAACAGAGGGCAACTGGGTTTTTGCATGGGTAAGATTGTAGATTTTGTAGATTTTGTATTTTTAGACCAGAGGGAAAGATAAACAATAGCCTGAAACTCTCCTACGTGACCAGGTACTATAGAAATTTCTTAACTCTTTACGGAACTAACTAGATTATGGAAGTAATCTAGCCAGAGCAAAATTGCGTTGTTGATACTGTAGGTACCCAAAGTTAGTTAAATTACCTAAACTATATCCCTCCCATTCTAGTACTGCATTTCCCCCAAAATACAGAAGCTTTAATATGTACCTCTTCCCCCCCCCCCAAGTCCCCATTTCCTCTCCCTGCCATTAATCATGTTTGGGAACTCAGGGAATTACTGGAAATTTTGGGGGGGGCTCTTTCTGGCTACTTCTGTTAAGCTTAAGTTTTGACACCAGTGGAGTGAGAATTGAACTTATCCTTGACAGTTTCTTGCAGAGGTGTGGAAAACTTTTATTTTCTTCAGAATATGAAAGATTTGAAAACTAAAATTAGGACCAGGTCTTCATTTTGTGATGGTAATCCCAGTTTATTAAAGGCTATCCTGATTGCATAAAAGCTCTGACAGGTCCTATCATGTCTATGTAGTAAACATAATAGCACCTATCTCCTACGGTTTTTGTGAGGATCAAATGTGATAATAATTTTAAAGCATTTTTCAAAGTACCTGGTGCATAATAAGCACTATATAAATGTTAGCTTCATCATCATCATCTTCTTCTTTTCTTCTTCCTCCTTCTCCTCTTCTTCCCTTTATGGAAAGTCTTAAAATATGTGTGTCTGGTGAACTGAGATTAGTCTTCTGAAGTCTAGTCTGCCTAACTTCAGAGGGGATCATCATCATTTTGCTTGCTAAGTTATCAATTTTTCAGCCATCTTTGTTTAGTTGTTTTCTAGTTGTGTCTGACTCTATGACCTCATATGGAGTTTTCTTGGCAAAGACACTGGAGTAGTTTGCCATTTCCTTCTCCAGCTCATTTTGTAGATGAGAAACAAGCAAACAGGGTGAAGTGATTTGCTCCGGATAACACAGCTAGTAAGTGTCTGAGACCAGATCTGAACTCAAGAAGATCAGTCCCAGTGATCTCTATAAGACACTGTGCTTCTGTAGCTTACAGAACGATGATTCCATTGGTTCTAATTTGGAGCCAGGGTGGCTTTATGACCAGCTGCTGGAGCTAGTTTAGAGCAGAGAGAGCTTCAAACTATGCCATGGAGGTGAATGCTCATTCTACCCAGATTGTACCACTTGTCCTCTTGAAATGATGGAAGCAAGCTTAACAGTAAAAAAAATCATTTTAAAATATATTCAGAGACAATGATTTATTAGTTTGCATTAGTATACATGAAAGAGAATAGGCTGAAAGAGAAATCATCAAAGACTACAATAAATCCATGACTGGTAGTCAGTGACCTCATTGCTTTGCTAAGATATCTTAAAGAGGTTACTTATGTCTCTTTGTCCTTTAATTCAATTCCCTGCAAATTATAGAAAAAATAATGCTTGCTTTGTGTCTAGCACAGGCTTTTTATGGCATTGAATATGGTATTTGAAAAATACCCCTAGTTGTATCTAACATGGCAGAATATTAAGTAGAGATTTGTCAGTAATTCAAATTGATCTGTATAGATAGCCATACTGGAATACTTGGGACCCACGAGTCTGTTTTTCATTAATCATGGAGTAAAAAACAAAAAGAAATTCTAAACAATTTGTTACAATCTAAACAAATACTAGATATATTTTATAATGGCACTAAATGTAAAGAGTTACCATAATAAACATATAGGAATAACTTGTTTTGTTTTAGACAGATACAGTTGGGACCTAAAAGTCTGATTTTCCTGTTCGGATAACCCTAAAAAAAACCTGGAGTAGATAGGGAAGACCGTATTTTATGATGGCCACATAAGGGTCACTGCAGTAATACTATAAACCCCAAAATAGCTTAAGCTTACTTTATAAAAGATGTACTTTTGGCATGGATGGCAGGGAAAATACTCCCTCTTTGCATAAGGGCTATCAAGGTCTTATACCTTTGTTCTCAAAGAGAAAATTAAGGTGGGTACTGCACAATTTTTATTTTAATCTATCACCTCCTATTTTTGTGCTAAAAAAAATTACTCCGTTATGACTCTTGGGGCATAATGTAAAGTCATGATGAATGTCCTTCTGGGTCAGTTTCTTCTCTAAAAGAATATTAGCAATGAATTTAAATCTTTGCTAACTACATAATTCACACTCCTGGGATTTGCTGTTTTAGTATTTGTTCTTTCTGATTTGCGCTTGGCAGGACCATTTAGAATAGTGATGACTCATGGTAGGAATAGAAGTTATTTTTCATGGGTTTACAAATCTTTACACACCCTTGAATTGTACCAAAAATGATTTTTAATTGGCTTTAGCTCATGCCCAATAGATTGGACAAAAATTGATTATAGCAGTCATGTTTGGTTTAAAATTTTAGATTACAACATAAGTCAAATGAGTACATGAGTGAAGGCAGTTTTACTTTCTACTTTCTCTTTTTAAATGGTCACATCTCACATCTGTAAGTTATTAACTATGTTAAGATTTTAAAGACTTAATACTGTAAAAATAGAATTTGTTACATTTGATTTAAAAACATAATTTCTGATTTTTGCTTTAATGTTGCTTATTTTGCAATTCTAATGATGTTAGAAATTCAATTTCTTACTTGTAAAATTAGAGTTCACTTTAAGATTGTTTTATAATTTTATTCTAATGATATTATTCCTTTTTAAAAGAATTGGTAAAATGGGGGGGGGAGCGCTAGGTGGCGCAGTGAGTAGAGCATTGGCCCTGGAGTCAGAAGGACCTGAGTTCGGATCCGACCTCAGACATTTAACGCACACATAAAACAAAAACCTAGCCATGTGACCTTGGGCAAATTACTTAACCCCAATTGCGCTCCAAAAAGAAAAAAAAAAGAATTGGTAAAATATAAAGCTTGATCAAATGGCAGAAAGTCAGGAATTTGTTAAAGATATAGAGGGTTATAGCAATATTCAAGGAACCAATCTTCCACTGTTTGGAATTCTAATTTAAAGGAAAATATTAGGTACTTCTGAAGACTATATAAAGTATTTGGGTGAGAAGGGTACCCATTATGGCATCTAAGCTGTACTTAACTGTGTGGCACCTATTACAAAGCAAAGTTATGTTTAATTGTATTATTATATTAATTTTATTGTCATGCTTATTATATTATGTTTATTATACATGTTTGTTATAACATTTATATTTTATTAATTTTATTATCATGGAAATATTCTTTTGGGGGGAGAGGGTGAGGGAAGGAATGGCAGCATGCACTTAAGGTATAAAAGAAATCTAGCGATGACTCTTTAAGGGATTCAGTTTCATTGATTAAATATTTATTAAGCATTTATTGAAGAAGAGAGGCTTTTGGGATGGAAGGACCTCCTGAGAAAAAGATGACAGCCCTTAGGCGAAATATATAGGTTTTTACAAAGAGAGAGGATATCTCTAAATCATTAACTGATGGATATTAATTGAGAGAAATAATTTGGCATTAGAATATACAAGTAACAGGCAATACTCATTTTCTGAAAGGGGTAGAATGGTTTCGGTCAGAGAAACCAGGAAGGTTTTTAAGGGTAGAAAATATCCCAGAATTTTGGAATTGAAAGGGACCTCAGCCACCATTTGGTCTAATCCATACCCAAAAGAGATTTTGTACCATAGCATACAAGACGAATAGTCAGCCAGTCTTGGCATGAAAACTCCCAGTGGGAGTTCCCCCAAGGGGAACCTACTGTCTCTCACAGCAGAACATACTTTTGGAAAACTCTTAACTGTCCCCTGATCTATTCATATGGTAACCCTGCAAAAAAAAAAAAAAGATGAAATAAGGTTAGTTTGACAAGACCTATTCTTGATAAGGCTATACTGTCTCTTTTTAATCACCACATTTCTTGGATCGTCCATTCTAGCTTGTTTCTTGTTGTTTGTAATAGCTTATATTTTCCTTTTTGCAATTTTCACCAATTATTTCTAGTCACCATGAAAGACTTCAAGATAGCTATCATTTCTCTGCCCCACACCCCCCTCCCCACGCTCTTCCTGCCCTGAGATGTCTCTTCTCCAGGATAAATATCTCTAGTTCTTGAATGACTGTCTTATGACTATCCTGATTATATTCATTTGGATGTTCTCCAACTTACCAATTTCCTTCTTACACAGTGGTGCCCAGAACTAAAAACAATATCATAATTATGTTTTAAATAAAATACAGCCCAGATGTGGTCTGACCAGGGCAGAATAGAAGAGGGACTTTTTTATTTTTTTGTTCCTGGAAACTCTGTCCTCACAATGAAGTCCAAGATGACATTGGCTTTAGGGGACGTCATACCATACTTCTGATTCATATTAAGTTTGCAGTGTACTCAAGTCCTCAGATTTTCAGATAAACAGCTTTCCAGATATGCTGCCTCATTCTGTCCCCATAAAGCTGATTTTTAAAATCCATATTTAAGATTTCATATTTATCACTGCTGAATTTCATCTTCTTAAATTCAGCCCAATATCTGTAAGTCTTGTAAGGGGCATTTTTGGATTCTTACTCAGTTACCCAGTATGTTGCTTATCCTTTTCAGATTTGTGCCCATGCAAATTTGATTAGTATCCCTAATCATCTATCCCTTTGTCTAAGTCATTGATAAACCTGTTAAAAAGCATAAGGTCAAGCACAGATCTCCAAAGGAGACCTTTTTCCAAATTGTCATCTCCCTCTTAACAACTACATTTTGAATCTGGCTACTCAACTAATTCCAAATTCATCTAACTGCATTATTATCTGGTCCACATTTTCTCCATCTTTTCCATAAGAATAATATAAGATACATTTTCAAAGGCTTTGCTGAAATCTATGCAAACCATATCTACATCATTTCCTTGATCTATTCACTTAGTAACCCTGTTGAGTTACTAAGTTACTCTCTAATCATTTCTCTCATCCATTCTAGAATTTTCCCAAGAACTGAGGTCAAGTTCACTGGCCTGTAGTTTGAAGGCTGTATTCTTTTTCCCTTTTAACAAACACTGAGATGACATTTGCCCTTCTGCAGTACTTTGGTCCCTCTCCCATTCGTTATAATCATTCATTTACCACTGACAGTGGCTTAGCAATCAGATCCACCAGTTTCTTGAGTTCCTGAATGCGTATTTCATTTAGGCTGTGTGGATTCACCAGAGCTAACCAATAGCTCCCTTCCTGTAACTTCCCTTATGTTTGGTACTGACTCTGGCAGCTACTATTATTTCAAATCCAGTGAAAAGGGCATTCTTTTTTTGGCAGAGAAAAGAGGAAAAATGGGAATTTAGAAGCTTCACCTTCTCCAAGTTATCTGTAATCATCAGATTGACTTTAAGCAGCAATCCTGTACATCCCTCTTCTTTTCTCCAGTATAGCCTAAAACAAACAAAAAAACCTCCTTCCCAAATAAAACAAACAACCCTCTAAGCCCCTACACTTTTTGCTGTCTTTTGGTCTCCTCACCAACCACAGCTCCATCTGAGCTTTCAGTCTTCTGATCCTTTTTATAGAATCCAACCATACTTATGTATTCATCCTATGTTACATGCCCATGTTTCCATCTTTTTATTTAAAATCTACATCAGTATTTTGTGAACCATTCCCTGTGAATCCATGTTGTTCTGCTATTCTTTCTCATTGGAATATTTTCCTCTTTTGTCTTCAGTTTCATTCTCTAGTTTCCAATTCTTCCTGGCTGACATACCTCATAGAATTTTAGTGTATACCTCATAGAATTTTAGTGTATGGTATATGTATTTTTCCTTTGAATCCTTTTGAAACCTGATTGGCCAGTACTGAGGGTGTATGGCAGACTGTCTGGCTTTCCTCTCCTCTAGGAAGGAGGGACCACTTCCTCCCCAAGATTCTCTTCATTTCTACCTCAACAACCAGTTTCTCCCTATTAGTGAGAGACATTCAGTGTAGAATTTTACCTCGTTGGTTCCCCCACCTTTTGAAGAGTGAAGTTATCATTGACAAGTCAACGTTCTGTTGTTCTGCTTAAGGCACAGAGAGATATCTGGTATATGTATGTATGTATATGTCTGTATATGTATATATCTTCAGTAGATGTCTGGATAAGTAAGTTGTCCCATTATTACTATAGTGTTCTTATGTGACAGGCTTGTTAACCTGTTTTCTGAACTCCTTGGTTTTTTTTTTTCTTTTTCTAGTATTCTAGACAAAAATTAAATCTTTTTTTTCTCTCTACTGATCTTTACCCACTCCATACTAGCTCCCTCTGGTTCCCAGATTTTCTCTTGTAAATATACCTTCCTAATCTACACTGTTTACCTCCCCCTGCCCCACATACACTTCTTTAGCTATTTTGTTTCTTTTGAATGTTAGAATCATATTGGAGTTACAAGTTTCATACCACCAAGTGTCAAAGATACCTGTGAAACCAGCCTTCTGATTGGACCTCTTGTTATATGCCTAACTTTTGGGCATTTGTGTATAGATATTTAAAGCCATGGATTTTACTACTAATCCCTTTCTTGGATTTTATTTCCTGAGAATTTATAGATGCCTCAGTCACTCCTTTTCTTCCTTCACTCTATAATGTCTAATTTGGTGGATAGATCTGTTTACCTATATTATCTGCAGTTTTTTCCTCTCCCAGTCTTTTCACTTTAAAAAGACTTTTTGATTAGTTATCTCACAAATAGCTATCTTTATTAGTTGTTTTATTTGTTTATAAATGAATAGTTTAAATTTTATTTAAAATGTAGCATTTATGATATAAAAATATCACTGCCATAGTAGATAGGGATCTGCTCTGGAGTCAGAAAGACCTGGGTTCATGTCTGACCCCTGATAAATATAATGGCTTTGTGACCTTGGGTAAGTTATTCAGCTTCTTAGTGCCTCTAGAAGTTCTGTGACTTAGTCCTACTTGCTAGTTAACATCTGGTGAGAAGATTTTCCTCACCAGAAGTTCCTTATAATAATGAAGTCACAGGACAGCTAGGTGGTGAAGTGAATAGAGCACCGGCCTTGGAGACAGGAGGACCTGGGTTCAAATCCAACCTCAGACACTTAATACTTAATAGCCATGTGACCTTGGGCAAGTCACTTAACCCCAATTGCCCTGCCTTCCCTCCTCCAAAAAGCAAAGAAAAAAATAATAATGAAGTCATAGTTCTCTCCTGTTTCTCCTGTCCTCATTTTTTTCTGTCCTCACCTACTCCACAAAATCCAACTTCATAGCTCGTACTTTTATAATCTCTAACTGTTAAGTTAGAGCTGATTCCTGAGGTGGTTATTGTATATAATCACTATTACTTGGTACCTCTTTTTACTTAATGCCAGTGAATAGAACACTGAAGCTGGAGTCAGGAAGACAAGTTCAAATCCAGCTTCAAGCACTTAAGAAATGTGACCCTGGGCAAATCACTTGTTTTGCCTCCATCTGCCTCACTTTCCTCATCTGTAAAGTGAGGAAAATAATCTCATTTACCTCCCAGTTTTGTGAGGATAATATAGGTTTGCAGAACCTTATGTTATACTTGGTATAAGATTTGACAACTGGAGCCGTTTGGGAGGGGCAGGATATCTTACCATCTACCATGTTTACCTACCCTGGTAGTTTCAGTCAGATTAAGAGGCAGTGGGGCCTAGTGGGTAGGATGATGGATTTGGAGTTAGGGAGATATGGGTTTGAATCCCACCTCTTGCCTTCCTTACCTATGTATCCTGGATCAAGTGCCTTACTCAGAATTTCTGAGTACAAATGTCCTCATCTGTAAGATGAGGATAACAATGCCAATAGTGCAGTTCTTAGAGTTGTTATGTAGTCACATATCACATTGTGTGAAATATGCCATGTGCTTTGCAAAATTTAAAATGGTATATAAATGTCAGTTATTATGAATTAAAAGAATGATACTGCTTTTTATAATGCACAGAAGGGGTGATAACTTTTCAAAGAGCCATTGTGTTTCTATAAATATTCACTCCATAAGACACTAGTCCTTGGACTATCTCAAGGACCCTTTTAGATTACCAGGGGTTTCTGACCATTCTTTGGGAAATACTCTCCTAGGAAACTGACTGCACTCCCAGATAATAGCTCTCCGTTATAGAACTCAGATGGGCTGGCAGAAAGAGTATCTGCTGACTTTTAAAGCACCATACAATGTTCACCTTTGGCGTTGCTCCAGAGGAGAGCTAGCTAAATGGTGTTATATTTGGAATAGAAATTGAGCAGCAAATAAAAAGGCTGAGTTGACATTTTGTCACCATGGTACTGCTTGAATATAATACAAAGAATAAAATAATCTGAGCTGGGTTTCTTAATCGATAAACTACCTGCAGGTAATTTAGGATTTTTTTGAAAACTGCATTTCTGTTATAAATGAATTAGTGACTGTGAAAGACTTAAGATAATTTCTAAATGTTTATTATTGCTGTAACTGACTTAACAGTGAAAAAAATATTATGGCAGAGGAAGGTTAGATTCATGATCTCACAGTAACCCAAAGCTTAGTATGGTAGAGAGCTTATATAGCTGGTTCATCAAATATATAAATATATATACAGAGACAGAGAGAGAGAGAGAGAGAGAGAGAGAGAGAGAGAGCGAGAGAGAGAGAGCGAGCAGATATGGATGGAAAATACACAGTGGGGTCCAAAATTGAGTAAATAGAAAAGATCAGGTTGAATTCAATTCATGTAACAAATTATATTTGTTAAATTGTACAGTGCTTTTTAAGACCCCAAACTTACTGAAAAAAGTTCTTTATTTTTAATAATAGTATTCTAATGAAAATCCTATATGGATTGAAAGCATTGAATAAAGTCTCTGAAGAATTAAAATTGCAAGTCACCCAAATGGTACTTGGTGAGCACAAATAGGCAACCTCGTATCACCAATTAAGAAATGCTCAGGAGAAGGGTAGCAAAATATGTCTTCAAAGAAAAGGGTGATTGGATCAGGAATTGGACTAGGGATAACCAAAAATTGAGGATAACCAATGGAGAGACAGCATGTGTGGAGAATTGATTGGAGAACATGAACTACACAGGATTATAAAAGCATGGCTGTGCGGCAGTCCTGATTATTGAGAGAGTACTCTCTGCAATGAGATTTCAAATCTATTGAAACAATTAAGAAATGAAAGAAAACTCTCATATCAAGTACCCTAAACTATGTTTTCCAGAAGTGTGTGTGTGTGTGTGTGTGTGTGTGTGTGTGTGTGTGTGTATGTATGTATGTATTGATGGTGATATAAACGTGGTGGTGAGAGAAAAGTTAGCATTTCAGTTGAGGCACTCTTTAGGAATTCATGAGGGAGAGGGATACAAAGCAAAGATCAAAGAAATGTCTTTAAAACACACACAACAAATTCTAAGATACTACAACAGTTTTGAACTGACTATCCCTTATTAAAAAAAGAATGGGGGGGGGGCTATATTGTATTAGATATTTTTGTATTTGTATTTTACTTTTTTTTTTAACCTGTTCCAATACTTGCCTTAATATTTCATCTATATTTTCATATTTTGAGCTGGGAAGGATTTAGAGACCATCTACTCTAACCCTCATTTTAAATATGAGAAAACTGAGGTCCAGATAGGGATTTGCTTAGCATCACACCAACTAGTTAGTCACAGATCCAGGACCAGTACCTAGTTCTGACTTTTAATCATTCTGTTTCCAAGTTGCCTTTTCTCTAGGGGGAGGTTATTCATACTACCTGAGGTCAGTTTGTACTGTTTAAGATTCCTCCATATATCATTTATCTGACTTATAGATATTAGAAGAATTGTAGAATATATTTTAAAATAAAAAAAAAGAACAAACTGGATTTAAAGATGTCAAATTTTTCCCCAGTTCTGAAATTCAGTGATTCTTAGTAATTACAAAGTAACCTTATTTCCTTAAAAAATAGGTACTGGATTGATAGATCAAAGGAATCCTGTAGGTATAGTGTACTTGGATTTCAACTTGGCATTTAGCAAATACTCTTATGATATCCATTCCAAAATGGTAAAATGTGGGCTGCATGAGAGTACAGTTAGGTGGATCTAGAGCTAGGTAAATTATTCTATCCAAAGAGTATTGATTAAATGGAGGAAGGTTTTTAGAGGCATGCCATAGTCCCTGTACTTGACCCTATTCTATGTAGAATTTTAATCAGAAACTTGAAAGAAAAAAAGACATAGAAGGCATGTTTATTAAATATGAAGGTGATGCAAAATAGGGTTGGATGACAGAATCAAAATTCAGAAAGAATGTGACAGTAAAAATGGGCTAAAACTAATAATATGAAATTTCAGTGAACTAAATATAAAGTCCTGAATTCAGGTTACAACATTAAGTGCAGAAGTATGTAAAAGTTCTAGGGAGCAGTTCAGTGAAAAAGACCTGAGGATTTTAAATGAATAGAAGCTCAATTTGAACTACATGTATGGCATGGTACCCCACAGATTTGGGGGTTGGGAATAGGAAAACTAAAGCAACCTCAGACTGCATTAAGAGAAGGGTCATCTCTAGATAAACGTAATAGATTCACAGTACTTTACTACTGATTAGACCACAGCTGGAGTATTGTTTTCATTTTGGGGAGATACACTTAAAAGGGTTATTGACAGAGGAGTACAACCAGAATAGGGAATAGTTGAGAAATAATGTCATATGAAGGTGAATAAAGGGAACTGGGGATTTTTAATTTGAAAAAGAATTTTTAGTGTAAACATGATTATTCATCTTAAAATATTTGAATTCATCCTAGAGGACAGAAATAGAACTAATAAATTAAGGCTATAAGACAACAGATTTTATTTAAGTATGAAAAATAATTCTGAAATAATGTGTCATTTGAAAAATGAAATAGGTTGCCTTGTAAGATAGGAAATTCCTTGCCACCAGGAGTGTATAGGATGTTGTAGCAGGGATTCCTGTATTGGATAGGAAGTTGACCTAGATAATTTTAAAAGTCCTCCCAAAAAGTCTAAAATTCAATGATTGGGTAATTGAAAATAGTTTTTTCTTTTTAATTATTTTCTATAATAACTTTACAAACCAGGTTTAGTTTTTTTTGTATAACTCTTAAACACTGGCATTACCTAGATATACAACCTTTTAGGTATTTATTTTTTGAAGATTAGGAAATAAAAGTATTCTAGAGAATATCAGTCTTCTATGAGTTAAATAATAACTGACATAAAAGGGTTTTTCTTTTTATTTCCTCTCATGAAATCTAGAAGTCTCAGCAAGAGAAAAAAGCTATTTCACAGTAAATGGTGTCAAAATAATTCAAGGAAATGTCTGTTTGTTACTCAAACAGCTTAAACAGTCTGTAACACCATTTATGTTAAAGCTTCCAACTCATGTTTACAAAAACTGCCATTTCAAAACAGCAGCATTACCTAATTTCCTATCTTGGAGTGAATGTGATCAAATGATTAGGGTATTATTCACATCACAACTCCACTACAGTCTTTTTTAAAAGAACACACACATATGCTCTCAATATCCAAGCAACAGATTTTTTTCTTTAGACACATGAAGGGTTAAAAGGAGCTATGTGATGTTACATGCTCTGAGATACAAACTAATAATATGTGCTAGAACCGTGTATTTTTTTCACTTGTGTTAATCATATTTTCTTATGACCATCTGACATTAAAACTATTTGGCTTGACTTTGAAGGGGCAAATCTTACCAAATTATAAGAATTCTCTTTATAATATAAGCTGATGTCTATGGAATAATATAAGGGTATTAATTTGGCTACTTTATATAATTTCATATTAATTTGGACTTAGCTTTCCAAAAGTGGATCACAGCATACGTATGATGTTATGAATGAGAAAAACTGAAATAGATAGACATATAAAAACAGATAGACAGACCTTGAGCAAAGTCATTTAATCACTTAGTGCCATAGACAACTCTCTTAAGACTATAAATTGCATAATGGTTCCCAGCTTTGGTTGAGGAGTTCCCTACACAAATTAAATAACATCCCAAACAAATATATATTCTACATAAAAACCACATGTATCTATATTTATGAAAAACTCTATGAACTCTATGTAGATCTCTCTCTCTCTCTCTCTCTCTCTCTTTCTCTCTTTCTCTCTCTCTCCTTTCCCCCCTCAAAGGAATTGTTTTATTTCACTCGGAAATAACACAAATTCTCATAGAAATGATTTTCATTTGAACCTATTATGCTGTCCCTCGCTATATTAATTTGATTAGTTATTTAGAGTAAGTTTCATGTATAAATACCAGAAATAGAAAGCTAGAGCAATTGTGGTAAAGTTAAGAAACAAAACAAACAAGCAAACAACCCCCCTCCACTGGATTTAGAACTAGAAAACAAGATGAAATTTTCTCTCTGAATCTTTTAAAAGGTGTGTGACCCTAGGAAAAGTCACCAGGCCTTTCTGAGCTTTATTTTCCTAATCTATAAAATGGGGATAATGAAACTTTCACTCCCTAATCAAGTAATTGTGGTAAGAAAAATACTTCATTATTATTGTGCTGTAAGAAATGAGGAGGAGATGGTTTTCATATTTACCTGGAGAGGCTTATACAAACTGATGCTGAGTGAGAAGAGTAGAATCAGGAGAAATTTATATACAATCACAGACACAACATATGTGTGATGACCAGCTATGACAGACTGGACTCTTCTCAGCAATGCAGTGATATAAGTCAATCCCTAAAGACTCATGAAGGAGAGAAATGCGCCATCCAGAGATATAACTAGAAAGAACTGAGCTTGAATCTTGATGGAAGCAAACTAATTGATCTTTTTCTTTTCATTGTTTGGTTTTATTTCTTCTTTATCATTTTTTATCCAATCTAGTACAATACGCCTTTGTAACCTAACTAATGTCTAATATGAATGTATTTGCAGATCCTATACTGACCATATGCTGTTGTCGGGGGTGGGGGGAGGGAGGGAAAGGAAATTTGAAAATCAAGGAACTATGGAATTGAATCTTGTTAACTGAAACTAAACTAATAAATTAATAAAAAAAGAAAAGTACTACATAAACCTGAGATATATATATATATATATATATATATATATACACACGTGTATGTGCTATTGTATCTATTAATTATGATTATTGCATTTGTGAACAGAATAGGCATAGTGAAAGTATGGAAAAATGATTAAGAAGAAATGTCTAGATTGAGATTGAAATTGCCTTTTGTGAAAGTGAGAAGTTTTAAAATATAATTTACATTTTATAAAACTGGCTTCTTGCATTGGGGCCAATCTAGTACATGAGAACAGATAGCATCTGCTATTGAACAATAAAATTGCCTATTAGCATTAAAGATCAAAAAAAATTTTGTTTGTTACACTGATGTGGCCCATAATCTTTTCAGCCTGATTATAGTTCTCTGAGCACTTAATGCTAATACAAAAAAAAAAAAGTGAACCTAGTTATTTTACCAAATTAGTAAAAATTAAAGCCAGGAAGTATAGTGAATTGCCTTATACTGTAATTAAGGAAAGTGGGTTTTTAATTCTAGTTCCTTCCATGACCTTGAAAAAGTTATATAGCCTATCATTTATCACCTGTAAATTGGAATACATATCCCTCCTTATTTCTTTGTACAAGTAGATTAAGATGCTTTGACCTCTTAGGATAAAAGATAACAAGTCATATCTCAGCCTCAGTTATTCTTTTTTTAAACCCCTGTCTGTTGAAGGTCCAATGCTTTTTAATAACTCTGGGCCTATGAAAATATAGTTTGGAAATTTTGGGATTTTAAAAAAGGAAGAGAATTTGCTATATTTTGTAAACTCTCAAACCATGTTTATAACTGGAAATACAATACCAAAACATTTAAGAAAATGATGAAGATCCCTAGAAGAAAAGATTTTTAAAATCTTATTGTTATATTAAGTAGGATTTTGGTGGGTTGGGGCTATGAGGAGACAAAGCAGTATAGTCTGGGGAAAGGAAAGGGCAATTTATTAGAATTTAGTTACTACTATGTCAATAATCCCTAATTTTGCTTTAATAACAAACAGTGCAGTGTTCAATGTATAAATAGATAATAAATGGAATTATTTAAAGTTTTGTCACAAAATTCTCAAAATAAACATTTTGACTTGGTAAAATTTGAAAAAAATATGGAAAGTACTTAAGGACAGGAGAGGACAAGTGTCCTAAGATCAATAATAACAGTTCACATTTATGTAGCACTGTGTTAGGGGAACAAAGTGTTTTGTACCTGTTATCTTTTTCCCTTACCATAAGCACTTCATAATATAATACAAACATTAATATCCCCATGTTATAGATAGAAAAACTGAGGCTCAGGAACTTAAATAACTTGCTTCAGGTCAAAGAGGTAGCAAATGGTGTCTTGAGTAGGCACTCAGGCTTTTTACAGTGAACCTTTGAGGACAATTAAACTGTGCATAATAGGCTGGAATTCACGTGGAGAATTTTTCTTCAAGTGCTTGTAGCATAGTTATTACCTCAATATGATGACAGGAAAACGATGATTTAGAAGAAAAAACTGCCTTACACTAACATGCACTTTTCTCTCATTAAGGGATTCACTTAAGGGCCTGCTTGTAGCCAGGGAGTGCATAGGCACATACACACACATAAGAATATAAAACTCTTATCTGTACTACAATGCAGGTAACAAGTACAAAGGGTTTTTACACCTGTAACTATTCAGCAGAAAGCTTCTTGAAATGACATGAATCACATTTTAACTTGTAGATTTTGCTTTTTGTCTTTTAAATATTGAAGGATTAAGATTTAATAATGATCCAATGATTTTTAAAAATACCCCAAATTAAAACTGGATTTTTTGAATTTTTCTCATAACTGATTTATTTGAAATGCATTTTTTTTACTAATTTCCATGCTTGTTCCTAAATTAACAAGATGTCCTTGAAGTATCATTTAAGTGCACATTGATCTGAATTTCCTGGTTAAACACAATAAAAATGTTTTAGTGTTATTATTTGCCAAGTGAAGAAGGTGTCTAACGATTCTTAAATTCTAAAATATGATATATGATTTTGGAAATGCAGTGTTTCCTTTTCCACCTTGTGCATTCACATATACATTCCCCTGAAGAACATTTTACTTTTTATAATCCACTTCTGACATAAAGGTACAAGCAATCCATGGGTTGTGTTGAGAGCCATGGGCCATTCATTTGGTTTATATAAATCTCTCACGCTTTTTTAAAAACAGTTTTACTCGGGGAAAGTGTAATATTTTAAACATTTACACCCATAATGTCCAGTTTGTTGTAAATAACTCAGACAGTATAGGAATATACACCTGCAGTTTTCTGCATAATTCCCTGAATCATTATCTATAAATTATCTAATTGCAACAAAATGATAGAATGTGGGAGAATAGGGAGACTCTGTATATTTAGTAAGAAGCTAAAATATGAGTAGTTTAGAAGATTATATTTTGTAAGAGTAAGTTTTGCTTAGAGAAAATAAAAAATTTTGATATCTCTTTCAAATCAATTCAGCAATAAAGCTCTGTTTACTGGAAAAAACAACAACAAAACCTCAGTTTATTGAAATAGCTTTCTACTAGGATTATCTGTTTACTTAACAGTGAACACAAAACCACATATGTTTCCAATACAGAAGACATAGATCTTTTTGGTTTCAGGAAGAGAAGACCATGAATGTCAGATTATTTTAAACTTGACTTAAATCCCTATTGCCATAAACTTCACAAAGCTTTATAGCTTTCAGTCTGTTTGATCACTGTAGGAATTAGTAAGAATAATGGCAGAGATACCACCCCCCTTCTTCCCAGAAGCAATTTTTAAGACAGGTGAGCAATTAAAAAAAAAACCCCAACAATATTTAATTATAGAAACCCCTTCCTCTGCCTACTGAAAGCATTTTAATGATAGTTTACTTTAGTGGTCTATCAGCAACATGCTGCTTGTGCCACCTGAATTTCAATTTCTTAATTTACAGCACTGATAAAATAGAATTGAGCTGGATCTGTGCTGCTCTCTACATTGGGTTGGTCTTATCAAGCGTGAAGTTTGGCGCATTGCAAACCTATTCAAGTGATTATCTGTTGAGGACCTCTTGAGCCATCTCCATCTCTGCAGTGTGATGATAAGACAGCTGTTTCTCTAGCTGCCGTGTCTCTCCGGGCCTCAGTCTTCTGGTACAAACTAAGGCTTTGTTACAGTGCCCTGGTGCCGTCACTCTGTTGTGCAAGGGTTTGATCTGAACACACAAAAAAAGGTGTGTGGATGGGGAGGGGGGGTAAAGGAGGGAAAATGAAAGGAAGGGAAGGAGAGGGAAGTTGCTGAGGGGGAGGGGAGAGTGTAGATCTTATTGACTAGTTGGTATGCACAGTCTTATTATTTTAAATTAAATGTGTATTGCACATAAGTGGAAACATAAATCTTCAATGTAAAAAACAACTGGGAAGCTGGAGCTCTGGAGCAGAAAAATGCTTCTTTCTAGTTCATTATAAAATGGAGAGTGAAATAACTGAATTGCAGCTGAGATGAATGACTTCCTTAAGTTTTTGAAACTTATTTTGGTTATGATTAGGAATTCTGAATGAAATTTATCATCAGTGAAAGAAAGTTTAGTGATATCTTTTTAAATAGAAATTCAGGCTCAGAATCAGATTTTCTGATTTTCAGTATCTCATCTCCATCTTTTCCCTTACATTTCCCCACTTCTCCCATTTTGGGCAAAAAAGTGGATTTTTTTCTCTTGTAATAGCTGCTGCTAAGTAAAAAATAAAAACTAGAACATTCATGGAAATGCTTAAAGAACCAACTATTTGTGTATACATATCTATATATCTACATATCTTAAAAACATATGCTGTCTCCTACCTTGCAATTGGTATCATTCTTAACAAATCCAGGCAAATTATGGTTAAGAGCATATGCTAACTAAATATTTTCTCTGGCAATATCATTACATTTAATTAGCCATAATTAAAGAAACAATTGATGTTTCTTTCAAAGTTAAAATGTGAACTCAGAAGTTAGAGTAATTCCTCTTACATGGTCCTTCTCCCTCACCCCTCTTTCCCCCATCTCCTGATCTTTAGCCATGTTTCTCCCCCCACTGAGTGGGGGTGGAGGAAAGAAAGGAAATAAAGTGTGGATTTACAATTTTACTTAGTACAAATCTCCTAATAATAAGTGTCTCTGATATTATGAACTCTTTATAAAACAATCATAGAATCATCTACTTTAATATTAAAGGACTTTTTTGTCAGGGGTGGGAGGAGTGGGAAGAAAGGATAGAGAGAGGATGGGGTGGGGAGAAGAGAAAGAGGAAGAGCCGGAAAGCACATTTACTGGGATGTCCCCTGGGAATTTGCTTGGATAGACATATGAGCTGTATACATCAGTCTTTCCAAAAGCTAACAGCATTCAAATTTCTTTTACGAGAGCACTTTAAGTGAAGTGAAGATCATTAATGGGTAAGGGAGCTTCTGTAAAGTAAGAGGATTACAAAGGGTGTTTTGGGTGTCTAGTATCCAGATACTGTCTAGTTTATCATGATTGTCAAGCATTGAGGAAACCAAACCTAATTGAAAACAGCTTTGTGTCCTTGTGGCACACAGCACCTTCTCCCCCAAGCTGTGTGTAAGTCTGAAAGATTCCAAAGAGATGCAGTGCCTCTATCTCATAGAGAGTACACAGATACTCTGGCTGAAAACTCCCGCCCTCCCGGAAAAGTTTTAGGCGGGTCTACTTATCTCTGTCCATGGTCCTGCATCCCTCATTATTTCTGTTCAGGGATGCAGTGGACCTATTAGGTTTCCCCATAAGTTTTCTCTCTGTTTTGGAATTGGAGTTCCTAAACTGCTGAAGTTAAACTGCCATGTTAATATGTTAAGAAAAGCTATCAAAAAGTTACCTATAAAACCACTTAATGTTCATCTCTTTTCATTCAGATTTTAAAATCTCTTATTTCCAACATTAAAAACAACTCCCTTCCCCCTCACCCAAGCCCAACAATTTATGCAGAATAATCTTCCCAAACGGAAGAGGAGTATTGTTTTGGTCCAACAGCTTTAGACCAAACACAGTAAGATAATTTACATAGCTAAAAGGGTTTATTGATTTTCAGGGTTACAAAGGTGGTTTCAGAACCTTCAGGCTAATGCTAATGTCTAGACCTAAAGAGTAGGAAAGAGGACAAAATGAGAGGATTTTTTATCCAAAAGGTCATTGTCCTTAATATCAAATGGACATATTATAATTTCCTAACTGCATGTTAGTAAAATACATAAATTTAATTGTGGGTTTTTGTGATTTTGGGGAAAAAACAAATTTTCCTTTCTAACTTCTCAGTATACCACTACAGACCTCCTCATTCTGACTCTCATGGACCTCCTTTATGCCTTTCCTTCCTTCTCTGTTGCCCAAAATGTATAGTTTGTAGAAAACTTTTTTTAAATCAGATAATTTTTACAATTCTTTCTTAATATTGTCATATCATATAATGTCTTTTCTTATAATAATACTTTGCACATAGTAGGTACTCAATGTTTGCTGAAATAATTCATCAGTATTAGTAAACAGGAGTTTTTAAAATTCACTTATCACTGGAAAACTTTAAACTTAAGTACAAACAATAGGTTGATAGCTTATTCCTGTTTTACTCTCACATATGGTTTGCATGTAATAGTACTTCATTAATTATAAATATATCTTCATGTTACATGGTAACATAATGTGAGTTTAAAAGTGGAGGCTGTATGCAGGTAGCATCTGTTAGAGGTAGGTTAATTTGGCCCTTATTGGAAAAGTTGAAAGTCTATATGGTGCATTTGGAATATAATTTTGAAGTGGTTATTGAGAAATCATTTATTGGTGGGATGATAAAGTAATTTAGTTGTCAGTACACTAAATTATTTTGCTCAGAGTTTTTCCAATGTACTAAAATATGTTGAAGATAACTGCTGGAATTGCTTTTAAAAAAGAAAAAAAATAAGACAGAAACTTAAAAAAAAAATCCAACCCTCCAAACCACAAAACCTACAGGAACTGAATTTAAATGAAAATGAAATACCTATATCTACTTAATCTAGGTATTGGCATTCTGAAGACACAAGCTTAATATTTATTTGGTTCACTTTCTCCCCTCACAATTATTCCCAGTACAAATTGTTACCTTAAATCTCTTTTCTTTTCTTTCTGCATTATTAGTCATTTACCCCACTATTCTTCCTCCAAAGAAAGAGAAAAAAACTCTTTGGAAAAGTTACTTTAATTGTAATTTACTCATCTCTCCTTTTTATAGACACACACAAAAAGTGGAGATATGGGGATACAACAAAGCCTTGATTTTTAACAGCATTGGAAGGCATGGATATACTTAAAATCATAATTGTTAAGATGGACTAAATGCCAGGCAGTATTTCAAAAATCTCCCTCCAAAAAAAAAAACCCAAAAAAACAAGAACCTAGTTATGCTAACAAAGTATGCATTTTAAACTGCTGAATAGCATAATCCATTCTTGTACATTATTAAATGTAAGCAGGTTTCATTTCAAATTACACAGCACTATACTTCACCTATGCTGTATTTTTTAAACAAAGTTATTGCTATTTCAATCAAGTGATAAGAAACTATAAATTCCACTTTTTGTTTCTTAGGGTATGTGATCTCCTAAGTGGTAGTCTTTTTTTCTTTTTGTCTTCCCCCATCCACATCTTTTCTCCTTTCTTTCTGTCATTCAAATACCTATTCTAAGGCAGTGGGTTCCAACTTGAAACAAGGGAGTTGTAAGTTTAAAAGTAAGACCACCCAAAACTATAGTAAAAAACTAAAAGTAATTTAATACATAAATCTGGAGATTAAATGTTGAATCAGGCCCTCTTGCTGAATAATAGAACATGGAGGTTGTTATACCACCAGAAGGCAGATAAACAAACAGGTTTTCTGTTCTTTTCCATTAATCATTCATCAACACTCAAGGACATTCTCAAAGAACACATTTTTACTTTATATGCCTCTTCCTAATCGTTATGATGGGCGTTCATCTGTATCTCTCCTTTCCACCCACACTTCTAATTCCTACCTCCACCCTCTCTTTTATGGCATTTGCAAAAAATAGCTGATTGTACTAAATAAACACCTAAAGGAATTCCTCTAAGGACTAGTATTGGTTATTGAAAACATCCTATTGTTTGTGTAAGAAAAAGCTACTACTGCTTAGGAAGTTATAGCTCTCTCTGTCTCTCTCTCTCTCTGTGTCTGTCTCTCTCTCTCTGTCTCTCTCTTTCTCTCTCAGGAATTCTGATAGAAAAAAAAAATTAGGGTCAAGTGAAATCTGTCTACCATACATCAAGGCAATTCCGAGAATTATGTATTCACTTAGAGCAGGAAATGGATACCATAGGTAATGATATTTTTCAGTCTGCTGAATGTTACTGAAAATAGGTTGGTGGTTAAAAAAACAAAACACAAAACCTACTCTTGGCTTGTAGAGAAGAAATACTGAGAGTTTACTAGTTAAACTTCCCAAATTCAGAGAGAAAATATTGATGAATACTCCCAGCATCTTTACCGTCAGCAATGCATGTGTGGTCCACGAGCTATTCTGCTAGCAAACATAGGGGGTTGGTTTGCTCCTTTTTTACAGACAGCTAAGCTGTTCTTTTGGGTGTCGTAGAAAACTTAAAGATGCTGAGGCTTTGCACGGAAGCTCTGTTCTTGGCCCCAGGGAGTTGAATTCACATCCTTCTGCCCCAACTTGTGCTAAAGGTAAATTGGAACTATAGCCTTGCACAGGATTGCTGCTTTCAAGTCTTGTCCTATAGAGGGAGAGATCCCTCAACACCTCTCCTTGCTCCCCCCCACACCCGCCCAATTGCTAACAAGACATCTGCAATACGATCTTTATATGCATATTTTAAGACAGACACAAGGAATGCATCTGGCGACTATACTAAGACCCATCAGAAAATACGCCAAAATAAATTGCAAAAAGCATGCGGGGGGGGGGGGGGAGTAACGGATGTACATTCAATTATTTTCACACAGATCAAAGAGAGCGAGCCACCAATGCCTCATACATACCAAGCAGATATTTTAATGTTATAAAGAAACGTGCAATAGATGCGGCAGTAACTGCAGGGGATGAAATTTCTGTGGCAGATATACTTAAGAGACAAAAAAGAGAGAGATCGTGCCAAATAGCAAACTCTGAGAGTTCAGTTCCAACCCTCCCACGTTGCTTTCCTCTCTGACTGCTCCATGCATTTCCCTTCGCCGCCAGCGTTAAGTGTGTACTTCTCCGCACAGCTTACCTTGAAACGGGACTCCATTGAGTGTCCTAGAGTGACATAGGATTGCAGCCAATAGTGTCGGGGCTCCTCGCTTGGGCGGCTCAGAAGAGCACGCTTGCACCAATAGCAGTCCCGCAGTGATGAGCAAGTTGCGTTGCAGCCAGGTTCGACGTATACTTCCGCGCGTGCAGCCCGGGATAGGAGCCTGGCACAGCAGCTGCACACACGCCTGTGCGGAGGCGGAGGAGGGCTTGGTGATACGGTTGCTATAAATCTGTGGTCCAGTCCACCTCCCTTTTAAGACGTCCTCCCCCCTTATTTCTGTTCTCACTAAAGAGATGCAGCAGCTTACTTTTGTAGCGAGCCACTAAAAATCAACACGGAGAAAGACATCGGCTTTTAAAAAAAATACGTTCTTTCAATCCCTTTTCTTTGTTCATTTGTTTCTCTTTCTCCTTTTTTGTTTAGTTGAAAAGCAGTAGGATAGTGTCCTTCTCTCTGTGTCTCTCTCCTTTTTTTTTTTTACTCTTTTTAAGTTTCCCCTCCCCTTTCATTTCCCCCCATTCCGTTTAGTGTTGAACGTTGGAGTCGGAAGCATTTTCTTTTTATTTGTTTCTTTAAAGCTGTCCACAGTTTCGTGCTGTCTTAAGAGAACTATCCAGCTGCTTCTTGCTCATCCTTATTGGGAGAACTGCACCGTTACTTTAAACACACACACACACACACACACCCTTAAGGGAGAAAGGTAAGTTGCAGTTTGGTTTCTTTAATCGTTACTTGCAGCGATTCCCTGGCAAACACAGAAAACCTGTAAGTAAGCGAAATATCAAGTTGATTGCACATAATTGTCTTTCGTTTCAAAGTCATTGCTCTGCATTATAAGAGAGACTTAAATATGTGTAAACATTTTTAATGTGCTGCATATTCACAGTTATCACTAGCAGAAACTAAATAGTAAATGTGGACAGAGGCATAGTAAAGATCGTACAAATGTGAAACTAGACAGATTGAGAAATAGTATTTGGATTGAGGCTCGAAGTTCATTTCATAAGAATACATTGATAACTTTGGTGTTAGTACTTGCATGCCTTTAGTGTATATGAAGGAATACAAATCATTTAGAAGAAAGAAGGGTTGGCATGTCGAAAAGATAAGCCTGGGTTTTCAGATTTAGAAGAGATAAACCTCCAAGTTTAATTGCATTAACTGAATTAATTTTGTTTAGATAGGATTGCTACGTGGAATTAAGAGCTGAATTGGGCATCGAGTTGTAGTTGACCGAGCCAAGTGCATGCAGCCTATCTTGTGGGGGTGGGATAGGGATAGTTGGGGGGCTGTCAAAATCGATGAATGGCTAAATGCGTAAGATCCAATTTAGGGAAGTTAATTATCATAATTCAACCAACGGTATTGAAGCCAATTTGAGGGCAGATTCTTCAGTCTGTCCTGCATATGAGATTCTCTTTGTTCTGAAAAGCCTAAATAAGATCCTCTGAGCTGTGTCAGTAAAATGGCTTTTTTTTTTTTTTTTGGGCGAGGGTGTTTGCGATACTCAAGAGGCAGAGTAGATTCCAGCCTCTGTCCTTGGTCCTATGCGTTTGACTTCATCTTGGGGGGGGGGGGGGGAGAGTGTGGGATAGGGATGAGGAGGGGGGGAAACCCCTTTTCAATCCAGTAGGTTAGGGATTCGCCAACTACAACTATAGCCTGCCCGACTACGTAACCCTCTACCGAACCCCTCCTTCCTCATTGTATCCCCCCCACCCTCCCCCCTTTCCTCTGAATAGCTATTGTTAAACTGACACTAGAGGAAAGATGGTAGAGGATGTGATTCGTTTGTCTGGTTAGACAGATGCACATTTCAACTTATGCAATTTCTCAGCGTTTAGGTGATACCAACCCCCTTTCTCTTTGCAAAAAAAAAAGAAAAAAATGTAAACCTGGGGTAGATTTGGGGGAGGGGCTCGAATAGGGACGTGGAGGTGAATGATAGAAGATGTCCGATTTACCTATGAGAAGTTTAAAATTATCGGCACTAGCGAAATTCAGGATTGTGTGCGTATATATGTAAGGACCAGTGGGGGCAGAGACGAATTTACGCTTTAAAGATTTTATAATTGTTCAGTTTCCAATGCTCTCCACCCAATTCAGGTTGTGAACCTTTTTTTTTTTTTTTAAGGCACTTCTAACCTTGACTGTACTTAGGGATCTGATGGTGAGACAGTGGTGGTTAAAAGCTGCAGGCAGTGTCTGTCGTGTGTGTTCATGGTTGGACGGGACCTAGCATTGCCATTGTTGTTCAATTTATGCCCAGCACGTTGCCACATACCCACCTATTTCACATCTGAAAAGAATTAATATGAGAGCTATACAACTGTGGTAAATTGGTGGTTGGAAATGTTCCCCATTTCCACTTTCAAGTATTCGTTAGGGAACCTGGTGTTGAGACTGTGTATTTTAACTCATAATTACTAGTTGCAGAGCTAGATTTATTGTGGTAGAATGTGAGAAGAATAGGAAATCATTTGATATTTACGGTTCAGATCATGGACCATAAATTGGCTATCACGGTACCTTTTCCCTAAAATCATCAGAATCTCCTCTCCAGTTAGGTTGAATAAAATTCATCACCTTCATCCTTCCCTCCTATCTGTACTTTTTTTTTTTTTAACATCAGTCATTACTAGAGAATGTTTTAAAGAGAAACGATCCATTCCTTCAGATTGGATTGTAGATTCAGACTTATAATGAAGTCTTAAATTTCAGAAACTGCAGAATAGACAAGTAATTGAAGAAAATGTATGTCACAATTGAACTTTATATTCCTAAAGGATCAAAGGAAGGAAGAGAGGGGTGTGTGTGTGTGTGTGTGTGTGTGTGTGTGTGTGTGTGTGTGTGTGTGTGTGTATGTATGTGTATGTAGTTTAGGGGCCTCTACTTAGGAAAGCCCATGTATTTTTTTTTCCCCGTGAAAGACTATCTTAATTGGACTACACTAGAAATTTCTGCCAGAAACTGATCCATTTGTATTACTGCAGACCATAAATTTTAATGTTGGGGACTTGGAAGTCTTGGTCTCACTTGCTCTTTTCTCCATCATAATATGCTTTTGAAGGTGTGAAATAGAGAGAAAACCAGATCACCCCTTTCACACCCCACCACTCACTTCACCAGCTCTTTAAACTAGTGCCGAGGATTTCAACCTAACAGGAAACTAACTACTAAGTTATAAAATATGCCATGGAAATACTACATTTGTATTGGCATTAGAAGAAACTAAATTCAAAAGAGAACCAGGCCTACCAGTTAATAAAGAAGCAAACTAATATAGACTAGGACATTTCAAGACTTTGCAGTTAGGGTGGGAAGATTTGGTAGGACCATTTTATAGCTAATGTGTGCCAGCAAGCACTGAAGGGTATTGTACAAATAGCTGTTGAAAGTAAGGTCAAAACAAAAAGAAGCAACCAATTGAGCAATTATCGCATTGATTAGGTTCAACTCTACAAACAATAAGGGTCACTTAGGCCGGAATTGAATTTGGGGCTAGTGTGGTCATGGGATAATCCAGACACTTCTTAAAATCAAGGAGAGCTTTCCCCCACTTTTTGGAGGATCTGGGTAGAGTAGCCATACTTTGCAGGATTCCCTAGGTAATAGCAGAGGTCCCTACTACTTCACTTTGGCCATCTACTTAGTCCAAGCAGTTAAGCTTTTTACCTCTCCAGCATTAAGAGCCTTTCTTTCTGCTGTAGGACGGAGGTGAATAATAGGGAGGGCTGGAATGTCCGGTTCTTCCCCTACCTATGCTTGCAACTCCTCCCCGCCCCCTCTCTGTTTGAATGGGGGTAGGGGGAATGTTTGTGCACTCCTTCCCGCCCAGACCTCGCTGCATCAAACCGCATCATGCCCTTGAAGTGACAACTCGGGCACGTTCTTGGTGATTCATTGCTCCATCAGTCTCCTTCCTTCCCATCCTGCGATTTCAGGTAGGTATGACAGGTGATTTTTTTTTCCGAAGGGAGGGAGAAAGAGAGGGGCTATTAATGGAAGAACCACAGGTGTTTTCAAGTAATTAAGGGCGGGGCAGGTGTGAAAACATGCTGCCTTGGTGTTCCCGGTGATGTGTGTTTGACTTATGATCCATAGGACATGATCTGATTATGCACAGGCTTTTTGGGGGAAAGGCAATTGAATAGAGTGGGGGCGGGAAGAGAGGATGAGCGTGGGGACGCCCCCTTGTTGAAGAGTTAAGAATTTCAAGGCTTCTGCTGCGAGGCGTTTAAAGGATGCGGCGTTTGGCTGACAATGAGATAGCACAGTACTGGATATCCTACTTTGCGTTTGAAGCTGAGTATATAGCACACCCCACACAGGTATTGAGGATTTCATTTCTTTAACATTCGGTAGTCTTTGGAGGAGAGAAAAGGCGGGGGGGGGGGCGTTTTGAGTTTAAATGTAGGGCAAGAACCTTTCAGCCGAGTGTGTAAAAGAAGATTCTTTTAACTTTCTTTGCAACAATCTAAGGAACATAAACAAAACGCCCCGAATGACTCCCTGGATGACCCTTTTAAACGCAGTAATAGTAAAAATCGCTTTTGCAAATTTGCACCTGGAGCATGCTGCAGGACGAACATGCTAACTCTTCCTTCCCTGTACAGGTCAATGGAGTGGAGGGTGGGGGGCAAGTTTGTCTGAGATGCCCTGTGCAAGCTGGAGAAGAGAGGCTTCAGCTTCTCTCTGCTCCAAAGTGCTTTGTGCCAGTGGGCCGGGATTCTCTCTAGCTTGTCCGAGCCGCCGCTGCGGTGCTAACTTGGAGCCTGGGGCTCCGCCTCTTGGCGCTTTTCCAAGGAAGCCCCTCCTCCCCGCCCTTCTACAAACGGCGGGACTCTGCCTCCCTCTCCTCTCTCTCTTTCTCTCCCAGGCCTTCCTGAAATAGGAGCAAGAGGTGGGGGTGGGGGTGAGTGAGGGTTAGGAGGGAAGATCGTTAGCATCTCGGGGCGGGGAGGGGAATTGCATGTTCGGCGCCGGCTGGTCCATCCCCGGCTTCCTCTCCGCCTTCCCGCCACCCGGACCGACCGGGGGACTGCTGCGAGCCGCTTTTCCGCGGATCCTCCCCCAAGTATTTCTCCTGCTGGTGTGACGGCGGCGGCGGTGGCAGCAGCGGCAGCGAGCAGAGGCGGCGGCGGCGGTAGCAGCAGCTTTCTAGTCGGAGAAGGCAAGTGTGGATGCGGGTGGGGAGGAGAGAGGCGAGGGGGAGGCAGGGGGATGCCACGCGCCTCCCCCCCCCCCTTCCCTTTATTAAGGCTGTCTTTCTTTAAACGAAGGCAAAACCCACGCTGCATACAGCCCGCTCGGGCTCCGCACATCTTCACACTCAGGTTCTGGAGTACCCGCCCCCTCCACCATCCTAGGGACCTGGGGTGGAGAGGATTATTTTCCCCCATGAGGGTAGGGAATAGAGCGGGTATAGGTTAGGGGAAAAGGAGAGGAGGAAATAGAAAGATAAGTGGTACCCTTTAAGTTTTTAGAATACAGATGTTTGTATATGGGCGGGGGTGGGATGCGATGTGTAGAAAAAAAATATGCAGCCTTGGGAGGTGCTTCAAGTGTTTCGGGCAGTGCAGGGATTGAACCTCTAGCCAAGTGCCGCTCTCTTCTGTAAGGTAGTGGGGAGCTCCAGGCGGTTGGGGGGGGGTGACAATGATGCCTAAGTGGAGAGGAAAAGAGCTGGAACCTAGGTGAGCACGTTGGGGGTGGGGTGGGTGCGGTTTGGGGGTAAAAGAACCTCGCTTCGAGAGCACGACCCCGCCTAGCAGCCTAGAGAAGGGCGAATGCACCGTTTCATCCATCCAGAAAGCCTCGAGCTAGCATCTCTGGTGCACGCTTTTTTGAGCTGCACCCCCTCGTGCCTTGTCTTCCGAGTGGGTCGTTTTGTGATTTGCAGCAAAGCTGTCGGCAAAGGTGGTTTGTAGCTGTAGACACTAAGGGACAGTGGTAGGATAATCTCTAACGCGCTTTTCTTCCTCTCTCCCCCTCCTTATTATGTGGGGTCCAGGGCTCAGGAGGATGCAGCTAAGCAACTGCATTTTCAGGTTTGCACGTGAACAGTACGCTAAGTGCTAGGTGCAGGGGAAGCCGCAGAACGGGGTGTGGAGGGCTTGCCTGCCTGGTGCAGGTGCAGCATAGGGGAAGATACCCTGCTCCAGACCACCCTTTTGGATTGCTGCAGCCGCACCTTGAATTCCTGGGTGAGAAGGCGGGGCCGTGACTAGGCTAGGCGCTACTGTGCACGAGGGGGTGTGTGCCTGTGCTGCTGCTGTGTTGTATGTCCCAGTGTCCGTGTGTCGAGCTACGGTAAAAGGATTTGTGGAGTCACTCGGGCCAACAGCTTTTTAACTGGCAGGTCCTTTTACAGTTGCAGGGAAGATGACCAGCAAACTGAGTCATTATCACAGCTTTCCTCACAAAGCAAAAATCGAAACAAATGTAGCAGATAGCTGATTATTGGGGGGGGGGGGTGAGCTACAAAGACTGATTTAAAAAAAAATTAAATTTGCATGCATCTTTCTTTGCAGATTTTGTAGTGAAATGGCCTTTCTTTTACCCTGTTAAGCAAAATGTGGAACATGGTGGTATGTTTAGTTTTTTTTTTCCTTCACCCCTAATCACATGTCTTAATATAGTGGAAGTAGCATTGAATTTAGAGTCATGAGACATGGCTCTACTGTGTGACCTTGGACAAGTCACTTCTGGGTTTTGGTGTTTTTTCCCCCATGTTTATAAGACGGGATTGGACTAGATCTTTCTCCGAATCTATTCCGGCCTTAAATCTAACCTTCAGAGCTTTTTAAATTTCTTTTCTTTTAATTGTTCAAAGGACTTAGGGCTCTTGTAAAGGGTACTATGTATAGAGGGGGAAAATACAGCCTTTGAAGTCAGGATGCAATTCAAATCCCAAATCTGTTACCTGCTATATGACCTTGGGCAAATAGGGGAGAGCACAGTTCTAGGCTTCACGTTGTTCATTTATGAGTAAACGAGGGCATTGAACTAGATGATTTCTAAGGTTCTCTCCCCATCTAAGTCTGATTTTAAGAATTTTTTTCCCTACCGTCCTGATCTTTAGTAGTTTGTTTTCATAAAGATTTAACTTCCTATCGAAAGTTTTTGTTTTTTAGCTTCATTTAAAACCAAGCTAATCACCCCACTATCAGTTGGAGATCAGTTTCTTTATTCCCTTAGGTAAAGCCTATTTGCCTAAAATGACTAATGTTGTGCTGGCCTTGAAATAACTTTACTCATGAAATATTTTTCCAAAGCTTTTTTTTTTTTTTTTTTGCTAAGGTTGTGGTAATTTGAGGAAGCAGTCCTGAAAGTCTCCATTTTGGTTAGTTCCTGAAACTTTAATATACTCACTAATATGTTCAGACGTTTTGGTATACAAATGATAAATTTTTGATCAGCTATGTACAGGTTATTATGTTTAACCCTTTTTTATAGCAAGATGTTCAGAATATTATTTTGCCTGGTACTCTGCTGGGTTTCTGGTGAAGGTACATTTGAAAGAAGATATATTTTAAAATATCTCATGGAAGGTAGGAAGGACATGGACTTGGAAGTAGGGGTTCAGGGAGGAAACACAGTTTACATTAAATTTTCTCAGTTTTTACTCTTACCATCTACTTGTTTAAGTCTTTTTTAAATTTTTTTTCTGTGACAAATATTGTCCCCTTGGGTAATCTCTGAGCAAAAGGCTTCTGGGGTCAAAGTCTGAGTAACTTTCTGCTGCCACCAATTTGGCAGATTATGGGGTTTCCTTTTGGGGGGGGTGCTCCTTCATCATTATCTAAGGCATATAATACAGCACACAATGTTAGCTATTTTAAGACCACTCCAGTTATAGGGAATGTCAAATGTGTAAAACAGAAAACAGGTAAATTTACAGGTGTTTGTGTTCCATATACCTTGATGGGCTCCTCCTATTTAACTTGTTGCATATGTTTCATCTTATATGACTGGATAATTTGATTCACTTAGTTTTTCTTTGCTAATTCATCCTGGGTATTGGGGTACATATTTTTTTCATTCCTGTTGGTCATTGGGGGAAGTGGGGTCCTTTTATTATTTCTCGTGTGCCCCTTTTGTACATAACCTTAGCATTAGGTTGAAATTATTTGCTTGAAGCAACCTAAATCTGGGTTTGGTTTTTTTTTTTTCTTCCATTTTGGACACACAACCTTCTTTCTCTTTGTATAGTATTGTCTGGTCTGTATTAACACCTGATGTGTTTGACTCTTAGGGCTTTTGTTAATCAAGCTAATTATTCTAAACCAATTGGTTGTTTCCAAACTACTCTAGCTAGCCCTCTCTTTTATTCTAAAAGCATTAAGCTTTTTTTTTTTTTTAAAAAAAAACAAGAACCACAAGATGGTAGGCAAGGAGCCTAGGATGTTTTTCATTCTCCCCATCCCCCAAACCACTTTTCTAAGCACTGAGCTTTGGGCATTTGCTTTCTCTCAGACATTAGTATAAAATAGCATATGAAGCAATTACATTTTAGTTCTAGCTCTAGCCAGGCTATCAGTACTCTCTCAAATCAGCATGAAATTTGCAGAAGGATTTTTGGTATACTACAGCTTTGCATTTATACTAATTTTGCATTGTGACTTTTGGTGTTTTTAGAGCCCCAGATAGTCTTGCTTCTTGATAAAATGACATGATGTGTGTAACATTTTGAAATCTTCAAAGCACTGTATAGCTACATGCCCTGCCCTTTCATAATAGTGAAAATCATCTGGTATTTGGTGCAGATTGCCAACATAGGTGAAGGCACCCATGTGGGGAGATGGTAGGAACCTGCTTCTGAGGGAGAAGACATTCTGCATTCCCCTGCCACTTGGGTGAGGAAATTCTTTTACCAATGCAAACAGGCACTTTCTGTAACTTAAAAGCATAGATGATTGTTTAGAACTTTGAAAGCTGATGTTATTTTCCCAGCCTGTGTATGTCAGAAGCAAGATGTGAATTTAGCTATGGCTACTTCTTTTAACCCCACTATCCCAAGCTGCCTTTCTACATTTATAACCTGTCAGCTGTCATTCTCATTACTTGTGAAAAAAACAGAGTTCATCTTAGGATCATAGTTCTAGTGCTGGAATGGACTTTAAAGGCCATCTAGTCGAACTCCATGCTTTTAGGGATGAGGACACTTGGGACCCTTGAAGGCTCAGTACTTGATTGAGGTCATCCAAATTGTGTGATAGGTGGGGTTTGAACCTATCTTCTTTGATTCTAGAACTTGTGGTCTTTTCATTTGCCAGGTATTGCCTTCCTTATAAACTTAGTCAAACTGGGAAGTTTAGAGTGTGGGTTCATCTTATTGAGAAAAGTGTTGTGTCAGACAGGATGAGGGCTGTTGGGTGAGTGAATGCCTGGTCAGATTTCTGTTTTTGATTCAGGTTTTTTGTTTGTTTTTTTACCTGGAAGGCTGCTCCACTCTGGAGAGCAAAGCCATAGCATTCTGCCTGAAAGAGTCTAATTAAGCAAGGACAATCAATATTCTTGGTAACCACATCTGTCACCTTTCACACATCTTTTAAACACTGACTTTGAACCTAACACTTGGTTAGTATCTCATTAGCTTCTATTGCCAGGCACTGTTGAGTAATACAGACAAACTACTTGAAATGTTGAAATTTAAAGTCTTACCCATTGACGATAAGTTCCAAATTTCATCATAGTCAATAAAAAGAAGCAGTTTCGCTTTAGAGTTTTTAATAACAGGGTATTTTTAAAAATAGTTGGCATTTTCACAGTATTTTAAGGAGAGGTATAAATTGCTTTACATATATTCTCATTTATCCTCACAGTTCTATGAGGGCTTAGGTGGTATTGTCCCCATTTTACAAGGAAGGAAATCAAAGCTAGGGATACCGACTTTCTGAAGATGACACAAAGATGTGTCTTTTTTTTTTAAAGCTCTGAAACTCGAAAGCCTCGTGTTTCTGAGGAAAGTAAGTTTTATAAAATGATAAATGTTGCTTTCTTGCCATCCACAAAAAGGTATCTGTAATGTGAGGAAGGATGAACACAAAACCAAGTATATTCAACTACGTTTCTGTATATGTAGTTTTTCTCATATGTAGGTTTTCCTCATGTTCAGAAAATTGTTCTTCATATTAATAACATGGAACCGGCTTTATACAGAACTACTGAGGTACACTTTTTTCCAGAAAAATATTCAATTAATAATACTTTAGTCTTCACCCTGGAGAATTGCAACTTTCAGTGGCTGTGAGTGCAGTGACAGAAAATTAATGGTGTTTTTGAGGGGGACTGGGAGGAAATATTTTGAAGACTTTAGTGGATTTTTTTAGTTAACTATATCTTGCACTTAATGTATGCATATGTTTTTTTTATTATGAGTACTAATCTAAATAGTAAGAAGTTCATATACTGTGTTTTGGGGGGATTTGTATAAGATTACCATATATGAAACTGAAGCTTTTTATTGGTTCTGTTGTGATAGTTTGTTCTTTAATAACTCAGATTGTAGAACTTCATTTTCCTGACATCTCCTTAGCTACCTTAAACCAAGGTCAGGAAAAACAAAAATGAAATAATCAATTATTCCCAGATGTTTCCCCTCTCACATATATTCCCTTTGATTTATAGTTCTAGATCTATAATAAAATTAATTTTGTCTTTCTTCCTGGAAAGGATGTGTCAGTTTTTTCTCTGCAGCTCCATTTACCATCCCTGTAATTTTCCAAAAGGAAATATCCCTCCCTGATCACCACTGACCTATGTGTGTTGTCTCCCCCCATTATAATATAAACAACTTGATAAAGGTTGTGATCTTCAATTTTGTATCTGTATTCTCAGCACTTAGCACAGTGCTTGGCACATTCATTAATTCATTATACAATGGTGAGAGACTATTATACAGAAGTAGAAGTCTTCCTTCATTATCTCTATGGGCTAAAGAGTTAATAGGAATCTTGAAAAAAACAGTAATTTTTAATGCTCTTTTGGATTTTAAAAATCATTTTTTATTACTTGAAATGTTCTATCTGAGAGTTTATTTTTTTAAATTGTCTTTCTCCATTTACCTTTTATCTCATTCACTAATTTTGTGGGTATTGGGTGGGAAACTTAATTTGCAAAGTTCATATTGGTTTCAGGAACCAATATGAAAACATCCTGTTTTTTTACTGGTTTGACATTGATAACTTGCTCAGAAATTCTATAGAATAGGTGAATGAAAGAAATCAAACTGGTTAGCTCCACATTTCCACCAAAATTTTTTGTTTTGTATAAATGTATGGGCTTATTTATGTATGCACATACTTGTGGATACTTCAGTATTTCAAGGATCTGTGGTCTTATCTAAGATTTCTACCATTTCACATAGCCACTGTTCCATGTCTTAGTATCTTGTCATCTTGAATTGTTATGGTAGAAACAGTATATATCTTACCAGTTGGTCAAGGACCTTTTGCTCTTTAGCTTGATAGGTTCAGAGGATTCTTTCTGCTTTATCTGGGCTGGACCTTGGGAGACAGATGTACAGTTTCCTCATGAGACCAGTGCCCCAAACCTTTCTTAATTGGTAGCCCATGCCTTACCTTATTCTCCTCATGTAAATTTTTCTTTGAGTCATCAGAGGACAATTTTAGCAGGGAAGTAAGGGGTATGGTGGTGACCTTGAATTTTTTATTGGTGTTATCAATAAATTAACAGTATGACTGAAGATAAAATCTTGAACTTTCTAGACTATTCTTAATTTTAGGTAGCTTGAAAATATTTGGTTTTGAACCCTAGCATTCTTTATAATAAAAATATATTTATAATATAATAAATAAAAAATTATAATAAATAATAAATGTTCCAGAGGGGTGTGGTATGAAACAGCATTAAAGGTAGAAATTCCTTGATGATGAAGTGTTTAGAGTTCTATAACTAAATGCTTTTGGCTAGAAACCAACAAGAACCTGGTTTATCCTGAATTAGCAGTGCTTTGATGAAGTTCCCGTGTACCTAGGAATCTAGGTGTTTAAAATAGCTTAAATGGCTATCTTATTAGGCTTACCAGAGTGCTGAAGGATTTATTTACAGCAGTTCTAATCTACTGTTATGTTAGAAAAGTCACTTTTGCCCATTGGTGCAGTCAGAATTGGAACTAAACATGTTGACTGTGTTTAAAGTGCCTCAAGTACCTACCTGTAACCAAATGACCTAAGGCCCCTGTTAATAAAATTCTGTTCTTGCTCAGTCTGTTACAGGTTTTCTCTCTGATGTCTGATATGAATTTAACCTAGGCAAATAGGAAGGACCTGAGTGGAAGCCTAAAGTTTTTGAAGTTTGGCACGAGATCCTGGTGCTGATTATATCCTTGGGCATTTAACCTTTCTGTGGATGTTTGCACATAAGTAAAATGGGGACAATAAAATTCCTCCTTCCTGTTTCATAGGGATGCTATTAAAATAGAAATAAAAAACCTGAAGAAGAAAAAGGGCAATGTATATTCTACTATAGCTAGAATTCCACTTTTGTCACAGAGCAGCTAATGGACAGTGGCTTTCTTGAGTGAATTTTTACAGTGTGTATGGCATATATTTGCCATTGTAATAAAGATAAATCTGAAGCTTCAGTGCTATATTTTTTAAGATTGTCACTTTGTGTCATCTTTTGTGAATTTATAGCTGATGATGATGTGTAAGAACACAATTTTATATTGTTTCTTTACCCTTTTTAGAAGAGAAGCAGTGGGATGCAATAGAAAAAAATGCTGCCTTTGGAATCAGGTTCAAATTACTGTCTAGCTGGCTACTTTCTGGTTATCTTGGTCAAGTTATTGAATCTTTCCTATCCTCGGTTTTCATTTATAAAATGTAAGAGTTGAACTTAGATGACCTTCAAGATCCTTGTAGCTCTAAATCTATGATGGTATGATTAAATTTCAAATTGGTGTATGGTTAGCCAATGACCTACAAATGAAGTTGCTATCAGATCATATTTTAAATGTGCCTTTAGTCTGTCTTAATGTTAATTTCATCCCCCTATGATCTATATGAATTTTTTAAGCCTTACTTAGTGACATTGTTTCTATTATGTGAACTGAAATTGTGAGGAATAATTTTGTCCTCTAAGGGGGTGGCTAGGTGGCGCACTGAGTAGAGCTTTGGCCCTGGAGTCAGAAGGACCTGAGTTTGGATCCGGCCTCAGACACTTAACACACACACACACACACACACACACACACACACACACACACACACACACACACACACACACACACACACACACACACACACACACACACACACACACACACACACACACCCCTACCTGTGTGACCTTGGTCAAGTTACTTAACCCCAATTACCCTCCAAAAAGAAAAAAAAATTTGTCCTCTAGAGACTTATTGGGAAAATAGGCTTTGACTTCTAAGATGATGTCACCATTTGGAGCTAAAATGTCTGGATTTGCTGGCCTTTTGTCATCTGTCCTTTTTGTAACTCCTCTGTGAAAGTGATGACCTTTAAAAATTTAAAAAAAAGATGTCCTGCATTTTAGGATTTATGTTTACTATAATGGCAAATATATGCTAAATATATAATAAATATTCACCCAAGAAAACTTCTGTCCTCTAGCTACCCACTGACAACATGGAATGTTAACTATAGTAGGATATACATACCTTTCCTGTTTTGTTCCTATGGCATTTTCCTTGACTCACAGGAGTCACAGGGGAGGTGCACAGCTAAACTTAAATTGAAGGCATATGAAATCATCAGTACAGTGTCAGGTTTTTCAGTATGAAGGTGTTGCTTGTCAGGTACTTAACTTCAATCATTTTGTATTATCAACCTGTATATAGCACAGATGTTTTTCAGGCTTCTCCCAAATGTCCTATTATCCATTTTGTTACCACCATCTTGTCTTCTCTGTAACTATTTTCCTTTCAGGGGTATTTCATTTTCTCCCCCTCTCCTTTTTGAGGTCCTGATGCCATTCCTGCATGTTGCCCACTAGATGTCACACATTTGCAGCTATTTCTGGCAATCTTTGGTTCTACCCACCCACTTTGGGCTCTTCCTGGCTTAAAGACAGGTCTCTTTGACAATATCACTTTGTTTTGCTATGCAACAGGTGCTTTTTTTTCCTAAACTAACAAACATTTATTGCCTTCCCCTCCTACCTCCCTATTCCCCCCCGCCCGCCCCAATTGGGGGAACAAAATAGCAAAACTCTTGTTTTGCTGTCAAGGAAAACAAATTCTTACATTGACCACATCCCAGAGTATATGTCTCATTCTACATCTAGAGTCTATAATTTCTGTTAGGAGAATGTTTTTCATTCTTGTTTATTTGTGACTTTAGGCAATTCCAGACTCCACTGCAGTGCCTCCTCAAAATTATATAGTCATTCATTAGCTTTAGGAAGAGGTACATTTTTCTACAATTAAATTTGTAAACAAGACTTATTAATTTTTTGTTTTGTTCCTTTTAAGGTGAAGGGTTGTCACACCCTAAGTGTGTTTAAATTATGCAAAACAAATCTCTTAAAATTCATCCATACTGAGAAGAAAAAGGGAGTTTGGATAGTACTACACACAGCTGTGTAAGGAGAAAGGCCCTGGATTTCTTGTCTGATAGAACAGGGGTTTGAGTTTTGACTCTGCTACTTACCCTTACCTTAGAGAACTTAATTTGCCTGTGTGAGACTTAATTTCCTCATTTGTAAAATTAGGGAGTTGAATGGATGAGGAGTGGTAAAGGACTTGAGGATTGACCCTGGATATGCCTCTCAGGTTTGTATTTGTAGTATTTGTTAGGAAAAGCTTCATTTAATGAATACCATGGGCAAAGCCCTGTAGGAAAGAAGGTGGCATAAAATATAGTTACTGGACTTAAGAGCCTTAAGAATTAGGTGGAATTTTGATAAGTAGAGGTTGCAGTAGGACATAACAAG
Source organism: Gymnobelideus leadbeateri (assembly GCA_011680675.1). NCBI lineage: Eukaryota > Metazoa > Chordata > Mammalia > Diprotodontia > Petauridae > Gymnobelideus > Gymnobelideus leadbeateri. Next base: position 243,517 of record WOXC01010904.1, read on the forward strand.
GCAAAGTGAAAAACTTGGGGAAAGGAGATAACACAGTGTATAGCTATTCAAAGAAAAATAATAAAATTTGTATATAAAACTATGTCAAATTGAGATTGGAGAAATATGGCTAGAAAGATAGATTGTGGATTATCTTGTTTGATGATAATGGGCAAATAATGAGATAAGTGAGGGTTCTTGAGGAAACTGAATCTGGCAAGGCTATGCAGGGAGTTAGTATGGGTAGAAAACTATGTTAGCAATGAGGGTTGATAAAAAGTTCAGCTAAGACAGGATCCATGTCCCTAAGGAACTTAGTCAAGAAGACTAGCTAGGAGTCCAGGGAATAATTTAGGTATAAGATGAAAGTCTGAATTAGGATTTGGGTATTGAGCATATGGGGGGAGAAGAAGGAAGGAAGGAATTAGGGGCAGCTAGGTGGTGCAGTGAATAGAGCGTCAGCCCTGGAGTCAGAAGGACCCGAGTTCGGATCCGGCCTCAGGCACTTATTGCACACACAAAGAAAAACCTAGCCTTCTGACCTTGGGCAAGTTACTTAACCCCAATTACCCTCCAAAAAGCAAAAAAAGAAAGGAGGAGGAGGAGGAGGAGGAAGGAATAGAGTGACTTTGGCCTTTTTCAGGGCCTTTTAAAATGTGTGCAGTTTTTAAAAATACTGACTTTGGAGAAAGACCTGGGTTTGAATCCTCTCTACCATTTTATTACCATTATGCATTTTTGGGCAAGTTACATCTTTGGGCTTTGGTTGCCTCATTTGTAGAATGTTGGGAATATGCAATTTCTAAAGTTTCTTCTGTCTCTGAATTTGATCCAGTTTGATTCTCTATTTTATCCCCCAAATATGGACTTAGGGGCTGGTAAATATTATCATAGTGAAATGATTTATATTCAGGATCTTGTGGGGTAAAGAAATATAATTTTGAAAAATCTTTTAAAAAGAAGGATTTTAAATGATGTGAAAGTTAATGAAATTTACTGCAGTGTTATTTTCTCTAGGACTTTGTTCCAGATGGGTATGGAATCTGGGGGGTTAATCTTAGAAACTTCTTAAATATTAAGGTATTTTTACTTTTTTCTTGATTAAAATCCTATGAGTCAATACTAACAGTGATCCTTAAGTTGAAGAAAAATATGTGAAACATAAAATTTTTTTGGAAAGCACATTAAAGTGTACAGCTTTAATAAAATTCTACAAATCCTTTTGAGGACCTGCTAATGTAATAGATACTGTAGCCTGTTGGGAAACTCCAGGTTTTGGAGAAGGTGTGGAATTAGCTGTGAAATCCTAATAGCTAGCTAAAAGTCTGGCTCAGTACTAGGCTAAACTATGCCCTCCTCCCCAGCCCGGTTGATTAAGCAGAAATTGTTAACATTTGGGCAACCCATGAACAGGGGTTCTTAAGATAAGACAGTTTGCTGAAACCTGTGGACCCTTTCTAAGAACAACCTTGTAAAGCGAAACAAGTTTTGCCCCTAACTCTGAAATCTATCCTTGAACCCCTTAATAACTGCTGCAATAAAATGTATTATGTAGAACAGGTGTATCTGTCTTTTTACATTAGAATGCATACCTAAAGGGACTGTTCACTTTCCTAATCTCAGTATTTTTAGTACCAATGTCTTACACATAATAGGTACTTCGTAAATGTGTGAATTGAGTTTTATTTTTTTGTCTACTGAATGAATTGCTTTTGTGAATTCTGAACTAATAGAAATCTTGTTTTTAAGAAATAAAAATTTATTTGACTAATCAAGGAAATATTGGGCCATTCTTTTTCTTGTTCACCTTTTTTGCTTTCCTCAGTGATACTGTCTGTAAAGCCACAGTAATGGCATTGGAGATACAAATTTTACAAAATTAAGCTTAATGAGATTCCTTCGAAATTCTGAAAGAAGTATACTAACTACTTCTTAATGAAGAGATTTTGGACTTGGCATGCTGCAGAATAAGGTTTTTTGGAAATGACCAGTGCTGAAATTTGTTTTTGAGTATGTTTGTTTATTACAAAGTAACCCCATGGGGGGATAGGAGTGGAAGACAAAATAATGAGAAAAAAATTTAAAAACATTTTAACTTTGAAGATCTCTGCCCAGATATTTACAAATTACTAGGTTTGGCGTTTTTTTTTTTTAAGTCACTGTTCTGAATCCTATTATTTCTCCAAAGCTTATTAGATTCATTCCTATCCGTTGCCCTTTGGTTTCTCCATCTCTTAAGCCTTAATTTCAACTTTTATATTAGCCTTTCTTTTCTGTTTCTAGATGCCCTTTTTACCCAAAACCCCAAGGTTATGCCTTTAATGTTGTGCCATCTTCCTTTGCCAGTTCTAATCTTCTATTTATGTCATTGGGCTTTCAGGAAATGAAACTGTAAAACTTAATAGGTCTTCTTTAGGGGATACAAGAGGACTAATAACTAAACTCATTCCTAGAGAGCTTTTTATTTAAACAAAAAAGGGAAAAAATCTTCACTTTGATACTTAAAAAATTAGCTTTAATGGGCTGGTCTTCAAGTATTGTTAAATTAGTGTCCTGTTTTGCATCTCTTCTTTGGACTCCTTATTCCACCCCCAACAACAATATATGAAGGTGGTGTCAGGAAGAATATGAGATCATTTGCTTTACCTTTTCTGCTCTTCACTGTCTCCCATTGGTAGTAATCTCCCCTCGGAACTTACGTAGTATTTTTAAGAAGAGTGACTAATACACAATATTAAGTCATCTATTAAGCCTTACCTCCCTACTAAACTATAAGGTATCTGGAGGTCAGAAATGGTGTCTTCACTTTCTTGTCTTGACCAAACTTTGTTTTTCTTAGCATGAAGCATTCTGCTTTTACCTTGACCTTAGTAAATGCTTAAGTCTCATAATTTCTAATTAGTATGAGGATTTCGAAAATACATTTTTTTCTTTTGAGGTAGCTGCATAGTGAATAGGAGAGGGCTAACCTTTGAGTCAGAACTACTTTCCTTCAATTTCTACCTTGGACATACAGCAGTGTAACCATGGATAAGTCATTTTAACTTTTAGTAATTATAGCTAACATTTATTACATAGCACATAATGTTTACAAAGTACTTGAGAATTTTCTTTATTTTATCCTTCCAACAACTGAAAAATGGTTGCTGCTATTGTTATTACTTTATTGATTATGTATTGCCGGGTGAGTATTTTGCCCAGGATCCCACTTTAAATGCCTGAGGCAGGATTTGAACTCTGGTCCTTCTGACTCCAGATCTAGGTCTAGCTCCCTATCATGTACCATTTAGTTGTGTAGAAGCCCAGAGTAATCCACAATTAAACTTGTTGATCCAGATCTCTGGTAAAGTTTCTATACTGGGAGCTCCTTGTACCTATAAAATCAAACCCCCACCAAAAACAAAACGTCTGTGATTATTACTATGTATGGTGTGAATAGATAAGGGAAACTTTGTGTATGTTTAGTGAAATTAATATTGATAAATTTTAAATAGGTAGAGAATGTTACACTGCATACTTAACGTTTGTGAATCAGACTCACGTTTTTTTTTTTTTTTAATTTATTTATTTATTGATTGATTGTTGATTGGTTGATTGCCTTTTGGAGGGCATTTGGGGTTAAGTAACTTGCCCAAGGTCACACAGCTAGGTTTTTTTGTTTGTGTGTGCATTAAGTGTCTGAGGCCGGATCCGAACTCAGGTCCTTCTGACTCCAGGGCCGACACTCTACTCACTGCGCCACCTAGCCGCCCCCGCAGACTCACGTTTTTAAAATTGAAAAACTGACCAGTCCTGAATGTTTACTTAGCCTAGCTTTGCAGGTGGCTAGAGGCATCACTCAAGAGTTAGCAAATCTATTTAAGATCAGAGGTGTTTAATTCTAACAACTTTATTTATTCAACCACTTTAACATTCATCAACCCTGACAATCCCAGTCAGACTCTTCTCTACCTGGCAATCCACCTCTAGTCCCTTTTCAGTGCTTGGGAGGAAGTAAGAAATAAGACCAGCTGTTTTGTGAATTATTTTACCTAGTTTATTCTTTCTCCCATGAGATTTGTTACAGCTAGCTTAATTTCAAATGAAGTATAGTTAAAGGTATATGTGGGTAAATAAAATTATAAAATTTTGAGGTTTTGGCCTTGGAAAGAAGCACTACTTCAGACTTTTAAGTATGAATGCTGTTATGGGTATACTGGGATGAGTGGATCCAGAATTCCTGTACCCCAAAGATGCCTAGAGTCAGAACCTACAAATGACCTAATGAAAAACAGGCTTCCTTTTGGCCTGGAGAGTTAGTGCCACTTACTGGAACAAATACGTTCATTTTTTGATAATACCTTGAAGGTGAATCCTTATCTCATGGGGAGGGCTGATAGTAAATTACAGAGGCGAGAAGTCTTGAGGTTTTAAAGAGGTGGATAAATCTGGCACTAGCTATAATCCATCAAACACTGTGTACTTGATTTGTCAATCTCTTTTTTATACCCAAGACCATAAACACAGCTGAGACATAAAACAGCAAGATGGGTAACCAAGGCAGCAACAGTTTGATGTGAGTTCATAGCCAGGAGGAGTCTCTAACTCCCCCTCCCTGCATTTTGTTGCTCTTGAAAGAGAGTATATATGTCTATTCTAGCTAGTCTTTTTTTCTTTGGGCAAATTCAGTAATGGGTTATAACCTCTTCATCACCTTTCTGTCTTTTTAAAGATTGGAATGACAGTAAAAATTCTGTAGTTGAGTTAGAAGAAATCAGTTCTTGAAAGGCCCATAGATTGCTGTTAATTTTAAAATGCTCTAGGAGAGACTACATAATGCAGTAGTGGACGGAAAAAGGTCTGGCCTTACAGCTAGGAAGACCTGAATGTAGGTCCCATACTAGTTTATGACCATAGGCACGTTGTAAGATACTCAACTTTTTTTGTGACCAAAAGCAGCTTTCTAAGACTAGAAGTTGGAAATAAGTTACTGTTCTGTATCCAAACTAGGAATTTCCATACTAGACGTTCTCCCTCTTCCCTGGTGTTTAGGACCTTTTCTTGTATCCTTTATAAGCTTGGCAGGGTGTTTTGGTGTATAGTAAGCCTTAGAAAAGGATCATAGACTAGTGAGTAAAGAGCTGGCCATGGACTCAAGAAGACCCAAGTTCAAGTTACCACCTCCTTAATATATATCTTGAGTGTGACTGTGGGCAAATCACTTAACTTTTAGAAATTGCAGAGAAGGTGTAGATTTGCCCTGGTGGAGGAAATTCCTTATCAGGAGCTTGAGCTTTCTACATTAATGAAATCTTAGCTTTGGTTAAAAAGGGGAAAGGGCATTCTTTATGATTTCAGTGACTAGGTTTTCAACAAAATTTAGGTACAAAGTTGGGGTCTTTTGTTATGCCTCCAGTTCTATTTCACTGAAGAAAATTACTGTTCACTTTGCTACAAAAGGCTTATACACATATTTCACTTAGAATTTTATTTAATAATCACATATCAGTAGTGTTAGACAGGGACCTCAATAAGACACTGTTCACCTCTGCCCTGTATGGGTTGTGAATTGTAGGTCAAGGTCTTAATCTCAGTAAAGTGACGATGTCTTTACCTCCAATTTACATTAGTGGTGGTAGTACTAGGGAAAAGTAGAATTTAAAATACTTTAAAATTGATATTTATAGCATAGAGGTTTTTTCAAGGAAAAAATGCTTTCATTCAGAGGTAGAAATCAAATATGCCACTGATTTTTGCCAGAATTTGAATTGACAAAAGAATTTTAGTAAAGAATATTATCTGATCAGAGGTTCCCAAACTTACTTGACCTGCCAAACCCTTTTAAAAAAATTATTCAGTGCCTCCCTTAAAATCTACTTTTGTAAAACTCTTTTAGCTTGTTTTTAAAAATTTTGCATCATTTTTAAAATGTCAGATATTTTTTTAGAAAATTACACATCTTAAATTTAATAATTTATTGTAAATTTGTTTTTTTTCTGCATTGAAATTTTGATGATGCAGTATTGCATCATGTAACTGTATTATTGTAAACACACTCACATATTCCTGCTGCACATATTCCTGCTGATGTATGCTGGACTTCTTAACAAGTGCAAGAAGCTGGCCTGCCAACACTTGTTTATTAAGACCTGTCGGGAGACTTGACCGCTGGTTGTTTATCGTTTGTATTTTGTTTATTTGAAAAATAACGTAATCGCTATGATTTTAACTCTGTTATATAGCAGATGAAACATGTACAAATGGTTTTTCAGAATTTTCTTATCTTCTTTCCTTATGCTTCAGCAACCCTCCTTATTTTTATTCAAGGTCTCCCAATTGCATGGGAGACTATTCCAGTTTACCTCATTTACCTTATCGTTCCAGCTCTCGCCCAAGTATCACCTACTTTGGGAACCTTTGGTTGTGGCTGAGCCTGTGAGGTGATTTTTTTTAAAAATTCATTTAAAAAACCTTTAGTAGTATGGTTTCTTAATTAATTGAATTCTTGTGGGTATTTTCAAAAAGCTTTTCAAGTGCAATATTTTCCAGTATTTCCCTTTACCCAGGTGACTATCAGCAGCCCAAATTAATGCTATTTTAGTACTAGTGCTATTTCGTTTCTTTATTATTGTCCTTGCTTGCATTGGGATTCTTGTTTTAATTTGCGTAGTTGGGAATCTTGTTCTTAAATATACTTAGAGTAAATAGTGTATTCAACAGTTTTGTGTTTGATAAAGGGATATCCATACAAATTGTATGTTTACTTATAAAAGCTCTACATCTATTGTAATATTCTATAGAGGATCAAATGATGAGCCAGCAAGGTGGTTAGTTTTTTTTTTTTTTTAATGGCTAGAATTGGATCAGGAACAGGCTAACTCAGTTAATTCTGATATAAAAGTTGTCCTAAATAAAAATAAAAAAAGCTCGATATATTCTACTTAGGCAGGAAATGTACCAAAATACTAGAGACATTGAACTGTGGTTTTTGTTAACCTTCAGTTTACCCTTTTCAGAGAGTGTAGGGAGTTGATGAAAAATATTTCACCAAATTCTTAAATTTATATTTGGACTGGTCACTTTTTGACCTTGGGCAAATTATTCACCCATACTACACCTTGGTTTCCATATCTTTAAGAAAAGTGGGTTGAAGTAATTAAACATATAGTTCTTTCCAGCTCTAAATTTGTTTTCCTGCTGGGAGTTAATGTTGGTGGTAGTATTATAAGGGTAGATGGTATGATATAGGGACTTTAGATGAAGTGGGATACTTTATAGCTTTGGGTAATTGCTGTTGGCATCTGGGCAAACCATTGTGCCTCAGTTCTCTCATCTGTAAAATGGGCATAATGATACTTTTTCAACCCAACTCACAGGATTGTTTAAAGGTTCTATAATCTCAAAGAGCTCAGTGGACATGAGCTATTATTGAAATTGATTTTGGTGTAGGCACCTGACCTTGACACTACAGGTACCTTCTGCCTCATTTATAACCTCATGTGCCTGGCAGATAGATCAGAGGATTTCCAGGACCCTCCTGGATAAATTTAGAGGGGGGAGATAATAGCAATCTCTATTTTTGATGCTTTGGGATTGTTCATTTGGTTCCCAGGTTACCAGGCATTCCAATTCAATTCAAATACTAGATTTTGCATTCTGCTTCTGAGTGATTTAGATTCTGTATGTTCTCTTGTGCTGTTCCACACCCACATAACACGATCTTTACCTTTTGTTCAGGAAGTAATTAATAATATTTTTTTTAATTTAGAATTTTGAGAACTTTGAAACTTAACTTTAGAATTTTAAAAGTACTTAAAATTAAAAATCTTTAAAAATTTAATGGGTTGCAATGGCCAAAGAATTCGTAACCAAGTGGCCAAACTACTAGCCCCAGCTAGGCTAGTACCCTGACAGTAGATAGGGACTTCCACTAAGAATAATTCCACTAAAATTATATTTTTAAGCCCCACCAGGACCTACCTAAGTTGCAATGATTCCAGCCTTGAATTCCAAGGTTACCTCCATGCCATATTGAAGCATCTCGGAGTAGAATTCTTAACTTTTTTTTTTATACATAGGGCTTCCACATTTCCTCTCATATTGGTACTGTATTTTAATGATGGAAGTGTTTAATGGAAAATTAATCTTTAAAAAAAAGCAGAGGAGTCAATTGAAAAGGTAATGTGTGTAACCCAGGCAATTATGCTATTATTGTATTAATTTTAACAATTTGAAATGAATGTAACACATTCACAAACAGTCATCTTTGACTATTGAAATATTTGAAATTTGAAAAACAGAAAGTTAATTTCAACATTTGGTTAGTTTTATTGTAGGAAAAATAGAGGGGCTGAAATGTTTCACCATCACAGAACACCAGAAATATGAAGATTTTAAACTTCTCATGCTCTTTTTAGAGAAAGAAATTTGAGACCCCTTCCCCTAATAACATTCTTATATCTTAATTCAAATCCTGGTTTTAAAAAAAAAATCTTGTGGCCTTATCACAAAAAGTAAATCTACAGAAAGGGAAATTAGGTGGTTACTTAAGACATTTAGACTTCATTCTAATCCTTGTTAAATAGGTGGAGTCTATTTTTTAAAAAATCACAAAATATTGACCTAATGGCAATTAAATTGATATAAAGAGTCTCTCTACTATGCCCCCTTTCCTCACTTCAAGGAGGTACCTCTTTTTGTAAAAATTCGGTTTGTCCCAGTCTGAAGGTCTGAGCAAGCATGGCCTTTCAGTGTATAGTTGATGAAAGTTGAAATTGCTTTGCCACAATTTAGGATGACAAATTTAAATGTTCAAACTTGAATAACGCAACAGAATTTGAAGTTGGATAGCTACTGGAGCTCTATTTTAAGGGGTACTGTGAACTTTGGGCGTTAACATTTTAAGTGAGATCTTAATTTTTAACTCCTGGCCTTTAATAGGAAAATATGCTTTCATCTCTTTAGATAGGTCTGTATTTCACCACCTCACCTTTCTTACTGAGTGAAATGAAATACTAAAGACTTAAGAAACTTTAAGAGGTTCTCTTAAGAACTCCCCCAGCTTTCGTAAATCAATCATGGCATATCTTGTTGGCAATATAGTAGAGCAGAAAGCAGGTGCTTGGAATGAGGAAACCTAGCACCCATAATATAATAGCCCTATGTTCCCGGGCAAGGCAAATAAATACCAATGAGCCTTAATTTTCTTAGTTGTAACATGGGCATAGTAATTCTTGTAATTTCTATTCGTTGGGTGGTTATGACAAAAGAAAGGGCTTTTGAAACTTTGACACCTTAAGTATGAGCTTACTATTTTTGTCTGGACTTTTAATTGGTGTGGGGAGTTTGCATACTGAGAGCTCACCTACACCAAATATAGACCCTCAACTCCTCTGTAGTTGAGGCTTATTAAGGTTGCTCCTCTGAATGAGATGGGGGCAGGACAACCCTGAAGGCATGTCCTTTATCCATTCTGCCCTTATCATTATAATTAGAAGTAATAATTGTAATCTCTCAGAAAGGGTATTTTCCTTGTTTCTCTTGGGCACTCCCTTACATTCCAAGTTAATCATGACTGATTAGAATAAGAATGTTTCAACTGTGAGGGTCTTTGGAGATCATCTGGTCTGCCCCCCCCCCCCTTTTTTTTTTTACAGGTAAGGAAACCAAAGCTCAGAGAGATGAAAGACTTCCTTCCTTCTATTTACATTTAGGTTTCTTCCCCTTCCTCCTCCCTTTTCTTTCTGAAAAGAGAAAATAGCCTGAGGGCTTTTACACACTGCCACTAATCCTTTTCTTTAGGCAAAAGCAGAGTCCCCTTAGCACTTTTTTTGAATCCTCGGAATTTTCCCCATGTTCTGAGGTTTTAGAATCTTAATCTAGACATAATATAGTGACTGGTACTCCAGCTATCCTTGGATCTAGTAGAAGTCATTCCATGTGACAGTATTTCATTCCTAACGTATTTGATTCATCATCTTTTTAACTACAGGTTTCCCTCCCTTGTCTTAATGCTAATAATTACTGACATATAGAACTTTGAGGTTTGCAATCTGTCTTATATTTGATCTTTTAAAAATGATTATAAGCAATATTGAACATCAATACTACCAATTACATTTGCTTTTCAGCTATTAACATTTAAATAAATGGAATGTAACCTATAAAATGTAATAATTTTTCCTTCTGTCTCCAATTGGAATTATTCCCATTCAGTTTTCCTTTTATATATGACTCTAGTTTATGTGTAATTTATTCTTTTGGGTCTTTTTTTTTTTTGTCCTTGCTTTGATTCCTAAAGATCTTTCAGTGTTTATGTTCCTCATATTTGTCAGTCTTAACTGAATTATAGTAGTCCATTATGTTGTAGGACATCTAAGTTGCTTCCATTTTTTGTTATTAGAAATAAGATTAATATAAAAATCTTAAAATAGAACTTTTTTGCTTTTAAGAATGCTTTTAGGGTATATTTCCAACAGAAGAATTTTTGGACAAAGCCTATTTCATGTGATCTCCACACCAAATTTATTGGGTATATAGTTATAGATAATATCATAATTTTTATAGATGAGGAAGTTCAGGCAGTAAGGTTCATTGACAACAGGCAGAGTAAGTATTATGAGCAAGTCATTCTTCTGTCTTCTGTGCTTCTTGCAGAATATTCATAGAACTTATTTTATTGTCTTACCTTGTATCCCCAACTCTTGATCTGTGTAAATGTTATTCACATCGTGTATCACCCATGGTGAATTTTGAACATTGGCACTGTTTCTCATTACACAACATGCTTCCCAACACCTACCAGGCATGCACTGAGGGAATATAAACTAATTTTAACAGCCTAAGCAGAACATAGTTAGGAAGGCAAATCTTCTACCCCCATAAAACCTACATGGTGAATGTCAAGTCTAAATAGCAGTAGCTTTTGTATTTCTGGTCTCCTGAATTAGCTAAATTTAAGTAATAAATAATTTTCTGTACTATTGTTTCTCAAATTTACTAGTGCAAATTTGAATCCTATTATTTAAGGATGTTGCTAGTTCATCCAAGTTTATAATCAGTATGCTTTCTATTTCAACATATGTGCCATATACCTGACATATTAAGTAGAAATGTCTTATGAGCAGCCAGTTACAGAATCTCTTCTCCCTTACTCCTTAATCTCCCCTCCCCCTCTTGGGTTCTCCAAATCAGAGTTTACCTATTAAACTACTCTGGGCCCTACTGTATTACTCATTGCTATTTTGCTTAACTTAATTAAAAAAAATTAACAAACGAATTTTCTTTGTAAAAAACTGCTTCCCAAAGCTAAGTTGGAACATTAATTTACTGCCTAGGGATCATAGGATTATTTGTAGCTGGAAGAGACCTTTAGGGGTTATTTGGTTTGACCCCTTTATTTTTTTCAGATGGGGAAAATGAGGCCTGTGATAGGTAGAATAACCTATTGAACATCCCAGAGGTTGTAATAAGTGTATCTGGTATTTGAACCCAGACTCTGTGACTCATAATTCACTGTCATTGTCACTGTACTACAGTGTAATTTATTTGAAAACCATGGCTTGACTTTTAGACAGTCATTTAATCCCCCCCCAAAAAAATGCTAAATAAATGGTACTGTTTTGGTTGTTCAGTTATTTTCATTTATATCCAATTTTTTTGTAATCTCATTTGGAATTTTCTTGGCAAAAATACTGGAGTGGTTTGACATTTCCTTCTCCAACTCATTTTAAAGATGAGGAACCAGGGTCAAGTGACTTGCCCAGGGTTATCTAGCTAGTAAGTGTCTGAAGGCAGATTTGAACTTAGGAAGATGAGTCTTTTGATTCCAGGCCTGGCATACTCTCCACTGTACCACCTAACTGTCAATGCTAATTTAACTCCTACTTAACTCCTGCTTTTAAAAGCTCCATGAATTTCATTGGTGTGGATACTTCTTTCACTGATTTCTTTCTCTCCTCCTATCCTTGATTGTAGATATGGATCTGGAAGACATAGACCTTCAAAGCCATCCATATAGTTTAACTTTCTAATTTTGCAGATAAAGGAAAAGGAAACCTAGGAAGTAACTGTTCAAGTTCACATTAATAGTAACGTGAAAGGTGAGATTTGAGCTCAGGTCCTTTGGCTCTAGAACCTAAAGTCTTCATGAGTTGATCTAAAATGTCACTTGGTAACCAGTCAAGTTCAGTGTGTGGGATACAAGGCCCTTACCTAACTAAAAACCACCACCACCACCAAAAAAAACAACTAAAAAAACACAGAAGTTTCTTAAGGCAAACAGAAGCTCTTCATTTCCCTAGTCAAGTCTTATGAGAGTTGGGCATCACCTACCCCAGAACAAGCTGGTATAGGGAAGCACTGCACAGAGATCAAGCAGTTATATAGCCCCATACAAACAATTCTAAGAAAGCCCTTCCCAATATCTGGACCTCCATTCCATTGGTGTAATTGGTGTATGGCCTCACATTCTAAGTGCAAACACATATTTCAGCTATTTTCCTTATTGAGCAAAGGCAGGTGGTTAAAAGAGCATCTAGGAGGGAGAAGGGTGGGGGGGGCGCGCGGTACCACCTGATTTCCATGAAATCAGGTGATTTACAGGAGAAGGAAACTCAGGCCTAGATAGGATTAGGACCTAGCTCAATTCTGGTGACTCTTGCTCCCATTTTATGAGAATTCTTTCACCCATTTCACTCAGGCTTTTTTATCAAGCTTGCTTATTTATTTGACACACATTGAAAAAAGACGATATGGAATGTTAGTATTAAAAAGACATATGCATTATCGTTGATTATGGACATTTCAAAGATCAGTAGCTATACAGTGACTAAAGGAGTAAAGATATACCCTGACAAAAGTTATTGGTCCTAACTTCTGCCTATAAATGATGCCCTGTTGTATTTGTGACAGCTTTTATGGTTAAAATATCTTTTCAGTAAAAGCCTTGCAAAAATCTCATTTTGATATTCAACATTAGATTTTGAGAGTCTTTCAAACTAGACAGCACTTGAGAATTTGCTTTGATATGACACTTTTGAAAGCACTTAATCTGCTTAAAGTTTTGTTCTTATCCCGAGTTCAACTTCATTACATTAGCCAAAGCCCTTTAAAACCTCGATATTCCCTTCTTTTGCTTGAGGGAAGTTGATTTGCTTAATATAAGTTCACGTTTCAGTCAGAGCTGAGGCCTCATAGAAGAGAGTAGAGCAAGGAACTGGTTCTCAGTTGTCTTCTGTTAGATCATCATATGGCTTCCTCAGCTAGTTTAAATTTTCTAGGATAAGATTGACGTATGCTTGACTCCCTTCTCCTGCCCTCTATGTCTCGATAGATTATAAGGACCTTTGTAGTAGATGCCTTAATCAATTTCATAGCATTGAATAAAGTGCTTAATAAATCTTTGTTTCAGTGGTATTTACCTCTTTGAATCTATGCTGAAATCACTATTGTGATATTTTCGGAGGAATGAACAGGGAACTGAGTCCTTGTTTAATAACCATATGGCATCAGACAATTACAATTTTAGAAATGGGACCTCAGATCATTTCGGTAAAAGTTTTATTTTTATAGATGAGAAAATGGCAGAGTGAATACTTTATCAGTGTTAGTAAAATGTCCCCAAAATTACCCTTAGCGTGTTCTAAGAGTTTTGATTTGGCATCTTGCTGTTCACCACACCTGACATCTACTTTCAACCAACAGGATCTTGAGCAAGTCATCTCACTTACTTGGCCTATTTCTTCATCTGTAAGATCCTTGAGGGGATTGGATTCTATGGCTTTCAAGATTCCTTCTGTCTCTAAATCTTTGATCCTGCAAGGATGTTGTTTTAAACATCAATCATTATTATAGCAATGGAGAAACAAAGAGAAGACCAAATAACAATTTACCATATAATATGAACTATATTTATGCCAGCACTATTTCCTTACAGATAGAGACTTAACCATATATCTCTTGGGTATGACTTAAATGATGATTTTTATATCTATGTCATGACAGACAGGAAAAGATTGACTTTAATATTGATTTCTGTTGCCTACTTGGCTAGGGTGTAAAAATTGGGGTTGTATTTGTTTACATAACTCAGAAGCACTTTTTGTACAAAAAAACTTGAGTTTAAAGATGTATCCCTTGTTTCCTTCCCCTCTTCCCAGCTATGAAGTAATTACAATTTATAAATATCCTGAATTAAATGCAACTAAACTAGGATTGGGGGACCAAACTCTAATCCTAAATTGTCTTTTATGGATCTTAGGAAAATAAACATTTTTTTCCTGGGATCTTTTTTCTCCAGAAAGTTTAGAACATGTTACCTCAGGCACATTGATAAGTGATGGTTAAACTTATGCTTGTGTGTGTGTGTGTGTGTGTGTGTGTGTGTGTGTGTGTGTGTGTGTGCACGCGCGGACACACATTCTCCAAGGTTGAGCAACACCATCTGGTGTGTTTTGGACCTGCCTTGACATAGCGTTGTTTTTTTTTTTTTTAAAGCAACTCCTTTTAAAGCTGCGGTATGTTTAATGGGCAGTCCTGCATTGAAGGCTGCTGTGGTATGTTGGTAGTTCATCAAAGCAAGGTTGTGATCCTGTCACTTCTCATTAATGAAGGCTTTTATTTAGCTTAACAAATCACATCTCCTATTAATATCTAGTCTTTTCATAGTAGTAAACTTGAGGGGATGTTTGACATATTTCATTAGTAGTGGCCAAGATGTGGAAACTTTGGTTCTTGCATTGTTATAGCCATTTGTCTGTTTTGCTGAGGTATAATTTTAATTTATCAAAATTCAAATGAACAAAATCACCTATGTTCTGATCCTTAAAAAAAAAAACAACTTTTTCTTCTGTTAAATGGATGCTTCTATTAGACTGCAATTCTTTCTACCACATTATTGGACTGTTAATTATCGGACTGTGTTAATTATCGGACTGTGGATTTAAAAGGGATATTAGAGATATTGTCCAATTCTCTGCTAACAAATAAGGAAACTGAGGTCTTTTAGAGAGTTCAAGTGACTCATCTGAAGTCATCCAGGTAGATAGTAGCAGCACTAAGATATCTTGGAATAAGCCCGAAATGTAGGAAGTGACAGCAAATAAGAGGATATTTTGGGATTTTTGTGAGGGAAGAGCAATAAGGGGAAGTGTCAAGGAAGAAGTGAAATGATTCTGATTTTGAAGGGTGAATATGACTTGGATATATTCAGAGGGAGATATGGAGATTCCGGCAAGGAGAACAGTATGAGCAAAGGTAACAAGATAGGAATGAAAATTTTGTTTGTGAGAGAGGAAAGAAGGATCAGTGTTGGGGAGATGGGAATTCAGGTAATGAGTAAGGAACTGTTAAAGGTAGTTGCATTGGATGGTAATGTGGTGATGAAAGGAGTTAAGAAATGTTAAGCATGTTGGATGTATTGGAGTGAGGGAATGGAATGAGAGACCAGTTAAGAAGTTATTGCCATAATGAAATACATGGTCAATGGAGATCTGAACTAGAGTGATGGCAGTAGTACTGGAAAGAATGGCTGCATATGAAAGACTTTGATTCTACCAATAGAAGGAGGTATGATGCAAAAATTAGTTTTTAGCTTTTATGCTTAGGTAATAAGAAAAATGGCAGAACTATTGATAATAGGGGCAATTGGGAGGGAGATCTTATTTGGCAGGGGTGGGGAAGAATGACTAGTTCTCTAATGATCATCCTTTTGACAATGTTTTTGAAATGATGGTATATCCAACTTGAAATGTCCAAGATAGTTGTGTTATGTGGGATTGAAATTGAAGTTGACAGGACTAAAAAGTTTTGAAATACCTTCTGGGTCATTACCATAGAAGTGGATAAGGTGGTCCATTCATAAGTGCAGTAATGAGAGAGAATATAAAAAAAACGATGGAAAACTATAGTCTAAAGATCTCACGTAGAAAAGAACATGGTGATTAGCATTCATATATTTGGCCAATGTTGGCAGCAAGTTTGCTAGAATCATAGATTAGAAGAAATGAAATGGGATGAGTAAATAACTAGACTTGGAAATTTTGTAGCCAGTTTGGATTATATAATTCATATTAATTTTATAGACAACTGAAATAAAATCCCACGTATTTGGAGTCCTTTTTGTATTTGTAGGAGGAAAACATGGCATATAAACAAACAATATTTATGTTTTTAAAAATTTCTGAAATACATCACAAAATTTGTAAAGATAGCAACCAAACTTATATTTTCTTTATTAATATTGTACAATGATGCTCATAATAATAGCTGTAGTTTCTGTGTCTCTTTTAGAATAAGTCCTGTGCTTGTGATTTCATTGACATAGGGAAACTCTCCAGTAATGCAGGTCTTTATTTTCTCTGCAATTTATCATCTTAGCTCACTGAGAGGTTAAATGATTTGTCCAAGGGTACATAGTTGGTATATGTTACAAGTCACGCTTGACCCAAAGTCTTTTTGGCTTTGAGGCTAGCTCTCTCTTCATTATCCCATGCTGTCTTTCATGGCACTCTTAAGGCTAACATACTCTTTACTTTGCTTAATAACACTGTGAGGAAGTTATTGTAATCATCAGCATCCTTTCCTTGCAAATGAGAAAATACACAGCAATATGGTTATATATTAAAGGAGCCAGAATCTTTGTCCTTGGTGTATATTACATTTATGTGCTGGTTACTGTTTTATACATTTAATACCTATTTAGTTTATAATTTGATTGAAGGGGAGAAAACACAAGATAACCAAGAGAAATAAGGAAATCCTTTTGGTGATGTTTCCTTGGAAGAATGCAAATTAAAAAACTGAAGCAAGATTTTCAGAACAAGCATGTGTAAATCTGGAGCAATCTAAATTATATAGTTCACAGTCTTTGAAGTGTCTAGCAAAAACCAAAAACAAACAAAAAACCCTTCCATATTCTCATAGGCTACAGTAAAATAAAGTAATTAGGTTCCTTGAATCTCCAGAGTGTTAAGCATTCTTAGATTTTTTTAGGTTAACTGTCAGCTATGCCCATAAAGTAATTACATGGCCTATGTGTAAATATAACACCACTCGTTCTGTATTTAGGACGAATCCAATTGTACCATGCTCTGGACTTAAGTATCAGAGAATCCTAGCCCATAAAATCGAGAATATTCAAGTCATTTATCTCATCACACCCTAAGCATTGTATTTATTCTTAATATTCAGTTTTTACTGGATTTGGAGTTAGAGGTCTCTTTGACCTCAGTTTCCTCATCTGTAAAATGAAGGGTCAGACTAGAAGTTAGATCTTCCACATGTCTAGGTTATGTGACCACTGGTAAGGACTTCTCGCTATGTTCTCCTATGTTTGAGAATAAGGTGTTCTAGCTGAAGTTGGTATAAGGAAGGATGGCTGGCTGCTTCTTAGGATATTAAATGCTTCAGGGCAGAGATGTTAGACAGTGGCCCCCAAGTCTTCTATAATGCAGTTGGGCTGCATTACAGAATGTAATTGGGAAATATTTTAAGAAAATAAATATGTATGAATATATAGATGTAAATATATATGTATATAAATGCAATAAAATAAAAAAATATAAGTCAGATAACATTACATTTTAAAATTCAAGGCAGTGTGTATACACACACACACACATACATACATACATACATACATACATACATACATACATATAGATATGTAGATATATATGACCTGTAGGGATCCTTACAAATTAGTGGCACTGTTTCTAATTTTTAGTGAATTATTTTCTTTGGTTAGTTCTTGAAGGTCTTTCTTTAGGGAGGTATTTTCTCTGATTAGTCAACAAATTTTACTTTTTAAGGATTTGTTTTTTTAGTGAGACTTTTTTCCAATTTGGTCACTGTAGATTTGAATTTATCTTCTACCTCCCTAATTTGGCTTTTAAAATCTTTCTTGAGCTCCTCTAGGAATGCTTTTTGGGCTTGAGACCAGTTCATATTTCCATCTGTGGTCTCAGGTGTGGAACAACAGAGTCCATGGTATCTCCTGAAAGTGATTCTTCTTGTTCAGAATAATAGGACTCTATTGTCCTTGGTCTTGCCTTTGCAAGTTGCTTCTGCCCCATTTTAATTGCCTATTTCCTGTCTTTTAAAGTGTTTTTCTGCTCCTGGAGTACAGAGGGATCTGACCCAAGCTTCTCAGGCTGGGAGCTAGGTGCCTGGTTGTTGGCTTTGTGTGCTGTAGCCTCTGGGTGTCTAGTTTGAGGCCAAGGCCTGGACTCTCAGTGTTTCCTCTGAGTTACCCTGAGGCTCATAGAGTAATCTGTGGAGGAGGAATGGTCTGGCTGCTTCAGATTTCTGCTTCTTTGCCCCTGGGCTACAGCTCGGGCAGGCTTTTGCTGGTCAGGTGAGGTGGGGCTTGTTGGGACCCCTCCCCCTCTTCTCTTCAGACTCCTTGCTGCCCGAGTTTACTTTGCCATCCTGGACCCTAAAAAATCAGGCAGGTGAGTTTTAAACTTCCAGGCGGGGGGCTGATAGCCCCAGGAGAAGCTGCTGTCTCTACTGGGTGCCCTGAGCCCTCTGTCCATCCCGTGGTGAGAGGATGGCTGCGGATCGCCCTTGGGGTGGGTGAATCTTCTGGCGGGGCTCCTCTCTTTGCTGTAGTCTGCTCTCTAGTCCCAGTGGGCACTTTTCCTGGGCTGCATTCTCCCATGCTCTGTCTCCCAGTGGATTCTGACACTCTAAAATCCGTTCAGATTTACTTTTTAAAGTTTAATGATGGGATTCATGGAAGAGCTTAGAAAAGTTACTGCTTCCCTTCCGCCACGGTGGCTCCACCCCGATTGGCAGTTTCTATTTGAATTTGAGATGGCTGCTTTAGGATATGGGGAAGGATAGAATAAGGAGGTTAGGAGCAATAGGTCTTAACATGTACGTTGATTAAAAAGTAATATTTTTGATTCTAGAAAATTCTGCTTTGGCATATGGATACCTATTCTGCATGTCTCTGCCATTGCAATGCAAACTCATTGTGAATAGGGATTGTTTCAGTCTTTTCACTGGTAATCCCAGTGATGAATAAATATTTGTGCTTGATAAAAATTTAATAGTAATAGTTGACATTTATATAGCATTGGCCATGTGCCAGACACTGCCAAGTGTTTTACAGTTATCTCATTTGATCCTCACTACCTTGTGAAGTAGGTGCCATTATTACTCTCTTTTCCCAGAAGAGGAGACTGAGGCACATAGAGACTAAATTACTTGCCCAGGGTTACACAACTGAAGCCAGATTTGAACTCAGGTCTCCTAGATTCTAGGCTTGGCACTCTTCCCTGCACCACTTAGCAGCCTCTAAACTTGATTGAGGACCAAAGACCCCCTTTAAATGGAAGTGGCACAGTTTTCAAGTACCGAGGGGGGTGGGATTCCAGCTTAAACATTTTACCCAGATTGTACAAATTCCTTATCCGGACTCTCAAATGTAGATAAATACCATCAAGTATGTAGCTCAACTATGCGGGTTTCTTTACTCTTGTTTCTAAAGTACAATTGATCAATTGTCTTTGGAAAGCCATTTGGATGTGCTTGCCTCAGATTGAAGGGGTCTCATTATGGATGTTATATTGATGTCATCAATACCTAATATAATCAGATACCATCTTTGCTGAGGGGACTTGGAATCAGAGACAAAAGGAACCTCATCAAATCAATTTCAAGGGGAAGGTGTTGGCATATCATGGTGTAAACCTGCAATTGCTAGATATAAAACTTCAGGGTGATGGTTGTTGGTGTTATTGCTGCTGCTGCTATTGGGAAAAGACTACATTTATTTGGGAATGAGAAGAGAATATAGAAAACTGGAAAAAAACCAGATTCTCTATTTTACTTAATAACTACAGCATTTGCAGGGATTTTTGACTTTTAAGTTTTCTCACCAGACTGTTTGTTGTTTGGCTATTAGGTCTTTAAAGAAGTCTCAATATAGCTGGAAGGAATATGGGGTATAGCAAGGCAATTAGAGGTTCTTAATAGAAGATGTGCTAAGTAGTGATCTACAGTCCCTTTAAAACAAGGGTGGGAGAGCTGCTTATTAAACACCAGTGTCTCAGAGTTAATCTTATTTATTTGGAAATAAGGGTAGAAACATTAACTAGAATATAATAAGCTCTACTTAGCCTCTTCCTCTCAAAGCTAGCATTTAGTCATAGGGTAGAGAAGGTAGTGACTGACATGCATTAGTGGAGGGACTTTCTTCATTCTTTGTACTAATGGAATCACTGGTCTAATTCTTACCCTGAGAAACAGGATGATTTTCAGGTCAAGGGTCCATAAGAATCAGGAAGGGGTAGCATCCAAGAGTGCAGATAAAAGGATTGATATTAGTAAGGAGTAAGAGATATGAAGGGGAAAGAGTAGGAGATGTTAAATTTTGAGAAAATGAGAGTTCTTTCATGGGATGACTTTAATCTCAGTAGTAATCTCAGGTGGCTAGGTAATCTATGCAAATTAGTCAATGAACAGACATTTGGGGTCCCTTCTGTGCCAGGCATTGTGCTGAGTGATTTTTACAACTATAATCTCATTTAAAAGGTAGGTGCTATTGTCGTCCGAATTTTACAGATGAGGAAATTGAGACAGAGAGGTTGAGTGACTTCCCCAGTGTCACACAGCTATTAAGTGTCTGAAATTGGATTTGAACTTAGGTCTTCCCGTCTCTAGGGGTGATGGGATATCAACTGCTATACCTAGTTGCCATGATGAATTTGATGGATCTTTCTCTTGAGAGAAGAGAGAATATGAATTCTAGTTATGGGGATAAAGGCTGGAAGATAGATGGAAGATGGAGAGTTGTATGTGAGAGGCAAGGAAAAGGCTATTTTGGCTGTTTTGTAGAAAATGGGAAAGTGAATAATGTATAGTGATGCTGGAAAGATCATTGAGGATGTAACTATTGGAGAAATAGGAGTGTTGACTTTGGCACAGAAAAGGCCATGTCTTTCTCAGAGACTGGAGGAAGGGAGAAGTCAAATGGATTTTGAGATGAAGAGAAGGGGAGTCCAGAAGAATCTTGAATGATGTAAGGTTTTTATTTTGGTCTCCATTAAAGTAAGACGCAAGGTACTCAGCTGAGGGGGGGTAGTGATTGGGAAGATGTGGGAATCTTGAGAAGGTTTGGAATAGATTTACTGGGATGTCAAATAGGGGAATCAATAAAAGAGAAATAAAAGAACTACTTTGCAGCAGTGAGAGCCAAGTTGAAGTTGGACAACATGAATGAATAATGACCTCAGGCAGAATGATTGTGCTGTGTTCAGCAGCTTATGAGTAGGAGCTGAGGAGGCAGATTTGTGGGAGTAATCTAGGGTTTACATTTGGCAAGGGAGGAACCTAAAATACGGGGGCAAGGGATTTGAGAGGAGTATAAGATAGAGCCAGTTTGGCTCTGGGGTTGATTTTGGAAGGTGAAATCAGAGCAGCATAGATGGCCTAAGAAAGTACAAAGGGAGTGGAAGGATGGGTGGTGTCTGAGGAGGACAGTAGTGTGTGTGTGTGTGTGTGTGTGTGTGTGTGTGTGTGTGTGTGTGTGTGTGTGTGTGTGTGTGTGTGTGTGTGAGAGAGAGAGAGAGAGAGATTTGGGACTTGAAGGTCCCAAATAGGTAACTATTTCCTGTATGTTTTATTTTATATGTTGAAAAACATTATTCTGACTAGAGGTGCATGGGTTTCACCAGACTGCCTGGGAGCGGGGAGCGCGAGTGTGTGTGTGACACACACACACACACACACACACAGAGACATGCACACACATGCACGAATCAAGAAAATCCCTGCTTTAATTTAATAAGTTGAGCAGAAGAAGATTGCCAAATAAGAGTGAAAGTCCAGCTATAGTTATGTACCATAAACTTATAGTGGTTGAAAATCAGGACATTCCATGCTTATCTAAAAGGGAAATAGAATAATGTAGCCGTTTTTAGAATCTGAACATTTCTGGGCAAATTGACTTGTAGATCAAGAATAGCTCAAGAATGAAAAGGGACAGTGGAGGTCATCTAGGCCAGCCATCTATTTATGTATTAGTAAACTAAGGCCCAGATTGAAGAGGCCTGCCTGCCCCAAATTTCATAATTAAATAAGCACCAAACCAAGGTTTGAACTCGGGTCTCTTGCCCTTGTCCAAATGCCACACTCATTTTCTGCTCCATCTTTTGAAAACATGCTTTTTCTGGACACTTCTGATGGGAATTGAGTAAATGGCGATCCCAAGAATAGAGTCCATGAATAGAAGTTGACATAGAAGACAATAGTTGATCTCAAAACTAGATGATAAGATGGTACTGTTTTTTTTCCCCTCTAAATTCCCAAGAGTTAGTTTAAGACTTTGGGGTATCTGAAGACATATTAGTATTTATGGTGTTTTCTAAGCCATCTCCCTTAGTAAAATCATTGAGTTTTATATAGGCCATGCGACTCAAAGAGATAAGTGAATATTAATCATACGGCATATACTTTTGAATTGTAAGGCATTTTTAAGTTCATATTTTGGTTATTTTTATATTTTCCTTTCATGTAAACAGTTTTTCAAATCTAGGCTTTCTTTGTGGGATGTTTTGCTTAAACGTTTGATTAAAAACACCTTTTCCTCATTAGGTAGTTAGTGGGGTCAAGGGAAATCTCTGTGGTCTAGTTTAAAACATGGTATCTGGCCAATGTTGGGAGAAGGGGCTTGGACCGCCTTTTAGTTGAACTGAATAAATGTTTTATTCTGTTTGGTTATAGTTCTGCCCCAGATTAACACCCCTATCATCTGTAGCATGGGACCAAATAGAGCTGCTGTTAATTTTTTTTTTTTTAATTGTAGATTTGTTTCACCCTAATAACATAATATGGTTAGCTCACTTAGAGAAATGTGTACTTATGTATCACTGTTGTAACATGATAACGTTCAAGGACTTTGGCTTTCTTTGGTAGATACAGATGACAGCTCCCAAATTCATAGATGTTAGATTTAGAGTCAGAGGTCAGGAGTTGTGGGAGGGGAGGGAGTGACTTATACTGGTAGTTATTTCTAGCATTTGGAAGAAAACATATTGTTGATTATAATGATGGTGGGTCACAACAGCATATTGATAGTCATTGATAGTCATTTTTAGAAGTATTGAAGTATAAACCTTGCACGTTTTGAGTTAAAAAAAAATTTTTTTAAAGGGACATGCAATTATAGAAGTGATTTTTTTTTTTCAGTGCTCACCCAGGAAGGGAAAATGCTCAGTGTGCTTGAATTTGGCAGTAATATCAGTACTGCCCACAATTCAGTAAAAACATTATGTAGCTATAGGAAATCATTTTTACAGTATGGCAAATAATAAATCTTTGGATCGTAGGAGTCAAGCAACAGAATTTTAAGTCAAGAAATTGGAAAACCATGATGCAAGATTATGTAGCTGTGGCCTGCCTCTGAGCAATGTTTAGTTTTCATAAGAATGATCTGTTTTCATTAGGTTTTCATTTTAATTGAAAAAATTGATTTTTTTTTTGGTATGGGGAGTAGGTTAGAGTCCTTTTATGTCATGTCTCAAAAGACAGGAGATGTAGGTTAGATAATTCTTTAAGTGGATGATAAACATGTGGGGGAAAGAGAGGGAGGCTTTTAAAAAGAAGCAATAATTTATTGGAAGGGAGAGCTTGATCTGTAATATGTTTTCATGTTTGTAAAGGGACCTTGATAAGAGCTAGAAAGCTTGAGATGGAGTAAGACTTTTGTTACGCTCTTCCCCTGCGCTTCGTCAATAACATTGTTCCTTTGTGTGGTAGTGGTTATACTTGTGTACTGGTACTGGTACTGGCACAGTGTAAGTGAAACACCTTTTGTTTTAAACCAGACTATTGCTTAAAAGCTTTTCACTATTTTTGAATGATTTAAGAAAAAACAACGAAAGTTTACCACAAAGGTAGAAGTTTTTTTTGTTTGTTTGTTTGTTCCCACCACCACCATGGGAGGCATTGTGCCTAAGGAAAGAAAAGAAAAATGGGGAAAAAACCTTGATAATGTGTCTTTTCACATACACACATGTAAATAATACCTTCCTATTCCTAGGATTCAGTTTTTTTCTGACTTGTAATATGATGCCAATACCATGAAGAAGCTATGAGAAAGAATAGTTAATATTAAAAATGGTTGTAAAGCACTTGGGGGAAATTTAACTATAGAAATGCTGAACCATAACAAATCAGTTCAAGTAGATTAGACACATGAACATTAAATATGCCGTGTGCCAGTTTTGAAATGTGTATTTATCTTCTTATTGACTCAGGTGTTCTGACACAAGACACCTACTTGATAAAACCCACACTTCCAGGCTGAATCAGCAGACGTATTCAGTATGATCTTTTGAAATTGGACACTTAACTTTGGTTTTCAAGTTTTGAAAAAATACCAAGATGTTCTGTTAAAGGTCTAAAAAGAGGTGTAGGTTGTACAGTGAGTAGAGCACCAGACCTGGAGTCAGGAGGACCTGAATTCAAATTCTGCTTCAGACACTTGACTAGCTGTGTGACCTTGGGCAGGTTACTTAACCCCACTTGGCTTGCCTTCCCACCTCCTAAACAAAAAAAGAGGTGTAGGTCTTATTACAACTGTCAATTTATATTAGGGTAAGAAGTGGGTGGGGTCTATTTGTATGTAAGAACAATGAAATTATAAAGGAGAAGATTAGAGTTTAACCAAGGATTTTTAATCAGATTTTCTCAGTTGCTAGAGATTGGTTAAACATTCTACATCTGATTTTCTTTAAAATGCTTTTGTTCTTTGAGAGGCAGTATGATATGTCCTGGAATCTGGAAGACCTAGGTTTAAGACTTTTTAACCTGTAGACAAGTCATTTAACCTCTCAGTGTACCAGACTCTAAGACTACATATGGCAAAGCAAGTGAAGACATACATGCATCACTATGTGAATTTCTTTACTGGTACTTACCTACATCAATTAAATCCTAGAACAAGTAAAAAAAAAATCCTTTTTGGTAAAATCACTGCATTACTCGAGATTTTAAAATGACTGTTCTGCTAACCCCCTTCCTTCTGTTTTCGTTGTTTCAAAAACAAATTTATTTACCCAGGAATAATTGGGACAATGGGAAAATCTTTATTTTCACTTCATCTTCTTAACTTTCCCTTTTCTTAAACTGTTTTTAAGTGTTATGGTGTGACAGCTTGCCTTTTTTCTACAAGAATATTTTACATTTGTTTAAACAATCTGTCTTGGTAAGTAGATGGTTCTTTACAGAACCCTTTGGATGAGAAGCTGGAGGGTCCAGCATTTAACAGTTCAGTATTCCAACGAGGCAGAAGTGGGAGAAGGAATGAGGGATGGGAATCCAACTTCAGCGTTGATTTTATTGTTGTTGGTGGTGGTTTTTTTTCCTGACCATTTCTATGCTTGTTTTAACACCTTCATCTAAAACTGCCCTTGTGGTATCCACAATGTTTGACCAGCAAATGCTGAATATTCTGGGCCATAGAGGGGCCCATAGGAAAATCAAGTCTTTCTAGCCTTTTAAAATTTTATGTGGTTGGAGGAATATTAAACATATTTATTATAATTCCTGGGAATTTCAAAACAATGTGTAATTTAATATGAACAAATCTGAATTGAGGTGAAACAAGCTAGAGAATTTGGAAAAACTTTTCTAAGACTTCCTTGAAACTAAGTGACCTGGAGATTGGAAGTAAGAGAAAAAGATTTTGGTAGTATTGTGACAAAAGTTCAACAAGTATGTTTTCACCTTTTTGTTGAACTCAAGAGTAGATATTTATTCTAGGAGGCCAACTATTCAAGTCAGTCCAAGCCTAGGGGATTAATAACCTGAATTAGAATGGTAGTTTTAGACAGAAGGAAGATACCACTCTGAGAAATATTGATTTCAAAACCATCAGAGGAATAGAGGAGGAAGGTAGGAAGAAAAAGGCTTGATAAAAGAAGCAGTGAAGTTCAATTTGTAATATTATGTAAATTATTGTTCATTTTTGTAAATGCTTTCTTTGGTGATAGTTGATTCTAAAATAAGTACTGTAGATTTTTCACTTTTCTAAAATCTTGTCTTTCATTTCCTTGGGTCAGTAGCGCATGGAGTTTGTGTTTTTTAAGTTTTGTACCTCTCCTGTTTAAAGCATATAATATGTAGTTTTGTGGATGGCCATTAACATGAGTAACTTACTTTGATTTTTGACTAGAACAAAGAATAGATAAATTTTTTGACAGAGATTCATTTGTTGGGGAGACAAAATGATCCAGGACCACTTTTTCCCCTAAAAAAGGGGAAGGAACCTGTATAGGGAAATCTCAGTGGACTTAATACAGATCAGAGGGGTCAAGTTACTTCCCCAGGATCACATGACCAGTATTTATTGGAGACAGAGCTTAAACCCCATTCTTATTGACATCAAGCTATAGCTCTCTACATACAACTTCAGAGTTATGACTCTTCACTTTTCTCCTTTGCTTATGTGGAAACTGAGGTTCACAAAGGCTGCAGCTTGTTAAATTCACACTGTTAGTGGCTATGTCTAGGACTTAGAACCTGTTGTGCTTAGCTCAAGATTTTGGGGATGAGAGAAGGAAAGAAGCATTTAAATAAGGCATATTTATATGATAATTACTCAATTTTGGGAGAACTTTCTTTTCTGTGTCTTCAGTTGCTGTGGTTGTTAAATCTCCTTTCCTGGCTATGTGGTCAGTCTGGTGTTCTGGGTGGAGTTGGGGGGGGCTCTGTTCTTCCTGATGGTAGGAAGTCTTTAGAGGTATGTCTCACGGATTTATCCTTAATACTGTCTAGCTCACTATGTTTAACAGTGACTTGGAGGAAAACACAGTATTTATATTTTAGATAAAGCTGAAAGGGAGAGCAAATAATGTTGGATTTAAGACTTCTGATTCAAAACCCTTAGGCTGGAACTGGGCTGAATCTAACAAAAGGAGATTAAAAAAAAAGAGGGAGTAGGGGTGGCTAGGTGGCACAGTGAATGGAGCACCATCCCTCGACTCAGGAGGACCTGAGTTCAAATTCAGCCTCAGACACTTAACACAAAACTAGCCATGTGACCTTGGGCAATTCACTTAACTCCAATTGTTCTACCTTACCCCCTCCAAAAGAAAAAAATAGGAAGTACAGCTCTTACATTCAAGGAAAATCATATGCAGAAGTATAGGATGATGGAAGATAGGCCTAAGTAGTGATTTTTGTAAGGAAAACCCAATACTTTGGATTTTTATTTTTTTGGACTGAGGGCTTAATGTAAGTTAGAAGTAGCATGTGGTAGTCCGAAAAGCTATTGTGAAATTTCTGTATTAAAGTATTCAAGGTGGGAAGATTCTTTGTACCACATCTGGCTTATAGTAGTATTCATTTCTGAGTGACACATTTTGGAAGGTGCATTGCTAAGTTGAACTGTGCCCCAAAGAGGGCAGGAAGAATTAGGAAGGGTATTAGATGAAATAATTAGGGATGTTTAACTCAACAGGAGAAGGAATGAAGACAGGTAGAGCAGAGGTGCAGGCTATGGTTTCTTTTCCTTTTTTTGGGGGGTGTCTTTTTGGAATTTCAGTTGGGGTTAAGTGACTTGCCCAAGGTCAAACAGCTAGTAGGTGTTAAGTGTCTGAGGCCGGATTTGAACTTAGGGCCTGACTCCAGGGCCAGTGCTCTATTCACTGTGCCATCTAGCTGCCTCAAGGGTATGGTTTCTTACTCCTGAATATTTGAAGGGCTGTCATTTTTAATAGGTATTAGATTTGTTACGTGGTGCTGCTGATGTCAGAAGTGGAATTGGGGAGAGGGGCAGATTTTGGCTTCGTATAAGGAAAAAATTTTTCAGTGTGAGCCGAAAAGTCAGACGAGTTGCTCAAAGATTCGGACTTTTATTTCGTGACCTTCTATCAAGGATATTGAAGAAGGCAATTCCTACATTGATTAAGAGTTTAGACCTGACCTACAAGAGATCTTACAACACTTAACATTTTGGGAATGTGTGATTTAACCTTGTTTAATGATAGGAAGATAGTTTATCCATGCAAAAAAAAAGAGGGGGGAGGAAACCCTCCCCCAGGCCCAACTCTTTGCTTGCTGGAGATCTTGGCAAAGCTGTTTATTATGTAGTAAGTAACCTTTTAAAAAAGGTATATAGAAAAGGATAGTTAAATGTCTTATTGCCAACCTTCTAAATAGCACAAGTGTCAGATTCTAAACTGTGTGGATTATTTTGAATAATGATTGATAGTTGAGCCAGATCTTATTACTGAGTATTTTTCCTTAGTTTTTGATTGAGAATCTAGTTACTTAAGAAAATACTTGTATTATTTCATGTAGCATATAAAAGCCCCTAAATAAATGGATAAAATAACATTTACCTGAAACTCTAGCTTTAAAATTTTCATTTTATAAGACGTTCTTTTGCCTCCCAAGTGCTCACCTAGTAGAATGTAAAATGCTAAACATAGAAACTAGAAAGACAACCCAAGATTCTCATTAAAAAAAAAAAAGCCCTAGCTATCACAGACTAATAAAAGAGCCCTTCTTTTCCCCTGTTCTCTTATTATTATAAAGTGTACCTTCTTTTTGTTTGTTCCCTTGATTCTATCACCTGTCTTTCCCAACTCAAGGAGCCTGTACCTTGTCGATTATACTGCTGTGACCATCACTATCTTCATTACCCATTCTTCTTCCAAATGACAAGCCACACCACCTCTTCCAAACTCCCATATTTCTGTTGTAATCCCTACTATTTTTTCTAGGTTCACAACTTTAATATTTATCCTCAACTCCTCACTTCAGATATTATCAGTTGCCAGCTTTTTTGTTTTTGTTTTAAATCATACTTTACTTTCCCCAGTTACATATTGTTGGTGTTTAAAGATCTTTCCTGCCCCTAGCTTAAGTGCACCTGGAGTCTGGTGGGAGGCTTGTTTTTCAGGAAAGCCCACACCTTGATACTTTGTGATTGGGCAGTGGGTCCAGAAGGTTGTTACATTCTCTGAGCCAGAGAAGGCTATATACCCTGAGGAGAGGCTTTGCTTTGGGGCTCACTTTGAGAAGTGTTGTGTATTTGACCAGATGAGACTCTGGGAAGCCGTTGTTGAGAGCCCCCGCTTTGAAAACCCAGATGTTGATGCTTCCTCTCTGGTAACTGTGATTTGGTATTGATTAATGGTGGACAGTTTGGAAGCCTGTCTGTTTGTCTGTAAGTTCTGTAACTCTGAAGTTGGGGTGCTGACCTTTTTCCCCTGAACTAGGTAATGTGTGTTTGTTTGATTAAAGTAAGTTTGTTAACCCATTTTGAGTTGCTTTCCTTTTGAAAAGCAGATCTAAGAACCTGTGTTGGCAGTCACCCTGGGGATATTGGGGTGCTTGCTGCTACACATATCAAGAAAATTTTCAGCACTCATTTTTATAAGATTGTGAGTTCCAAATTTTTCTTCTTTCCCTCTTCTGAAAATGGTAGGCAATTTGATATAGTTTACACATGTATAAATTTACATAAATATATTTATGTAAAACCTATTTTATGTTAGTTACAGTTATGGAAGAAGAAACAGATCAAAAGAAAAAAAAAACACGAGAAAGAATAACCCAAGTGAAAAAAGTTATGCTTTGATCTGCATTCAGAGTCCATCAGTTCTTTATCTGGATGAAGGTAGCATTTTCCTTCGTGAGTCCATTGTACTTTGATCTTTGTGTTGCTGAGAAGAGCTGAGTTAGCACACAATGTTGCTGATGCTGTGTACAATGTTTTTCTGGTTCTGCTTATTTCACTTTGCATCAGTTTGTTTTACAAGTCTTTCCAGGTTTTTCTGAAATTGGCTGTTCATCATTTCTTATTGCACATTCATATACTGCAGCTTGTTCAACCATTCCCCAGTTGAGGGGCATCCCTTGATTTCCAATTCTTGGCCACCATGGATAGGACTGCTATAAATATTATTGCACACGTAGGTGCTTTTTCCTTTTTTTATGATTTCTTTAGGATGCCAGTAGTGTTATTTGCTTGCCTTTTGGGAATGTTCCAGATTGCTCTCCAGAATGGTTGGATCAATTCACAACTCCTCCACCAACAGTGCATTCGTGTCCCAGTTTTCTCACATTCTCTCCAGCATTTATCATTTTTGTTTTTTGTCATATTAGCCAATCTGATAGGTGTGACGTAGTTCCTGAGAGTTGTTTTAATTTGCATTCCTCTAATCAGAAGTGATTTAGAGCATTTCTCCATATTCCCATAGATAGCTTTGGTTTCTTCATCTGAAAACTGCTTGTTCATATCCTTTAACTATTTATCAGTTGGGGAATGGTTTGTATTATAAATTTAACTCAGTTCTCTCAATATTTTAGAAATGAGGCCTTTATCAGAGACCCTAGGTGTAGATTGTTTCCCCGCTTTTTGCTTTCTGTTTATTCTTGTTTGCATTGGTTTTGTTTATACAAAAGCTTTTAAAAATTTAATATAATTAAGATGAGCTGTTTTACATTTTGTAATGCTCTCTATCTCTTGTTTGGTCATGAATTTTTTTCCTGCCCATAGTTCTGGTAGGTGGACTGTTCCTTGTTCTTTTCTGATCTGACCCTTTCTCTCTATTTACATGAACATAACCTTAGTTTGAGCCCTCATGGCATCTTTTCTACACTGTTGCAGTGGTTTACCACTTTGTTGCCAAGCTCTGCTCAGATGTCACCCTTTACCTGAAGCAGGTTTCAGAATGCTAATGGTGCTAGTGTGGTATCACGTTATCCCTGTTTCTAATGCAGCCAAGTCCCTGGACTTAACTGGGTATTTTGTATGTCCTTATAGGGGTATCACTTGTTACCACCCATTCTCTCATAACCCTAAATTCCAGGGTCTCTTTCCTTTCTCTCTTTGGATCACCAGGTTGTAAGACTGGAACAGTAAACCCATCAAGGTACCTGAAAAGTCATTATTTATCTCTTCCGTGTCCAGTGGGCTCCTGTTTTCCTCTAGGATAAAATACAGTCTGATTTCAACTTGTCTTTCCAACCTCATTATACAAGACTCATTCCCTAGTCTCTACCATCCAGCCAATTTGACCATTTCTGTTTCTCATACACAGACCTCCACCTCTTGTCTCTATACCTTTGCTGGCCAGCAATTTCCCTCACCCCACCCCACCCCCATGCCTGACACTTCTACCTTATAGAATCATCCTATTCAAGACACATGTTTGACATCTTCTTACTCCCAACGCTAATTCTCTTTCCCCCTATCCCTTTCTTGGTTTGTTCTGTATATATTTATATAGATTGACATTTTCTTGACAGAATGTATGTTCCTTAAAGATATCCTAAGTGCCAGGTACAGTACCTGGCAAATAGCAGTCACTTGATAGTTGCTGATTGATGATATTGAAAAGATAGCTTTGCTGTCCATTAGAATAGATTCCTCAGCCAGATTGGAACACACAGTATCTTCTCTCACTTCTGTGAAGTTTTGATCATGGTCAGATTTCTCACAGCATTAAGCCTTTAGGGAATGGTCCATGTTTGTGTTGGGCCCACTTTTGTGTTTGTAGAGCCCTTTTGAATGGGGTAGGAAGCTCGTCGAAAAAAATCTTCAATTTCAGAAAAGGGGTGACAGTTTTCATATGTCTCAAGAAATTCAATCTCAAAATACTTTCAATTTTTCCTTTTATAATTTTTCTTGCCCCTGTACCTTGTTGTTAATACTGCTATGACCATCATAAGTAGTACTATAAGGACCACGTAATGGAAGTGGGTGCAGTAGGTGTCAGAGGTCGAAAGTTCAAATCTTGGCTCTGCCACTTAGTAGTACCTCTGTGATTTTTGAGTAAGTTCTTTCCTTTTTTGAACCTGAGCTTCCTCATCAGTAAAATGAGGAGACCGGATATGATGACCTCTAAATTCCCTTCTAGCTCTAAATCTGTGATCCTATGACTTTTTCTCATTGCTGCCACTCTCTTTCCTCCAATTCATCCTGTATACGAACCCCTCCAAGATTAAACTTTTTAGAACATTGCTTCCAAATATTGCTTTCCTTACTTAAAAGGAAGCTTCCTCTTTGCCAGTTCTCTAAAGGTCAGATTTGTTAAGGTGGCAAGCAAGCCCTGCAATCTGCCCTCAAATCATCTTTCTCTTTTTACCTTTCACTGTTACCTTTTGTGGGGGGTAGCTAGGTAACACAGTGGATAGAGTGCTAGACCTGAAGTCAGGAAGACTCATCTACCTGAGTTCAAAACTAACCCATTCTCTTACTAGCTGTGTGACCTTGGCCAAGTATCTTAAACCTGTTTGCCTCAATTTCCTCATTTGTAAAATGAGCTGGAGAAGGAAATGGCAAACCACTTCGGTATTTCTGCCAAGAAAACTCCAAATGGGGTCATAAAGAGTCAAACACTAACAAAATAACTGAAAAACAACATTCCCCTTTATGAATCCCCAGGACCAGCCAGGATGATTCTACTTCTTATTCCTTTTAAGCAAGCTATATTTATTCTCCTCTCTACATCTTTTCTCAGGAATCTTAGAATCATAGAATTAGATTATGGAACCTTTGAATACATTTATCCTAACTACCTCCTTTTCTAGATGAGAACTTTTTGAGTCCCAAAGAAGTTGTGACTTGCTTAAAATCACAAAGCTAATTCATGCTACAACTCTGGATTGAAACTCAAGCTTTATGATAGTACTCATAATTGTTTTTATTCTAAAGCACTTCATAATATAGCTTGGATTTATGTTTTTAGTCCATAGGTTCTTTGGCCTCAGGACCTCCTAAAATTGAGGACCATATAAGAGGTGCTTTCTTATAGGGTTTATAATATGTTGATGTGGGGCGGCTAGGTGGCGCAGTGAGTAGAGTGTCGGCCCTGGAGTCAGAAGGCCCTGAATTTGGATCCAGCCTCAGACACTTAAGGCACACACAAACAAAAACCTAGCCGTGTGACCTTGGGCAAGTTACTTAACCCCAATTGCCCTTCAAAAAGCAAATAATAATAATAATAATAATAATAATAATAATAATAATATGTTGATGTTAACTGCATAAGAAGTTAAAACTGATACATCAGAAATACTAATTAATAAAAAATAAGTATAAACCTAATGCATATACACGTGAATAACATTTTTATGAAAAATAAGTATTTTCCAAAACAAGAAATGACATTTTACATATTTTCTACAAATTTCTTTAATGTCTGGCTTGGAAGACAGCTTGATTCTCCTATCTCCTTCTGCAATCAATCTGTTGCAATATGTTGTTTTGGTTGCAGTATAGGAAGAAAATTCAGCTTCACAGATAAGTAGTTGGAAAGGGGATGGATAAACAAATAAATCTTAATATTATTATGAAAATAGTTTTGACCTCATAGACCCTCTGAAAGGGCTTTGGAGACCCTCAAGGGGTGGGCTGCAGACCACAATTTGAGCACTGCTTTATATACCCATTAGCTTTATGTAGCCTTCCCCATTCCTGACCTTCACATACCTTAGGTTCCAGGCAAACTGAGCAGTGACTTATTTATTGAACACATCCTGTGCTAGTTTTTGTATATATGGTTCTCATTACCTGGAGTTTTTACCTCCTAATGTTTCCTTTAAAATCCTATCTGTCCTTCAAAACCCATATTTTAGACTATTGTAAAACCATTCATGAGCAGCTTTCCAGAGTTCTGCTGCTGGGAATAGCTTTCAAAGTTCTGATTTCTTAGTATAGTGAGCTCTCTATTCAATAACAAACCAGAGCCAAAACATTTACAGAAAATCAAGATACAACATTCACCATGTTACAGGTCAACAGTTTATCACTAAAATGGCCACATAATTTTCACCAAAGTGGTCACATCATAAAATCCTTAATTCAGTCACAAAGTACAAAGTTCTTTACCCATAGGTAATGGTAAATCATAAATCTTCTTAGTCAGTATACAGTATCCAAGTAAAGTCTTCTTTCAGCTTGACTTGAAGCTGGCTCTCAGCTTCCATGGTTCCTCTTCCATCTTCCCAGCTCCACCTGTCACCTGGGTTCAAAGGCAGGCAGTACCCAGCTCCTTGTCCAGGTCTTTGTCCAGTTCTTGTTCCATATTGAAGTTCACAGTGCCCAGTCCACCTCAAATCCTTCACAGTTCGTGTTTCTGAAAGGATAAGGCTTAACAAAGCCATAAAAATATTCACACACATTAACAAAGCCACAGCAACATTTGTATAGAATATCGACACCAGAGTCGTGCTTCCGCAGTACAAAATTTGGAGGAAAGATTAGATTTATTTTGGTTGTCCCAGACTACAAAATTAGGAGCAGTGGGTGGAAGGTAGTAAAGAGGCAGAATTCAGAATTTGTAAAACAAGAAAACCAAATAGAAACTTTTTTTTTTTTGGTCTTCAACAAATGCTTTATTAACTTCTGGTTTACATCATTCATTTCTGCCAGATTGAGTTACGAGATTTTTTTCCCCCATTTTTCCCCTACCCACCACCCCAGAATAGCAGTCCCACAAGATATCGCTTCCTCCAATCTGCTTTCTCCCATATTTTCTCCTGTACCCCCTTCGACTTTTCCATTAGAGCAAGATGAATCTCTGTGCCTCAATGCCTGCACATCTTATCTCTCAATTACAACCTCGAATTTCAGATCCATTCCCTTCCTCCCTTGTCACCCATTCCCTCTGGGAGGATAAGTAATTCAGTATGTGTTGTACATGTATAGCTATGCAAAACGTTACCATTGTAGATATATTGTAAAAGGCTGCTTATAATTTCCTCCCACCAATCCCCCCCCCCCACCTGGTCCATTCCCTACTTTGATCCTGTCCCTCTTCGAAAGTGGGTACTTCCAACCTCCCCAGAATGCCCTCCCCTCCATTATCCCCCTGACTCCATCATCCTCCCCATCCCCTTCCCCCTACTCTGCTGCAGGGTGAGATATCCCATTTAGTATGTGTGTCATTCTCTCCCTGAGCCAAATTTCATGAGAATATGGTTTTGCCTTTTTGCCTTCTGTTCTTCCCCTCCCCTGTAACCACTTCCCTTTACTTCTACATGAGATAGCTTACCCCACCCTGTCTCTCCCCATCTCCTCTTGCCACTTTCCTCTCTCACCTCATAATTTCACCCCTTAAGTATTATCCCTTCCAGACAAATTCAACCTTTGCCCTCTATCCATGTATACCTGTAAACATATACACACACATTCACATATGTATTCATATGCCCATATATGCTTCTTCCATTATTTTCATACTGAGAAAAGTTTCATCAGTCACTGTTATTGTTTTTCCATGTACGGATGTAATTAGGTTAACTTTGATAAGTTCCTTTTGATTTCTTTTCCCTGATTACCTTCTCAGGCATCTCTTGCTTCTTGTATCTGGATGTCAAATTTTCTATTTAATTCTGTTTTTTTCCTCAAGAATGCTTGAAAGTCCTCTATTCCACTGAATGACCATATTTTCCCCTGAAACAAAATACTCAGTTTTGCTGGGTAGGTGACCCTTGGGTTCAGTCCCAGCTCTTTTGCCCTCTGGAATATCATATTCTATGCCCTTTGATCCCTCAGTGTAGAAGCTGCCAGGTCCTGTGCTATTCTGATTGTGTTTCCACAATATTGAAATTGTTTCTTCCTGGCTGCTTGTAGTATTTTCTCCTTGATCTGGGGATTCTGGAACCTGGCTATAATATTCCTGGGAGTTTTCTTTTTGGGATCTTCTTCAGGAGGTGATCTCTGGGTTCTTTCAACCTCTATTTTGCCCTCTGGGTCTAAAACAATAGGGCAGTTTTCTTTGAGAATTTCTTGAAGGGTGATTTCTAGGTTCTTTCTTTGATCATGGCTTTCAGGTAGTCCAATAATTTTTAAATTGTCTCTCATGGATCTATCTTCCAGGTCAGTGGTTTTTCCCATGAGATATTTCACATTGCTTTCTACTCTTTCCTTTGTTTGGATCTGTTTAACAGCATCCTGATTTCTCATAAAGTCATTAGCTTCCATTTGCTCCAGTGTAACTCTGAAGGAATGAATCTCCTCAGTGAGCTTTTTGAGATTCTTTTTCCATCTGGCAAATTCGGCTTTTTAAGGCATTCTTCTCCTCATTGCCCTTTTGGGCCTCCTTTGCTATTTGAGTCAGTCTATTTTTTAAAGTGTTGTTTTCCTCAGTCAGGCTGTTGACCCTCATTTCATACTTTTCCTGCATCTTTCTCATTTCTCTTCCCAATTTTCCTCCACTTCTCTTATTTGATTTTTAAAGTCCTTCTTAAGGTCCTCTATGGCCTGTAACCCGCTCATGTTTTCCTTTGGGGCTTTTAGAGCAGGATTTCTGACCTCACAGTCCTCCTCCTGTTCTATGCTTCAATCCTCTTTGCCCCCCAAATAGGAGTCTAATGTTGCATTTTCCTGTTTAATTTGTTTCCTTTGCCTTGGCATGTTGCCACTTAATTACTTGACTTTTGGGCTTGTTGCCATGGTAGGACTCTGCCACCAGACAGGGGAGCTTCCATCCCAATGTTGGGGTCATCACAACTTCCAGTTCTGGCAAGCTGGATATCCACCCCAGACCACAATCCAGATTCAGGGAGGTTAAAGCAAGAACGATTATCCCCTAAGACTGATCACTAGATCTCCCTGCAGTTAGCAGGCCAGGAGCTGGAGCTGCCACTGAAACTGCAAAATGGCATGTCTCCTCAGTGGCTTCTAGCCCCCAGGGGAGGAAGCCAATGCATTCCCCAAATACTGGTCCAAAAGTCCATAGGGCACTAATCTCTCACTTTGTCCTAGGCATGTCTGTGTTGATAATTCTGGAATCGCCACAGCTGCTGGTGTTCTGGGGTCCCTCCAGCCGGCTGCTGGTCTGGCAGCCCTGGGGCTCAAACCGCAGCTCATGCAGACCTGGGCTAGGCTCTCTGCGCGCTAGGCTGTCAGCTCCCAGAGCACTGCGCTGGCCCTTCCTGCAGGGCTACTGGGATGTCCTCAGTGGGAGGTTAGCTTCTCTGTGTCGTTCTGTGGGTGCTGGGGCTCCAGAAGTTGTTCAGAATCCCCTTTTACGTGGTTTGGAGGTAATGTGGGGGAAGAGCACCTTGGCTATGCTGTTTCTACTCTACCATCTTGGCTCCGCCCAAATAGAGACTTTCTAACAATCAAAACTGTACAAAAGTGTAATGAGTTTTCTCTTGAGTGAATCCCATGGTCAAGGCAAGGAGGTAATGACTTCCTTGTCACTGAAGGTCTTGAAGTTAGAGGCTTACATGAAATACTTGTTGGGAATGATGCAGAGGGAAGTTCTACTTATGCCTAGGTTGAACTAGATCAGTGTTGTTAGTCAACTAGTGACCTGTTGCAAGGGTATGGGGAGGGGGGAGAAAGGTAAACTATAAGGGATCCCTGTGGACTACAAATTGACAAAGTTTTAAAATGTAATACTATCTGTGTTTTATTTATTTTGTAAAATCCTTCGTTATATTTTTATCTGGTTGTGTGTTTGATACCTCTAAACTAGGCGATCCCTTCTAAACCTGGTTTTAAAATAAAATTTTTATAAGGACCATATGCTTTTGAAATCGCTGTGTCAGCTTCCTTATAATGTACTTATGAAAACATACCTGTCTTAATTTTTTGTCTTAGTAAATGCTCGTTCATCTTCCTTGCTGGGGAATATCTGCTCTCTCCTTGCCGAAGGTTCTTATAGCTTCAGGGTGACTTTCAAAGTGATGTACTCCATCTCTAGTTATAAAGGACAGATCAACACCAGTTGGCTACTTGAAAGGATAAGTGTGTTTCTATTTTTAAAGATAGGTTTTTATTGAACGACATATTTTTTTTAAAAGGCAAGAGAGGCTCTTATTCTCCCTCATAAAACTCCTGTTATTACTCTTCTGATCTGCCAGTAATCATCTTTAGATTGTCAAGGTTTAGTAGCCAGCGGAGCAGATTTATTTCTCAGTCATTCATGTTTATAAACCGGAGTACAAAGTAAGCAGTCGTCAAAACCTCTTTTCCTGGAATATTCTAATCTGTCTAATTTCCTTCTATATATAGATGAACATTACTTAATGCTCATGCTGCCATGACCACGTTTTTATTCTTTAGGATTGAGATTTCATTTTCTTTACTTAAAACCATACTTTTCTTTCCAAATAGGCTTCTGTTCACTTCTTTACAAGGGAGTATCAGCTAATAGTGTATGCAATCATAGGCTTTCACAGTGGGAGCATGTTAACATTACTAGAAAGCTACTTGTTCAGCAACAAATTCAGGCAAAGAAATATCCTTGACAATCTTGATATACTTTCCAAGTAAAATCCCCACATTCTTCAAGCTTGAGGTGCTACTTCTATCCATAATATAGCATAATAAGGGTTGTTATAAATGTCAGATCCCTCAATTTAAAATATACTTTTATGTATATATTTACACATATGTGTATAAACTAAATTTATTATAATTTATTTCCTTTGTAATCTTACATTTTATTTTATGCATTTAAAAACATTATTCTGAGAAATGGTCCAGAGATTTCGTCAGACTGCTATGGGGGTACATGATAAAGTGATCAGCCAAGTTTTTTACAAGGAGACTTTTCACTCAAAATACTCACTAATTAAGGATAATACTATGTGGGAGCTAGTACTATATAACACAATATTAAGAGTCTGTAACGAGAGACTTAAGGTATAATAAATATTAATGAAGCAAAACCCCCCAAATTTGGATGGACTGCCAGATAGAAACACCTTTTATATTGAGTTGGATCCACTAACACATTGATCTGATCCCCCAGTATTCGTGTTTTAATCCATACTGGGAAGCACAATGCTAACTATGTAATATAGACTATTGTTGTTTTTCTCTAAAATAAATAGTTTTAACCTTTTCTTTAGTGTGTCATGAACTCCTCTCAGCATGTTTTTTAAATGCACATAATTAACTACATAGGGCTACGAAGGAACCATTATATTGTTATAAAAATGTTTTTGAGACGTTCGTGGATTCCAGATAAAGAACTCCTGTTATAGAAGTTTCAGTGTTCTGCTAGGCATTTAGGCACTAAGGAAGTACTTGTTGGTTCATTTGCTCTTTCTCTTTTTTTCTTCCTAGCTTCCTGTGGCTCCTTAGTTTTATCAGTGTAGTATTGTAGAAAAGACCATTGGATTTGGAGTCCAAACGGCCTGGTTTCAAATTCCGACTTTGCTGTTTAACTGTGGAGTACTCATTTGTTCCATCTTGATTTAAAAAAAAAAAAGTTCCTTAATTTAGAAGTGTTTTTGGTACAATGCAGTTAAAAGGAAAAGTTAAGGAATGAAGAGACTTCTAAATGCATCTAAGTATCTGGGTGTCCATTTTTTTTTTTTTTTATGCCTTTCGACATGAGACTCCCTATCTGCAAGTCTGAGAGGGTTTGACCTAGATAATTATATATTTAAAGCTAGAAGAATCTGTAGAAGGATGTCTAAGTGGCGCAGTGAATAGAGCACCGGCCCTGGAGTCAGGAGGACCTGAGTTCAAATGCAGCCTCAGACACTTAGCACAAAACTAGCTGTGTGACCTTGGACAAGTCACTTAATCCCAACTGCCCTTCAAAAAAAAAAAGGAAGAATCTGTAGAGGCCATCTAGTCAAACCCTGTCATTTTACATATGAGGAAACTGAGGCCCAGAGAGGTCAAATAAAGGTGCTTCAGGTCACATAGGGAACACACAGTAGTCAGGATTTGAACCCAAGCCTTCTGGCTCCAGCATTCTTTCCATTGTGCCATTCTGCCTCAGTCTTTAATTCAGTATCTATTACATGCCTGACTATATCAAAATCACCCTAACATCTGCTGAATCCCTACCTCTTCCATCTTAACTAGGCCATGTACATGAGACCTTTCATTATTTCCTTCCCAACCTCCCCCAATTATGTTGTATTCATTTCACATATCCTTATGTGTCTCTATTTAGTATATCTCAAAAGGATGTATGATCATGGGCCCAGGGATTTTTGGGGGGAGGGGTCTGTTTTTAGCTTCCTACATTTCCTTACATTTTAGGTGCTTAACAAATACTTATTTTTTTGTTAATGGTACCATTATTTTTGTAGCCACATAAGTTTATAAACTTGAAGCTATCTTTGACTCTGGATCATTTGCCCTATACATCAATCAATTGCCAAGTCTTATTTCTGCTTCCTTTCTTTTTCTGTTATAACAGTATTGGTTTAGACCCTTATCTCTTCTCCCCTAGATTATTGAAGTAACCTTTTAATTCCTTTTCTTGTTTCCCGATTCTCTTCTCCTGCCCCCAATACATTTTTCACACTCAAGTAATCTTCCTAATGAACTGCTATGGTCATTTCATCTATACTCTAAAACCTTCAGTAACTCCTCATTGCCTGCTTTAAACTCCTGACTGGCATTCAAGGCCCTCCTTGATCTCACTTCAATCTATCTGCTCAGTAATCTTGTTTTAAATGGCTGCTTGCCATTTCCTGTCCTTGTCCTATGCAATCTCTATGCCTTAAATCCTATGGGGACATCTGTCCCAGGCAAACTTAGCCCCAGGCAATACCCAGTAATCTTCCCTCCATGAAGGTCTGTGCATGGAGGGTCCCAGCTAGAAGTGACTCTAGTCTGATGACCTTCATCCTTCCCTGCTGCACAGTTCTACCAATGCTTCCTTCATTTTTTCTCGTTGGCTAGACCTGGGTTGAGAGAACCCATACTCCTCTCCCCTTTACTACCTTGTTTAGGCACATTTCCTCCTTGGTGGTGGACCCTCCTCTTGGCAGGGCAGGCCAGACACCGTGGTACATTCTAAGGACTTGAGGATGTTTCTATCTGCTGTACAGCCAAGCTTTACTGCATGTTGTCTTACCCAGTTGGTAAGGGAGCTCCTTAAGAGAAAGGACTGTTGGGGCAGCTAGGTGGCGCAGTGAGCAGAGCGCTGGCCCTGGAGTCAGAAGGACCTGAGTTTGGATCCGGCCTCAGACACTTAACACACACACAAACAAAAACCTAGCCATGTGACCTTGGGCAAGTTACTTAACCCCAATTGCCCTCCAAAAGGCAAAAATAAAAATAAAAAATGGACTCTTTATCTTCAATTTTTATCTCTTGGATTTAGCACAATGCTAGGCAAATAATAAGCATTCAATACAAGCTTTTTCATCCCATATTTTTCTTCACCTGGACAAACTTGAAATAGACTCTGTGTCATAGGTTCGTTGATGACTTTGCACAAAAACTGAAGTTCTTTGTGTTTAGATTGCTACATGGCAGGATCTGTTGGGGTCATCCAGATCCATATAGCTTTGGCATATCATTTGAAGTTGTTTGTGTATATTCTCTATCTTCCTCTGTTTTTGCTTTTAACAG
The DNA here is from genome assembly GCA_011680675.1 of Gymnobelideus leadbeateri. Classification (NCBI taxonomy): domain Eukaryota; kingdom Metazoa; phylum Chordata; class Mammalia; order Diprotodontia; family Petauridae; genus Gymnobelideus; species Gymnobelideus leadbeateri. Next base: position 284,783 of record WOXC01010904.1, read on the forward strand.
CCTGAATTAAATGATAGCAGCATGGAGAGCTGGGAGAGCTTGCTGTTAGCTGACCTCTGTTCAGGTGTTTTTACCAGTGCTACATTAGTCCAGTTTTGTTTTAAGTAAACTTGTTCTGCCAACTTAATGTTAGGTATGTGACTTTAGAGGGCAGTACCAAATGAGCCTGTTAAAAGTCTGTGGCACAGCCATCAAGTTAAAAGCTACCCCACCCCCTCTTTACACCCAGAGTCAGCAACCCTTTAGAAATGGTGTGACAGGTCTTCATTTATTTCACATTTTCTGCTTTGATAATGGGGCCAACTTGAGGCAAATATTCCAATGCTACATTAGCTATGAGTAGTTAACTGCTCTGAGCAAGCAAAATGGAGTATGAGGTGGTAGGGTAGAGAGAATAGTGTTTAGAGTTCGGGTTAGAGACCACCTGGGGGTAGAGTAGAATGAGGGGAAGGCTAATATGACACATAACAAAATTGGCCTATTTAAGCTTTTTTTCCTCCCTGGAGGCTACCACAGTCATCAGAATCATATCAAATTTTGTTTTGATTCAGTAAACATTTTTTTATCCACTGTGTACCCGAACATTATGCTAGGCTCTGGGGAGCAAAGACAAAAATAAGGTCCTTGCATTCAAGGACCTGATGCCACTTGCTACAAGTTGCTGGTTTTTTGTTGTAGCTGTTCAGATGGGAATGGGTCTTTGTGAGCCGTGTTTGTCTGACAAGACTCTTAGTAGATATGCTAGACATTTTACTTGAATTTTCTTAAATGGTTTGATGAATGGAAGATTTGTGGGGGGAGGGGGGGAAATAGTTCATCCCCACTCCATGGAAATTCATTGCAGTAGGCCCAAACATCTCAATGGTATCAATTAAAAGTAAATTAGGTGGGGAAAAAAGTCCTTAATCAATTTGGAAGGAGTTTAGGGGCTTGAGTCATTGGAGAAAGTTGGATGATGCATTATAGGAAATATCTTGCAACTGACTGAAGAAGACCAAATAACACCTATTGGATTACATAGTTCAGAACCAGTCAGATGTGAAAGGACTCTAGATTCAGGAGCTAAGGATTCCAGCTCTCTGAGAGGGATTTACTCTTAACCATGTTCAGTCAGAGATTGGACTTACAGGAGACAACACATACATCTAGGAGTAGGGAAAGACATAGGTTAAACAGAAGGCCTCCTGAGAAAGGCAGCTGGATGTCCAGATAGAAATGCCAAATTTACAACCTTGTGGACGTTGAAAGATCAGAAGGCCTGAAAGATGTTCCTGATGTCTGTAGCAATATCCCCTGGAGCCAGTAGCAACATTCTCAGATGAGCAGTGGCAGGGAGATATATAGCAAAGCAGAAGTATGGAAGAAAGGCAGCTTCTGGACCATATAAGGCCATTTAATTATTGGAACTCAGAGAGCTTCACCTAAGAGAAGCTTCATGAAGATTCTGAAAATGGAGAAAAGGACTTGTTGTAAACAAGAGCTTTGATTATCACTTTGCCACACGTTTCTTATATATGTGACTCACCACCATTTTACTATGAGTTTTTGCATGCCCTCCCAAGAGGGACTTATATATTCAAAGAGAGAATATGATCTTGATTTTGGTGGGATTGTTTCTTTAACAGCTATTTTTGCTATATCTCTTAATTAGTAAATACCCTTTCTAAAATACAATTATTGGGGAAACACATAGTTGGGGGCTCATGAACAAAAGTACTAAAAAAAAAAAACCCTAGTCACTTAGGGTTACCCCTAACTTTCTAGGCAGGAGTAAGGAGTATATCTGTCCCCTTCCTTCTTTCTCTCCCCCTTTCCCAAGCAATCTGTACTGCCAGTTCAAATGTGAGTTGGGGTAGTAACACAAATTGACACAACATGTCACTCTTATTTCAGAAGTGGGTTTCGTTGTCTTCTATTTATTGTAGATAAAACGAAGTACTTACTTTTTCTGATTTAAGAAGGTGCATGGTATTGATTTTCAGGCCTATTCTCTGTTGATAGTGGTATGAATAATTCAGTAAGACTACATTAAAATGTACTTGGGAGATAGCTAATGAAACAAAAAATATATTAATAAAAAAAGACCACTTTTTTTTTTTTGTATAGGCAAGGGAGGTCAAAGTCAAATAGAAATGGTGGCCACTAAAGCTATAGCTCCCTACTGGCACACGTTGACTTAGAAAACCACATATTGGGGCCGCTAGGTGGTGCAGTGAATAGAGCACCAGCCCTGAAATCAGGAGGTCCTGAGTTCAAATCTGGCTTCAGAGCCTTAACACAAAAACTAGCCGTGTGACCTTGGACAAGTCACTTAACCTCAACTGCCCTCCAAAAAGCAAAAAAAGAAAAGAAGACCACATATTGACATTATCTGTGTTCCATTGTATTTTTATTTATTTTGTTAAATATTTCCCAATTAAAGTTTAATCTGGTTTAGCCCAGGGTGTTTAATGCCTCCATTGTGGTTCATTAAGAATAAAATTAGCCATATAGATGCTTTCTAATTAGCTGTTAGGTTCAATATCAGTTACATAGTAGGCACCCAGTAATTTTCTGATTGTGTTGTAGTACATTTTCGGTGCACTGTTCTCAAACTGGATTCTTGGCAGAGTTTCCAAGCATTTAAGAGAATGTATGACTTGTCTATGTCTTCCCTGCTTTGCAGTGAAAGTTCTTAGGATGTAGAATAGTCTGTCCTTTAAATATTTTTTGGTACATTATGAATGTTTAAATTTGGCACTCAAATCTTAGAAGAAAGAAGTTAAAGAGGAGAAATTATTATTTTCAAGTTTTGGTACTAAAAAACATAACTATTATTACTAACATCCCCACCCTGTATTCCAATGTAAAATACAGTCCTTAAGAACTTTCTGTGACTTCCAGTGTTGATGCCCTTTTAAAACGTTAGTTATTCCATCTCCATTTACCCTGTCTATGTATTTTTTTTAATCATTGCCTTTTATCAGTTGGGTACCAATATACAAACTCTTGGGAAGCAGACAGCTTGGGACAGAAAAAAAACCCAAATAACTGAGTACTTGTGAGCTCATGCCTGCCCGGTGTGGACTGACCCCGACCCTGACTCTCTCCCTTCCCCCAACTCCCTTTCTTTCTCCTCTTCTTTGATTCTGTTCTCAAAGGTCTGATGATTAAGAACATAACAGAAAAACTGTTCTTAAATATGTTAAGCCAATGAAGCAGTGACTTTTTTTGGGGGAGGGTAGCTGAATCAAAGTAGAAGAAACTTGAAAAACCTCTAAGGATGCCTCACCTATGCTGACACCCCCACCACCTTCATGCCAAACTGGGCTTTCCCCCTTGATCTTCTGGCGTGGACTCTGGTCTTTTGGTTTGAGTTTAGATCAGTGTTTCCTAAATTATTTGTTCAGATATTTAGTTCCTTGTGGTGATATGCACAGAAATTGAAACAATTTTGAAGCTAGTAACTTTTCCTTAAAAATATTAAATATTATACATTAAAAATCTTTATGTAGTATTTTTCCACCCCCAAATTACTTACCTCTTAATCTCCTACACCAACATTTCTCAGTTATAGTGATACATTTCAACCCAAAAAGGTTGAATATATATGCACCTTATTTTGAGAAATAAAGATTTCAACTAAATCAGAGTGGTTATTCTTGTTGGCTTTGATCTTTCAAGACAAAATGAATCATGGTATGGGTCTATATATGTGTATATATGACAAACCAAAATAAACTGTACTGCTAATATTTACAAACAAATAAGGGTGGTAATTCAGTTTTTGGAATTTTGCAAGGCAGATGGTGGCATGCCAGCTATCACATTAGAAAATTATTACCACAAGTCCTAGGATAACTAGGATAGTTTTCCTAGTTATTCTTCAACTTCTAAATTTAGTCTAGTTTGAACTATTTAGAATTTAAAAATCTTTCTGGATCATATTTTAAAATATATTTTACTTTATTCTCAACATCTCCATTTTACAGTTGGGTAAACTGAGGCTCAGGTTGGTGAATTACCCAGACTGTTATAAATCAGTGGCAGAGCCAGGACTAAGAAATTCTTATTAGGTGTAGAGTTGTATTAGGTGTTAGTATAATTTAATGGAATGGAATTGAAATTTAAAAGTAAATTGGGGGAGGCTAGGTGGCGAAGTGAGTAGAGCATCTGCCCTGGAGTCAGAAGGACCTGAGTTCAGATCCGGCCTCAGACACTTAACGCACACACAAACAAAAACCTAGCTGTGTGACCTTGGGCAAGTTACTTAACCACAATTGCCTTCCAAAAAGCAAAAAAAAAAAAAGTAAATTAGGTGGGGGAAAAAAGTCCTTAATCAATTTGGAAAGGGTTTAGGGGATTGAGTCATTAGAAAAAGTTGGATGATGCATTATAGGAAACATCTTGTGACTGACTGAAGAAGACCAAATTAACAACTGTTGGGTTGCATAGCTTTGGAATTTAAGTATGGAAAGTAAATTTAAAGTATGGAAAATAAATTCCCATTTTGAAAGTATGTTTGCTTGTTTTGAGCTCCATTATTAATTATAGAATGGTTGTTATAAATAAAAAAAGTATTAAAATTTCTGGCATAAGTATTTGAATTTAAATACCAAAAACAGCATTTCTATATATACAGCAGAATACACAAAAAGAGGATTTTATATGAAACCATGGATTTTGATTTCCTAACTTTTGCTTTTAAAACGTATACATTAAATTCTGTGCATTGCTTTTAAAATTGTTTTGCTTGTATGTCCTTCCTTCTGTGAAGTTCTGTTCTCTTCCATGCATTTAAAAAAATTGTTTCAATGACTTTTGTTTCTGAGGTTTATTTGGTATTAGTATTTCTACTTATCCCTTTATTTCTCCCTTGCCCTCACCCCCTTTAAAACTGAGGAAAAGGGTATGAAAAACCCTCGTAAAGTAAGAATAGTTATGGAGAACAAGTTCATAAAATGACTATCTTTAAAAAAATGTGTCTTTTCTGCACTTTCAATCCAGAGGTAGGGTAACATGTGTCATTATAGTCTTATAGAGACATTATTGAATATTGTGTTGATCTGAGTTCTTAAATATTTGAAAGGTGTTTGTCTTTATAATGTTGTTAATTGAATAAATTGTTCTTCTGGGTTTACTCACTTCCTTCTGTATCAGTTCATAAAGTCTTCCCAGGATTTTTTGAGACTATTCCTTTATCAATTTCTCATGGTACCATAGTATTCTGTTACATTCTTATACTATAACTTGTTAAGCTATTGTCCAGTTGATAAGAGCTCCCTATGAGAGCACCCTTAAATTCTTTTATCTTTTCCTTTCAGTCTCTTCAGATCCAGGGAGTATTTGTCCCATGTGACTAATTCCCTCCTAGATGTCCCCCCTCCTCCCATCCACTCTTGATTCTTTGTTTGATGCATTTCTACCCCAGACTGTGTGTTCAACCTTTTGTGCATTTTCTGATCCAAATGCAGCTCTTCTTGATGCCTGCCCCTTCCTCCCACATATTCTTCCATGTTTTTATACGCTAATATTAAGTTAAGAGCCAGTGTATTCTACCCTCTGCTGTTCCTTTCTACATTAATGTATTCATTTTCCTCTCCTTTTCTCTTTGTTAACTCTCCAAACATAACCATTCCAACCCCATATCCTCTTTTTTTAATTTAACTCCCTCAAAACTCTGAGTTAAAGTTCTGAAAGGGAACTTGTTCTCTTCCTATGTTTTTCTTGACCCTTATGCTAGCATTTCAAAGCTCCTCGTTGGCTTTGATCTTTACATTAGGAAGTCTTTGAGAGCCATCTTCGATTAAGGGTCCATTTTTCTGTCCTGTAGAATTATATTCACCTTTGCCAGGGTTAAGTTCTTTTTGGTGGTAAACCTATATCTTTTCTTCTGGAATGGTGTATTGCAACATCTCATTCATAGGAGAAGCTTCCAGGTCATGTGTGAATCTGACTGTGTGGTTCATTGATGTACTTGAATTGCTTCTTTCTGGATGCTTGAAGAATTTTTTCTTTGATATAGAAGCCCTGGGTTTTATGGGACAATCCTGGGACTTTCCCTTTTGGGGTTTTTGCAGGAAATGATCAGTGGATTCTGACTTTGCCATCTGATGCAAATAGATCTGGATATATATTTTATTTATGATTTCTTGAAATATTATGTCCAGATTTTTTTTTAAATCATAGTTTTGAGGGAATCCAAACAATCTTAAGTTATCTCTCCTTGTATTTTTTTAGGTCAGTTTTTTAACGTTAGATTACAGTTTCTTTTTTTAATTCCTCCCTTAATATTTTATTTTTGTAGTGTTAATATTCTTTTTTTTTCAAATGCTTTATTAACTTCTGGTTTACATCATTCATTTCCACCAGATTTTGAGTTGTAATTTTTTCCCTATTCTTCCCCTACCCACCACCCGGAATAGCAGTCCCACAATGTATTCCCTCATCCAATCTGGTCTCTCCCATATCTTCTCCTATACCCCCTTCGACTTTACCGTTAGGGCAAGGTGAATCTCCGTGCCTCAAAGCCTGCACATCTTATCTCACAATTATATGCAAAATAGTATTAATAATAGTATTTATGTATATTTGAAACATTTAATTTTAAAACTTCAAATTTCAGATCCATTCCCTTCCTCCCTTGTTACCCACTCCCTCTGGGAAGATAAGCAATTCAGTATGTGTCGTACATGTATAGCTATGCAAAATATTACCATAGTAGATATATTGTAGAAGACTGCTTATATTTCCCTCCCACCCATCCCACCCCCCACCTGGTCCATTCCCTACTTTTATCCTGTCCCTCTTCAGAAGTGGGTGCCTCCAGCATGCCCTCCCCTTCATTATCCCCCCTCTCATCCTCCTCCTCCCTACTCTCTTGTAGGGTGGGATATCCCATTAAGTATGTATGTGATTCTCTCCCTGAGCCAAATTCAATGAGAATATGATTTTGCCTTTTTGCCTTCCTGTTCTTCCCCTCCCCTGCAACCACTTCCCCTTGCCTCTTCTACACTACATGAGATAGTTTACCCTACCCAGTCTCTCCCCATCTCCTCTTGTTATATTCCTTTCACCTTTTAAGTATCATCCCTTCCTATTAAATTCTACCTGTGCCCTCTATGTATACCTGTAACCATATATACACACATTCACATATGTATTCATATGCCCATATACCCTTCTCCAACTATTTTCATACTGAGAAAGGTTTCATCAGTCACAATTATTGTTTTTCCATGTAGGAATGTAAATAGTTGAACTTTGATAAGTTCCTTTTGATTTCTTTTCCCTCATTACCTTTTCAGGAATCTCTTGCATCTTGTGTCTGAATGTCAAATTTTCTATTTGACTCTGGTTTTTTCCTCAAGAATGCTTGAAAGTCCTCTGTTCCACTGAATGACCATATTATCCCCTGAAACATGATACTCAGTTTTGCTAGGTAGGTGATTCTTGGTTTTAATCCCAGCTCCTCTGAACTCTGGAATATCATATTCCAAGCCCTTTAGTCCCTCAGTGTAGAAGCTGCCAGATCCTGTGTTATACTGATTGTGTTTCCACAATATTCAAATTGTTTCTTCCTGGCTGCTTGTAATATTTTCTCCTTGATCTGGGAATTCTGGAACCTGGCTATAATATTCCTAGGAGTTTGAGGAGGCAATCTCTGGATTCTTTCAACCTCTATTTCCCCCTCTGGTTCTAAAACATCAGAGCAGTTTTCCTTGAGAATTTTTTGAAGGATGATTTCTAGATTCTTTCTTTGATCATGGCTTTCAGGTAGTTCAATAATTTTTAAATGATCTCTCCTGGATCTGTTTTCCAGGTCAGTGGTTTTTCCCATGAGATATTTCACATTGCCTTCTATTCTTTGATTTGTTTGGATCTGCTTAATAGCATCTTGATTTCTCATAAAGTCACTAGCTTCCATTTGCTCCAGTCTAATTCTGAAGGAATGATTCTCCTCACTGAGCTTTTGAGATTCTTTTTCCATCTGATAAATTCGGCTTTTTAAGGCATTCTTCTCCTCATTGCCTTTTTGATCCTCTTTTGCCATTTGAGTTAGTCTATTTTATAAAGTGTTATTTTTCTCAGTCAGGCTCTTGACTCATACTTTTCTTGCATCTTTATCATTTCTCTTCCCAATTTTTCCCCCACTTCTCTTATCTGCTTCTTAAGGTCCTCTGTGGCTGCTCATATTTTCATTTGGGGCTTTTGGTGCAGGAGTTCTGACCTCCCACTCCTCCTCTCGTTTCATGCTTTGATCCTCTTTGTCCCCAAAATAGGAATCTAATATTGAATTTTTCTGTTTGTTTTGCTTCTTTTGCCAAGGCATGTTGCCACTCAATTACTTGACTTTTGGGCTTGTTGCCTCAGTAGGACTGTCACCAGATAGGGGAGCTCCTGTCCCAAACACTGGGCTTTTCTCAGCTGCTGGAGGTATTAGTTGGGTGCCCTCTCTGAAGCCTCCACATGCTCTGGCAAGCTGGTCACACACCCCAAGACCTCCACCCCAGACTGCAATCCAGATTAAAGCAAGAGAGTGATTACCCCCTCCCCCCCCCATCACCAGATCCACCTGCAGGCCAGGAGCTGGAGTGGCTCATTAGTGGCTTCTTGCCCCCACGGAAAGAGGCTGACATGCTCTCCCAACTAGTCCCAAAGTCCATACTGCACTGACCTCTCACTTTGTCCTTGGCATCTATGTGTTTATAATTCTGGAAATGCCATAGCTACTGTTCTGGAGTTCTTCCAGTTGGCTGGCTGTTTGGGCCACCCTGGGGCTAAAACCTTGGACTCTTGTGTGCCTGGGCTTGGCTCCCATAGTGCTGCGCTGGCCACTCCCTGCCGTGCTGCCGGACTGTCCTCAGTGTGAGGTTAGCTTCTCTCTGTCATTTTGTGGGTTCTGTAGCTCCAGAGTTTGTTCATAGTCCCGACCTTTTACATCAATTTGAAGTGGTGTGGGCTAGTGTTAATATTCTTGATGCTTCATAGAATCATTGATTTAACTTTGATCTATTTTAATTTTCAGGGAATTCATTACTTGCGTAAAGTTTAACACATCAAGCTTTTTTATCCTTTAAATTTTTTTTCTCCATAGTTTTTGTATTTCATTTTTATAAAAATTTCGTGCTTTATTTCAATAATCATATTGTCCTTATGGGAAATCTATTGTTTTCCTTTGAGTCTCTGCTTATAGTTAGGCAGTTTGTCTTTTGGGGTTTTCTAGAGTTAGGATATTTTTTATACAGTTTGATATTTTCTTTGGGCTACTAATCTCAGCTTTGGTTTCTTAATTGAAGGAGCCAGACTGTTTCTTCTCGTGCCCCACCCCAATCCTGTCCTTTTGGGTAGAGTGGTCGCCTTGCTTGGTCTTACAGTTCATGCTCTTAACTTTTACCTCCTAGGGTTAGACACCTTGGACCTTTGATGTTCAAGGTTTGGGTCTTCAGGGTCTTATTTCTCATCACAATTCAGAGAACTGGTGACCTTGAAGCCTCTGATTGTTTAGGCTCTTCCAGGGTCTGAGTGCTGCTAAATGTCATGTGTTGCTGTCACTCACCAAAGTTTCTAAGGTCTGTTTTCTAGCATCCCTGGATTGTACTTCTACATTTGTCTCTGGTCCATCTCTGGTTGTTAGGAGGCTACCAGCTCATTAGCCTATACTAGCTCAGATTTTAATGGTGATTCCTTTGTCTTTTGTCTTTGGTTTTCTGCACGAGGATGAGGTTCCAGGGTGGAAGAAGTCACTCTGGTTCCTCATTGGGTTTCTAGATCATTATTTGGTCTGCTGTAAATTTCATGTTTTTACTAGTATATGTATATGGTTGCTAAGACGTTTACCACCATTAAAGTATCTATCTTGGCTGGGAAGTGGCCCTTCTAGCTTTCCTGCTTAAGGAATTTGAGGCTTAGGTTAAATAAGGCTCTGTCTTTCTGAGGTCAGATGTGAACCCATGTCTTGGTGACTCCAAGTATAGCTTTCTGTTTGCTATGCCATCCTGCCTCCAGATGTTCTTTTCTCCAAGTTATCCAGTATGGCAATGGTCATTTCTGTTCTTCTCTTTGCTGCTACATAGCTGTATGATCTTGGATAAGTTGCTTCCTCTTTGAGTCCTAGCTTCCTCACCAGTAAAGTGAAGGGTTAGACCAGATGATCACTTAGGGTCCTTCTAGTTCTAATTTATGAAGAGAAAAATCAACCTGGAAAGTATTTAACAATAAGTACAGTTTCTTTTGTTGTTTGGATTTACAGGATGGAGTGTGTGCTTTGCACTTTTGTGAATCTTTTTTAAAAGGTATTTGGACCTCTAGCACTTTTTTTAATTGTAGGAAAATGTCAGATGTTTCTGAAAAGTAACTGGTTGAATTGAGGGAATTCTAACTTCATCTTTTCAATTGATAGGAAATAATTTAATCTCTTTATAAAGCACTCAAGGTTTTTTGGGTTTGTTTTTTTTTTTTGGTAACTTTTGTAGGTAGATTTTTTAAAAGCAGGTCTTCTTTAGTTAAAGAAAATGGGAAAGATTACATGGTTTCCTTCTGGCCAGTAGCTAGAATCACTAAGCCAGCCCTCCCTGAGGAATGGCCTTAGAGGGAATAGTTGGAAACCATCATTATGAGCTAGATTGATGGAGGGCATGTGTTGCATGCCCATGTGATTGCTTAATAATTTTCTATTATTCTCCTCCAACCCCCCTCCCCCATGATAATTGGAAGGAGTGATGAAAGTTAATTACTTATGACTTAACAAAATTGCTAATTGCCTTTTTTTTTTTTTTAAAGCATCAACCAGGATATGGGGTGTTCTTAGGACGCTGCAAAGTCTTAGAAGAAAATCAGAATCACAACTGCCTTTGTGCCTTTTATCAGTAATTTAGGAGGCACCAAAGTGCGCTTTTGCTTCAATGCAGTGAAAATGTAACCCCTTGAGAGTAAGGGTTAATTAAGGAAGGGAGGGAGAGGGTAAGAGAAAAAATGCACTTAACATACAGCACTACCCTCTAGTGTTCATTTTTTGAACTACCTCCAGGTTCCTACATAGATTAGATGCACAGCTGCTCTAGGCATGATTGATTAAAGGGTGTTTCAGGTTTCTGTACCACATCCATGTCTTTAGAAGTTACATTAAGAATAGTTGCGAACAAAATGTTTTCTCTTTTCTCCTTTATTTTTTTTCCTTTCTAGTTTGTTTAAAGTCGCCTGCCATGTGAATCCATTTTGTTGAGTAGAGGATAATTTGGAAAGTGTTAAGGCCTCTTCTTTCTATTCCTTTTTCCTGTTTGCCCTTTTTTCTTATAAACAGTGGTTTGTGACATAGCATGAAGTAATTTTTAGCCTGACAATGGGAATTTAGATATTTAAATTCACCAAGTATTTTGGGTGCATAAGCGTTCCAACAAGGTTATTTTTTAGCTTTATAAGGGACCTTGCCTCTTCTTTTAATTTCTTCCTTTTGTGATCCCCAATAAAAGATCTATTTTGTGAATGTCTAGTTATAGTTCATTATCATATTTTAGAAGGGTGTTTCAAATGATAGAAGGGAGAACTGTTAGTGATTTCTTCCCCTCCCCCCCATCTAGTATCAAAATTTTAATTTATATGAACTCAACTTTCCTCCTCCTGGGTATACAGTATAAAATTTATTGTAGATATATGGATTATGGTCTTCAATATTTTAATAGAACCATGATTTGATTCAAATGGGCCATTCCTTCCATTTAATTGTATTGCAAGACCAAATGAGAGGCTATGGCCTCCAGAAAATTCTTTTGGTCACCAACTGTCTGGTGAGGAACCTCTTCAAATTTAGCCAGACTGGTCTTTTTACTGAAAGTGGCATAATGTATCCATATTGGTCTTCAATTTAGATTATATATTTATTTAACTTTATATTATTTGCTATATATAGTACCTCAGACTTGTAGGTGAATGATTTCCTGTATTTCTTGTTGCATGTATCTGTTGGATAAAGGGTAGAACTAAGTTTTCAATGACTTTGATATCTGATTTATTGCTTTCTGCTCCCTGTCCCTTGGTGTACTATCATTAACAATTTTTACTGAGCCAGTCTCTAACCTGAGAGTACTCAGAGTCTCACAAAGCAGGCCTAGGGATGGGAGTGGCAGTAATCAAGGAGTTTAATTAATCCTTTTCAGAGTGAGGGATGTTCACTTCCTTGAAATAAAAGCACAGGTAATATACTTAAATCACAAGGGGGGAAAGTGGATTATAAACAATCATTTACAATCACTTAGTAGTTTCCCAGGAGAGAAACCCCTAAGTCTCACAATACAACAATTCTGGAGTCAGTCTTTGGTGGTTGTGACCATCTCCACTAAAGTATAGAACCAGAGTTCTGAAGGGAATGGGTTCTGCAGTTTTTGATTTGCTTCACTTAAGGTCCAGTGATTGTGAATGTTGTCAGAGTTTTGATTAATCGGTGTAAGCTACAGTGTGAGCTCTTAACTCTCAAGCCAGAGAGTCAGCTCTTGAGAAAATGAAATTATTAGTATATTCATTATACATATATAGATTAATATGAAAATTGTAAATTTTTTTCTCACTATCTAGGAATTGCAATATTTCGTTTTGGTTTCACTACCAGCAAGTCCTTCCAATTCCTCAGACTCCCCAACAACATGATTTCCTTCCCTAATATATACTAACATGAGTTATATCACCTCCTAGATTTAGAACTTTGAAATTCCACTTTCTAGTCACAACTATTTATCTGCCTTTTTCACTTTCATTTATACTGAACCTGCTTTTGAACCCAATCTTAATTCTTCTAGTCCATTTCCTTCAGCCTCTTAATTTGCTTTCTTACTTAGCACTGACCCGATAATTAGACATTTTAATGTCTGACTAGCTTACATAGAGATATAGAGTATCTGGAGCTAGAGTCAGAAAGACTGGAGTTTTTCATCCTGCCTCATACACTTATTAGCTGTGTGACTCTGGACAAGATAATTAACTTCTCATCCTCAGTTTCCTCATCAGTAAAAGGGGGATTATAATTATCCTATGATCCTCCATGGAAAGGCTTTGCAAACCTTAGAGTGCTATATAAACATTACATGTAATTAACCAACACTCTTCTCTCCTCCCCAAACATCTTTCAATCCCTACCTGCCAACATTCATCCCAGGGAAATTAACCTCAACCATCTGATTTTTCTGCTTTTGTTTGATGGTTGTAGAAAATCACTGGGTCAAGGAGATCTTCATTTGGAGATTTATTAAACAACTTCAGCCAGACCCTTGTTGCTTTTTGATATTTCTGTTCCACCTTTTAGTGACTTTATATTTCAAGCCCCATAGCACCTGTTCTAAGCCTTTTTTGTTGTCCTTTTCTCTTAGACATTTCTATTAGAACAGATGATCTACTTTTCTATCAATATACACTTCTTTTAAAAAAAAAACATTAGGTAGTAGAAAAACACTAGGTAGTAATTCACTTTATATATTCTTTTAATCTTGCTGTATTGAAGTGTTTAGTATAATTTACAATAAAAAAAACTTTAGGAGAAAAAAAAATTTAGCCCTATCTTTGTACTGCTCAGTCCTTATCAGTATCATCACCTTTTCTCTCTCCTTTACCTGTGGTCATCAGAGGTAGTTGTTTTCCATTCCTCTCTAATGATAACACCTACTTGCCTTCTTGATACTCTCTTGATACCAAGGTCTTGTTCCAGAAATTACCAGTTCCCTTAAGTGAATCTTAAGGCTTATTAACATTATCACTGGTTCCTTTCCACATCTTACAAATTTAAGTTCTCCTTAATCCTTTCCTCCTGATATTTCTGTCTTAGCTGGTTTAGCATCGCATATTTTTCTTCCATTTTCCCCTAAGCCCCTTGAAAAGGTTGTCTATATCCAACTATCAGTCAGTAAGTAGGATTCATTAAGGACCCTCCATGTGACAGGTGTTGTGCTAGAGCACTGAAAATAAAGAAAACTACAGATATACAGGGGAAAAAAGCACAGGAAAAAAAGTCTCTGTTTTGAAAGCTTACATTCTCTTGGGGGAGATAATATGTACATTTATAAATACAAAATAAATATCGGGCAAGTTAATGAGGAAGGTGGTGGGTCAGTAAAGTTATCATTTTTAAGGTGGTGCTTGAACTGTGGTTTGACAGAAGCGAGGGATTCTATGATACAGAGGTAAGGAAAGAATATCTTACAAGGATAGAGACCTTGAAAAGCCCAGTGCTAATTATCTAGACCCCATGTAATTCAGATCAGTATCAAAGGAGGCCCTACTGTGCCTCCAGAAGTGCATAGAGCCTGGCCCCAACACAAAGCTCCAATCCAGGAAGTAAGAATAGAACAGTGAGTATACCCAAGAAAATATTTTCAGTACAATGAAGGGTTAAACTAGATGACCTCTTTATTAATTTCCAGCTCTAAATCTTGTAAATTACATAAATGTATGTGCATATACATATACATATACACACATTATGTTACATAAATAAATCTTATAAATTTGTTTATTAGGATTCAGCCAGATACCCAAAAAAGGGACAGTTATGGCACATGATTCCACATGAATCTCCTAACCTTGAATATCAGATCAACCCAGTCATCTGGTAAGTAGGAGAATGGAACAAGAGTCAAGACACAGCCAAGATAAAACTGTGGGCTATGGCTGGCAACTCTATGTAGTTACTACAAACCAAAAGTTAACCAAATACAAAAATGTACTCTATACCTGACACTGAATAAATGGAAAACAAAGGAAAATGGAACAAAAAATCTTATTACATATGTGACCTTGGACAGATTCTTCCATATGCCTCATCCAAAAGATTAAAGGGTTGTACTAGATGGCTGTCTCTTAGGCCCCTTCCATCTCTTTACCTCTAATCCTATGATGCTCAAATTAAAGAATAATTCTAGAACATTCCTTAGAATACGGAGATGGAGATTTGGTGTTAAGCTATGTGAAGGTGGTAGCCAGAGTTGCAGATGTAAAAGATAAATTGTTGAGGGAAAAAAATGAGGGTAGAAGGGAAAGGACTAAAGAGGAATGAGAACAGACCTTTGAGGAATACCTACATTGAAGGGATTGGTAACAGGGTCAGGAACTATTCAAGAAGATAGAACAGAGAAGGGTGTTTCAAAAACCAAAGGGTGAGAGCCTCCAAGAAGTTAATGTCAAAATCTGTAAAGAGACCACAAGAAGAGGTCCATGAAGTTGGTCATTAGAAGTCATTGGTTATAGGTAAAACAGAGTTCTCAAAAGTAAGGACAAATGACTAACTGCATTGTTAGTGTAATTACAATGTTGATAATGATTGTTCCAAATCACTATTAAGAGAAATGCAGATCAAGTAACTGTGAGGTTTTACTTAACAGCAAATTTATAAACTGTGAGAAGACAAGTGCAGTAATGCCCTGTTGGTGGAGCTGTGAAATGATGTAGCCCAGGGTTGGGGAATCTACCACCTTGAGGCCGCATGTGGCCTTTTAGATACTTGGGTTAGGCTTTTTGAGGGAATCCAAGTTTTACAGAATAAATCCTTTTATTAAGGGGATTTGATCTTGGATTTAGTTAAAGGACTGAACTGGAGAATCTAGAGAGCCACATGTGACCTTGAGGTGGTAGGTGCCCCACCCCTGATATAGCCATTCTGCAAAGCAGTTAGGAATTATATGCTAATCTGCACACCCCCCCTCCTTATCTCAGATCTCCCTAGGATGTATGCTAGACATATAACCCAGGAGCTTAACAATATGTAGAGAAAGGTTCCATATATACCATATTGCAGTAATTTTATTGTTGCAAAGAAATGGATAAAAAGAACTAATTACGTTTTGTTTAGAATTAAGTTGCTTGTGGATGTGCAAATCTCCTTACTGGACTGTGAATTTCATAAGAGCATGTTATATGTACCAAGTTCCATATCCTTATAGCACCTAGCACAGAGCCCAGGAGATAGCAGCCTTTAAAAAATATTTGATAAATGACCGCAGCAGTTCATCTCTTTATTGCCTATTTTGTAGGTTAGCTGTGACAGGCTTTCCTTACTTTGAGGCTGTGCAAATAATTTTTGATAAATTGATAGGAGATAGAATTCAGTTGTTGATGTTTTGGTCAGTTTCAGTGTAGGAAAGTATCCATCATGCAGATGAAATGAGGCAAGATAAGTTCACTTAAATTAGAGTGAAAAATACATACAGTGAAGCTACATGTATAGCAAGTGACTCAAAGTAACAATTCTGATTTCACTGTCCTGAAATATTTGTTAGAGAATTCATTGTAAAATCTGAACTTGCTTCTTCTGACTCTTTCCCTGTCACTACTTTAGTTGTATTTTGCTATTTCTTTTCTCCTGTTTTTACTGGAAATGAGGCTAAAAAGTAACCAACTCTCCCCAATATGTTTTCAAGACTTAATGGTCCCAAGTTTGTTAGTAAAGGACCTCTAAAATTAACTACTGCTCCTAAATTCTTTGTTATGCTACAATAATAACACTGAAATATAAAACCTGATTTCAGGGATTAGATGGGGCAGGAGAGAAGGGGGGTAGCAGCATGGTACAATCATGTGAAAAAATTCTGATTACTTGATTGTGTTCATACTGATTAAATTGGACCTGTGTGATACAATTTCAATTTGTACATCTTATAGCTAAAGATAAATTTGGGCTTATGTGTAGTTATAGTAGAACTTTGAGTCGGGTGACCTCAAATTCAAATCCTGGCTCAGACATTGATGAGCTACTTGACTTTGTCAAGTCACTTTTTCTGGACTGATTCAGAGAGTGAGGTTGTTCTCATGATCTAAAGTCTGACCTAGCTATGGAATTCTAGAGTATTTATAGAACAAAGAATAGGCATTAGCAATTTAGTCCTGTATTTATACTTTTTTAAAAGTTGGAATTATTTTTTAAGTAGGGTATCCTTACTTTACGTTTTACAGGGTGAATCTGTAACCAAAAATGCAAATGGACAAACATTTAATTATGTGACTATATTAAACAAGAGATGGTTGGAAATGGTGTGTAAATAGTTGGTCTGGGCAGTCAGTAAGACCTGGGTTAGAGTTCCACTTCTGACCTATACAGTTGTGCCTATGACTCCTGGCAAGGCTCTTAGTGCTCTAGGCAACTTTTTCACTCTCCAGCACTTAGCGTAGTACCTGGAACATATAATAAATTTTATTGACTGATTAAGTCTTTAAGAATATAACTTTCAGAAAAGGTGCCAGATAGCATTGTAAGCAGTTTCCTCACCTTGGGAGTTTTTTACACTAATAAATTCACAGGTCTAGTTCCTATCCCTCAAGAGAAACAAATTTTAACGGTGACTTTTTGAGATGGGGTATTCTGGTATTTTTCTTTTTTTGGATTTCATCTAGTTTTTACCATGAAGAGATTTCCAGTATGAATATGTCAAAGAGTGAGCATTGAAATTTGTCCAGGTTTATAATTTTTATTTTTGGAAATCAGAGAGGAAATTAATCAAAGGCACCAAGAATGACTTAGGGAATCTTCTATTCTCATCTCTATTAAGACTGATAATCAGTAAACATTTATGTATGTGCTAAGCAGTGTGCAAACTGCTGGAGTGGAAGTGTGTGGCATATATGTGTGGCATAGCGTTGGGTGACAAATCACTTCCTCTCTCTGGGCCTCAGTCTTAGCTGTAAAAATTAAGAGTTAGACTAAATGATCTCTAAGGTCTCTGCCAACTTTGAATTCTGTAGTAGTTGTGTTACGGAGATGAGTACTGCTCCTTAGCCTACTTTCAGGTAACATACTGTATTTTGTGCTGTTTTTTTCCTCTTATCTCTCGTATCTAGTAAATTGTTAATTATGGTTGATTTTATTTATTTTCTACTTTTTTTGCTATCATTCTAAATCATGCTGTCATTACTAAGTCCTCTCCTCAACTCTTGCAGTAAGCCTTCGAACTGCTTCCCCTGCCTCTGTTTTCTCTCCTCCCATTGTTCAAACAGAACTATAGGATGAATCTTCTTAACGTACAGATTTGATCATGTCACTCCTGTTCATAAATTTTAGTGATTACATGCCACTTGAAGTCCAAACTTAGAGCTTTGCCTTCAAGATGTAATGAGTGGTGTGGAAATAAATGTGTGTGTTTATGTATATGTGTATATGTATATTTTTAAACCTTAGCAAATACTTTTTAAACACTTAGAAAATAACCCTTGAATTGCATAGAATTTCCTTGCCCCTCACCCCCATAAAGCTAAAGAGGTAGTGGCTTCTGTAACTACCACATTGCCTTTTACCTTTTCAGAGATCACAACTTCTTAGTGTGATCTTCCAGATCTTTAGGTAGCAGGGAAACTGCTTTGAGCATAGAAACTTTTTTTCTCCCTTATGTCTATCAATCTTAATGTTAGGTGATCATCCCTGGAAGAATTTGGTGGGGAGAGTTTCTGCTCTGACCCTCTTACATATCTATTTTCCCTTGCTTTACTTTACCTCTTCCTCTTCATTCTCAACACCCCACCCCCCACTTCATTGTGAGGGAGAAGAGAGGAATCAGAATTGATTAACATAGGCTTTGCACATACTTCCTACTTTTTTTTTTTAAGCAATTGGGGTTAAGTAACTTGCTCAAGGTTACACGGCTAGTCATTTTTTATGCGTGGGTGCTCATTTTCTGAGGCCGGATTCGATCCCAGGTCATCCCAACTCTGAGCCCGAGGCCATTACTTACTGCACCACCTACCCGCCCCTCTTCCTACTTATCTTAACATATTCTGTGCGGCTGTGATAATAGCTGACCATTTATCTATAACATAACAGTTTATAATGTACTTTCCTGAAAACAAACCTGTGTGGTAAAGTAATTAAAAATATTTCTATCAGGAGCGGCTAGGTGACATTGTGAATAGAGCACCTGACCTAAAGTCAGAATGACCTGAGTTCAAATTTGGCCTCAGACACTTAACACTTAACTAGCCGTATGGCCTTGTACAAGTCACTTAACTCCAATTACCCTGCCTTCCCTCCTCCAAAAATAATAAAAAAAAAAAATTTCTGGCCCCATGCTGAGGAGATTGGAAGCACAGGATAATGTAGGTGATTACATAGAGGATCTGGGACATGAAATAAATCTCTTACCTTTAGTCAGTGCTTTTTCCACAGTACCAGGCTCGTTGTTAGATCATTATAGTGTGGTGGTTGCATATTTATGCATGTTTTCTCCTTAATAAATTGTGAATTTCCTGAAAGTAGGAACTATGTCTTAAAATGATTTATCCGCCAGAGCCTAGTACAGAATTGAATGCCACAGCTAGGTAGCACAGTGGATAGAGTGCTACAAGTTCATCTCTGACCTTGGACATTTATTAGCTTTTTGTGACCCTGGGGAAGTCACTTTGTCTTGGGTTTCCTCATTAGTAAAATGTGGGCAATAATAGCACCTACCTTTTAGGGTTGCTGGGAAGCTAAAATTAACATTTGTAAAGAAAGAACTTTGCAAACTGTAAAGCTTTAAGTTATTAGCAGTTTTATAGTCAGTGCTTAAAAATGGAATGAATGACTAGCCGTATAAATTGTTGCTGGGAATCTTTCATTAATACCTACATATGCATGTGCCCCTCTTGGCACATATTTAGTTGAATTGAACAGGCATTTGCTAAATCCCTACCATGTAAAGGGCTCTGTGATAGTTAGCTACTATGGAGATCAATAAGATCAATAAGACTATCTTAAAAATAAGTCAATAGGAGAATCTGTAATGCCATGAGAGAGTAAGGATTGATTAATTCCAGTTAGGAATCAGAGAAGGCTTTATGGAAGAAGATGGCACTTATGCCTTCAAAGAATAGCACGTTTTCACAGTCAGATGAGGAGAGGAAATAGCCAGGGGACACTGTGGGTGATGTAATAGGAGTCAGAAAGTTGAAGTTTGAGATTAGGAAAAATAAGTCTGGTTTGGATGAAAAATAGCATATGTGAAAGAATAGTGGTGGATGAGACCTGAGGTGGAGAGCCTTGAATGTTAGACCAAGATCATAGAAGCTAGACTTAAGACTTCTGAAATCCTTTCTAGTACTAGATCTGTGTTCCTGTGATTTAGGGCTGGAGAGGATCATTGAAGTCATACAGTCCATCATCCTCCTTAGAAGAAGATGTTTTAGATGAAACCCAATAGAGCATACTATTCGAATTCCTCAAGTTTTAATTTTAATAGGTGGCAGTAAGTAGCAGCTAAAAGATTTTTGAGCAGGGGAGTCAAATGTGATAAGAGCTGTGCATTAAGAAGAGATGAAGACACTAGTTTGGAAGAAGAGACTGGGAGATGACTTAAAAGGTCAAGATCACTTAAAAGGCCTGTTCACAGTAGTTTAATGATGAGAATAAAACAATGAATACTAATCTCAGTGAAATTGAGGAAGTAGATGACTTGAAAACTGGTTAAATATATGAAGAATTGTTGGTGAAGGGAGAAACTAAAGTTGATGCTATTTTGAGCTTATATCTAGAAAAAATGATGGTGCTATATAGTCAGAAATTAGGAAATAAGTAAGATCAGTATACCTTTTTATTTTTATTTTTTTGAGGGGAGAGGCATTAATTTTTTAAGATTGATGGAGTTTGAGATGCCAGTAGGATTTCCAGCAGACCAGTTGGAAATATACTCTGTATATAGAAGGTACTTTAAGTTTTGAATTATATTAAAATCCCTTCAGATTTCAGTCCTCAGAATATTTTAAAATGCTATAAATTATCATCCAGCTCATATCAGAAAAATAGTTATCTCTTTTGTTCCCTTTGGGTCAGCTGTTAACCCAGGTAGTGATGACACCCTTTCTTGTTTTAGTCATAGGATTCATTTGAATTTGATAGAATTTGCATCCATTTCTCAAAGAATTCTACACTTAGTTGTGGATCTCATGTCCAATCTTTTTTCTCATTGGTGCCATATAAACTAGAACATGAGCCTACAAACATTTATTTAGCATATATCATGTGCATGGCATTGTGGATATAGAAATGAAATAATATGATATGGATAGAGGACAAAGAAGCTCCTGCCCTTAAGGAGCCTGCATTGTACTAAATGGTGTCTTTTGCCTTTTGAAAATTCTCTATTTATGATATAGACAGGTGTTTAGATATTTACTAGCAGGCTTACCCATAATAAGAAACACTGGGTGAATCTGAAAGTATATATGAGAATTTAAATGGATATTTGGGCCATTTTCTGTTGATAGACAAACCTTTGTCATTTTTGGATGTTTGCCTTAGATTATTGAATATTGGCGTTTTCATTATTTGGGAGAGAGTGAATTAGGGAAAAGAGAAAATGAGAGGAGAGATCAGAGAGGGGAAAATGCTCTTAGGTAGACAAACTAATGTATAGGAAACTTTTCTTTTAAAAGAAAACATAATGCACTCTAGCTTGCTTTTTGGAGTGACAACTCTCAAGATTCTCTGTGAACTCGGAAAGGTGATCCATGAAGGGAATGAAGAATGTTCACGCTGAGAACATAAAGTGAAGAGCGGAATGGGGGGTTAGAGTGAAAAGGGAAAAAAAGTCTGAGAGAAGAAAAGTTTAATTTAAGTTGCTCATTAATGCTTGTTGGTGTCTAGTAGTTCAAGTACAAATGTAGTCAGTTTTAAAACTGGGATCCTTTAGCATGACTCCTCAAGTAATTGGAAACAAAAATGTGACATTAGGATTTTTTTGTTTTGCATTTACTGTAATCATAAATAATGAGTGACTCAAATCAGGAGTTAGTAATGCCTAGCCTCTGTAAAGTCACACTTTTCCAGAGAAGTTTACATTTAAAATAATTAATTTGTTTTTCTCATACCTATGTATTCCCAAAGGGAATACTTACTCTAAATAGTTTTGATTTTTGTTGTCCTCCTGAGTTAGAGCTTTTTGATGGTGGTTATTCTGAATAAGTGGTAGTGCTCTAAAATAAATGGAAGGATGTGTGATGCCCCTTAAATTTTTCTTCAACAAATGCTTTATTAACTTCTGGTTTACATAATTCATTTCCACCAAATTTTGAGTTACAATTTTTCCCCATTTTTCCCCTACCCACCACCCCAAAATAGCAGTCCCACAAGGTATCCCCTCATCCAAACTGCTGTCTCCCATATCTTTTCCTATACCCCCTTCAACTTTACCATTAGGGCAAGGTGAATCTCTGTGCCCCAATGCCTGCACATCTTATCTCTCAATTACATGCAAAATAGTATTGATAATAGTATTTATATATATTTGAAACATTTAATTTTAAAACTTCGAATTTCAGATCCATTCCCTTCCTCCCTTGTCACCCACTCCCTTTGGGAAGATAAGCAATTCAGTATGTGTTGTACTTATATAGCTATGCAAAACATTACCATAGTAGATATATTATAAAAGGCTGCTTATATTTCCCTCCCACCCATCCCACCCCCCACCTGGTCCATTCCCTACTTTGATCCTGTCCCTCTTCAAAAGTGGGTACTTCCAGCCTCCCCTCCCCCCAGAATGCCCTCCCCTCCATCATCCCCCCTCTCATCCCCCTTCCCCCTACTCTCCTGCAGGGTGAGATATCCCATTTAGTATGTATGTGATTCTCTCCCTGAGCCAAATTCAGTGAGAATATGGTTTTGCCTTTTTGCCTTCCTGTTCTTCCCCTCCCCTGCAGCCACTTCCCCTTGCCTCTTCTACATGAAATAGCTTACCCCATCCTGTCTTTCCCCGTCTCCTCTTGCCACATTCCTCTCTCACCTCATAACTTCACCCCTTAAGTGTCATCTCTTCCTACCAAATTCGACCTGTGCCCTCTATCCATGTATACCTATAAACATATATACACACATTCATATATGTATTCATATGCCCATATATCCTTCTTCAATTATTTTCATACTGAGAAAGGTTTCATCAGTCACAATTATTGTTTTTCCATGTAGGAATGTAAATAGTTCAACTTTGATAAGTTCCTTTTGATGTCTTTTCCCTGATTACCTTCTCAGGAATCTCTTGCTTCTTGTGTCTGAATGTCAAATTTTCTATTCAACTGGTTTTTTCCTCAAGAATGCTTGAAAGTCCCCTATTCCACTGAGTAACCATATTTTCCCCTGAAACAAGATACTCAGTTTTGCTAGGTAGGTGATTCTTGCTTTTAATCCCAGCTCTTTAGACCTCTGGAATATCATATTCCATGCCCTTCAGTCCCTCAGTGTAGAAGCTGCCAGGTCCTGTGCTATTCTGATTGTGTTTCCACAATATTGAAATTGTTTCTTCCTGGCTGCTTGTAGTATTTTCTCCTTGATCTGGGGATTCTGGAACCTGGCTATAATATTCCTGGGAGTTTTCTTTTGGGGATCTTTTTCAGGAGGTGATCGGTGGATTCTTTCAACCTCTACTTTGCCCTCTGGTTCTAAAACATCAGGGTAATTTTCCTTGAGAATTTCTTGAAGGATGATTTCTAGGTTCTTTCTTTGATCATGGCTTTCAGGTAGTCCAATAAGTTTTAAATTATTTCTCCTGGGTCTATTTTCCAGGTCAGTGGTTTTTCCCATGAGATATTTCACATTGCCTTCTATTCTTTCATTTGTTTGGATCTGTTTAACAGCATCTTGATTTCTCATAAAGTCATTAGCTCCCATTTGCTCCAGTCTAACTCTGAAGGAATGAATCTCCTCAGTGACCTTTTGAGATTCTTTTTCCATCTGGCAAATTCGGCTTTTTAAGGCATTCTTCTCATTGCTCTTTTGGGCCTCCTTTGCCATTTGAGTTAGTCTATTTTTAGGGTGTTATTTTCCTCAGTCAGGCTGTTGACTGTCACTTTATATACTTTTTCTGCATCCTTCTCATTTCTCTTCCCAGTTTTTCCTCCACTTCTCTTATTTGGTTTTTGAAATCCTTCTTAAGGTCCTTAAGGTATGGCCTGTAACCCGCTCATATTTTCATTTGGGGCTTTTGGTGCAGGATTTCTGACCTCACAGTCCCCCTTCTGTTCCATGATTCGATCCTCTTTGCCCCCAGAATAGGAGTCTAATGTTGCATTCTTCTGTTTATTTTGTTTCCTTTGCCTTGGCATGTTGCCACTTAATTACTTGACTTTTGGGCTTGTTGCCACAGTAGGACTCTGCCACCAGACAGGGGAGCTTCCTTCCCAAACTTTGGGGTCTTCACAACTTCCGGAGGTATTAGTTGAGTGGCCTCTGTGAGCCTCCACATGCTCTGGCAAGCTGGATACCCACCCCAGACCCCCCCCCCCCAAACTACAATCCAGATCCAGGGAGGTTAAAGCAAGAGTGTGATTACCCCCACCACCACCCCAGACTGATTGCTGGATCTCCCTACAGTTCTCAGGCCAGGAGCTGAAGCTGCTATTGAAGCTGCAAAATGACGTCTTTGCCGAGTCTCCTCAGCTGCTTCTCGCCCCCAGGGGAAGAAGCTGAGGTGTTCCCCAAATACTGGTCTCAACGTCCATAGGGCACTAACCTCTCACTTTGTCCTAGGCATGTCTGTGTTGATAGTTCTGGAATCACCACAGCTGCTTGTGTTCTGGGGTCCCTCCAGCCATCTGGTGGCCAGGCTGCCCTGGGGCTAAAACCACGACTCAGGCGGGCCTGGGTTCAGCAACCAGAGTGCTGCGTGTTGGTTCCCAGCATGTTGCGCTGGCTGTTCCCTTCCGGGCTGCCAGGCTGTCCTTGGTGGGAGATTAGCTTCTCTGTGTTGTTCTGTGGGTTCTGGAGCTCCAGAAGTTGTTCAAAGTCCCTCTTTTACATGGTTTGGAAGTGGTGTGGGGGAGAGCGCCTTGGAAGTGCTGTTTCTACCCCGCCATCTTGGCTCTGCCCCCGATGCCCCTTAAAATTAAAGGGACTACTGTGCTGTGTACAAACTGTTCAACCACAAATGTCAATTCTTGTCCAGATCTCTAAAACAGCTGCATTTAGAACAAGGTAAACCCAGAAATGGTGACACTAAGTACTTGAAACCATCTTCACCTGAAGTTCTACCATTTTTAAACCAGGTCTTCCAACACTGTATTTAAATTATGTATTTAGAGTAACATCTAGGCAGTAGGCTTGAGCTCTTTCCTGAATAGGCAGTAGTGGTGCAGTAGAATAAGAACTAGGTCTCAATTCACATTTGTGTTTGTTCTGGCTCTGCTCCTTATTTACTGTATGACCATGGATCTTTTACTTTCCTCTGATACTTAGTTTTCTGGTCTGAAAATACAGGTAACACTTTCAGTCCTTCCAGGCTTGGTTTTTTTTTTTTTTTTTAGGGTCACTTGATATTATGTATTTTTTTAATGATAAAACCTAATATGAACAGATTAATTATGGCATTTTCTTGAGCAAAAGGTGCCTCTAAATATTTATGGAAAACCCATGAGTTTTCCTTAAATTTTATTAGTTTTTATTAGCTTTCTTGGAACTAAAAATTTATCAACCAGTTACCAAAGTTAGTGTCAGCTTTAAAAAAACAAAATAAAACAAAACAAAAAAACAAAATTGATTCACTCCAGAGGTGATTTTTAAGGATTTCTTTCATCTTGGCAATGCGAGAAACAAAAAATATCCAAAAATCTGAAGATATAAAAGCATAATTAGGTATCATCTATATTTATAAGCCTGATCCTTTAATAAACTAGAAAAAAATTGAAATTGTAATGAATATGTACACAGCAAGATGTTACTTTAACTGATGAAATATGATCTATATGAATAACAATCTGATTAAATCCATGCACTCCCCTGTAGCAGCAAGCACCCCAATATCCCCAGGGTGACTGCCAACACAGGTTCTTAGATCTGCTTTTCAAAAGGAAAGCAACTCAAAATGGGTTAACAAGCTTACTTTAATCAAACAAACATACATTACCTAGTTCAGGGAAAAAAGGTCAGCACCCCGAACTTCAGAGTTACAGAACTTACAGATCAAACAGACAGGCTTCCAAACTGCCCAACCATTATATCAATACCAAATCACAGTTACCAGAGAGGGAAGCATCAACATCTGGGTTTTCAAAGCCGGGGGGCTCTCAACAACGGCTTCCCAGAGTCTCATCTGGTCAAGTCACACAACACTTCTCAAAGTGAGCCCCAAAGCCAAGCCTCTCCTCAGGGTTTATATAGCCTTCTCCTGGCTCAGAGAATGTAACAACCTTCTGGACCCACTGCCCAATCACAAAGTATCAAGGTGTGGGCTTTCCTGAAAAACAAGCCTCCCACCACAGGCTCAAGGTGCACTTAAGCTAGGGGCAGGGAAGATCTTTAAATTTGCATTTCCATTACATTCGGCCCCAAGATCTTTCATGCCCATAGCATACGCAATTTACATTTGAATTAGCACTAAAACATCTCTTAGGTCACATTTTCAAGGTACATAAGAAAATCACAATATAATCTCAAAATACAATAGTTCAAGTCTTCCACTCATGGGGCAAATGTTAACTCAGTCACTTATAAGTAAAATCAAAAAATAGTCACTCTTAAGTTAACTCGATCAGTTACATCAGTTTTCAAAGTACAAGTCTTCCACTCATGGGGCAAAGTCTTGATTAGCTCAATTAGTTTCTTATCTGTAACAATATCTCAAAGTACAATTAGTCACTTATTCAGTAAAGTCTTACTAAGGATGCCCATAGCATAGACAATTTACATTTCAATTATCACTAACCATCCCTTAAGTCATATTTTCAAGGTACATCTAAAGTTACCAAAGTGGCCACTGGGTCTTAAAGTACATTGCATTTTCACATCAATTCACAAAATACAAAGCATTATCACATAAAGTTCTCTTGGGAGGAGGGGGGTGTCCTTCCCACAACACTGCTCCAGCCCCTGCTTCCAAATCCAGAGAGGGAGCTGGGCAACAAAACCAAAGTGGGGTCCTTGGGGTCCATGGCACTTCACCCCCCCCACCAGTCACAAGTCCATCCTCCCCCTGGGTCCCAAACTGTGGGATGCAGCAAGGAAACACAATCAGTGCCCCTGCTTTGCCTCACAGTCCTTATCTCGTCCTGTGGCTGAACTCCAAACTCCTGGGTTCCTTCTCCTCCAGCAGAAGGCAGCAGCTCCAGGCTTCTCCATAGGTCTCCATGCAGGCAGCTCACCATTCCTGCTCTCAGCTCAGTGAAGTCAGCATGCAGGTCGTTCTCTCCTGCTCCATGGCTCCATAGAATCACAGCTACCACAACTGGGAAACAAACAATTATCCCAGCCCCCATACTTTCCTTTTACTCAGCAGATCCCATCCCTCGTCGCCATTTTGTGGCAGCAAGCACCCCAATATCCCCAGGGTAGCTGCCAATATAGGTTCTTAGATCTGCTTTTCAAAAGGAAAGCAATTCAGAATGGGTTAACAAGCTTACTTTAATCAATCAAACATACATTACCTAGTTCAGGGGAAAAAGGTCAGCACCCCGAACTTCAGAGTTACAGAACTTACAGATCAAACAGACAGGCTTCCAAACTGTCCAACCATTATATCAATACCAAATCACAGTTGCCAGAGAGGGAAGCATCAACATCTGAGTTTTCAAACTCGGGGCAGGGGGGCTCTCAACAACGGCTTCCCAGAGTCTCATCTGGTCAAATCACACAACACTTCTCAGAGTGAGCCCCAAAGCAAAGCCTCTCCTCAGGGTTTATATAGCCTTCTCCTGGCTCAGAGAATGTAACAACCTTCTGGACCCACTGCCCAATCACAAAGTATCAAGGTGTGGGCTTTCCTGAAAAAACAAGCCTCCCACCACAGGCTCCAGGTGCACTTAAGCTAGGGGCAGGGAAGATCTTTAAATCTGCATTTCCATTAC